>CM008282.1:37453250-37606937 GCA_002319775.1 Fagopyrum tataricum | reverse complement strand
AGCTAGCAAATCATCCACCCTATTAACCTCTCTGAAGATATGTCTGATCTTATCCTGCGAAAAACCAGCTAAAATATTTAGACACATCAGACAAAAGGAGATCAAGATCCAGGGGGTTTCCAGATTCGCTTCACCGAGTTAATAATCGACAGGCAATCGCCTTCAATTTCAATATTTTCAATCCCCAAGTCATATGCCTTAATTATTCCTTCTCTAACGCACACGCTTTAGCATGCAGGGCCGATATGTTACCACATTGGCCCAAAGCCTAGAGAGACCGTCAAAGCATCATGATTGCGTAGGATAAATCCGTAAGCTGAATTCCGGAGTTATTTTTTGAACCATCAAAGTTAAGTTTAATATAGTCTTTTTCAGGCCTGGTCCAGCAAATATCTTTCATTTTTCTTCTCTGTGTTTATTTCCCTTGGCTTTCAGTTCTTTAGATTTTTTGTTAATTTGTTGCCATTCTTTGATCTGATTCCGCACATTAAGATCAATATTCTGAGTTTTTTTTTATTGAATATTTTTTGGTTTCTATTAGTCCAGAAATTCCACCAGATCATATTAAAGAGATTAGATCAGACATGAAAGGGCATTTCTTAACCAGTTTATTTTTTCAATAATCTTAACATACGTTTAGTGCTCTTAAAAATCGGCGCCTTTGATCCTGTCACTAACTTTAGAGTCAAGAGAAACTGGCAATCGAAAAAAGGTGATCAGCCGATTCAACTGGATGGTTACAGAAGCAACAGGCCAAAGGACTGGACCTTTTGTTTATCTAGATTTCCTTCGTTGGGAGTCCATTAATGGAAAGCTTCCATAGGAAGTTCTTAACTTTGGGCAGTAAGTCCAGATCCCAAATCCAATCGTTTTCATTAGTACGGAGGTTTGTCCTTTTCGTAAATAAAATTAAATGCAGATTTTTGTCGTAAAATTATCACATTCCGAGGGAGCCCAATACAGCCGGGTCCCGAATAAAGGACTTAGGTAATTGGGTATGCTTTGATTGATTCTATAATTTCAGGCGATAACAGACTTCCTAGTTCATCGTCAATTTTCCTATAATTCCAATTATTTTCACTAATGAATTGTTTGACAGCACCATCATTAGGGATAAAGTTAGGATTATGCACAACGAGTTAAGCGGTTTACTTTCAGCAAGCAATCTTTCCAAAATTTCACAGTCTCTCCGTCACCAACACGCCATCTGAAACCAAGATTAAATTCGGTTCTAAGGTTCATCAATTTCTTCCATTGCCAAGACGTGTTCTGCTTAACCTTATAATTCCATAGGATTGAACCTTTCATATATTTTTCCTCTACAATTTTGACCCAAATATTATCGGGTTCATTTAGAATTTTTCAGAGTAATTTCATCTGAAGTGCTTCTTCATATCCTCGGTCTTCCTAATTCCCCCAAATCTCCTTGGTCTGCAAATTCTATCCCAGTTGATGAGCGGGTGGAAATTGGGTCCTTTATTCCAGAAGAAGTTCCTATTAATTCTATCTAATTCCTTATGAATACTGGTTGGCAACATGAAGCTTTGCATTATAAAATTTGGTTTAGCGTTCAGATTGGCTTTAATTAATGTTGTTCTGCCTTTTTGAGAAAGAGACGAGGCCTTCCACTTCGTGAGTTGATTTTTGGATTTCGTAATCACATCCTCAAAGATGCTTTTGTTAACTTTCCCGTTGATGATTGGGCATCCAAGATATCTCTCCAGACAATTAGAATTCACAATACCTAAATTTAATTGGAGTTGTCGCTTGATTGAATTTTCAACGTTGCTTGACGTTTGAAACGCCGATTTATGAAGATTAATTTTTTGCCCCGATACTTTACAGTACCCATTAAGGATCTCCAAAATCTTGGAACTGGCACTGGTCGAGGCTTTTGTAAAAATGATGATATCGTCCGCAAAGGCTAAGAACAGGATGCAAGATCCCCCTCTTGAAATGGGGAAACCGATAACTTTTCTATTCCGATCACTTTCTCTTTGAATATTTCGTACAAGGACCTCGGCCCCCAAGTTAAAAATCAAGGGGGAAAGAGGATCACCTTGCCTAAGGCCCCTCTGAGAAACAAAAAGATCGATGGGGCTATCATTGACTAGGATTGAGAACGATACGGTCGAGATGCACTCCATAATCCAGTTACAAAATTTACTACAAAATCCAAACTTTTCCAGGACCGTTTTAATGAATACCCATTCCATTCTGCATAAGCTTTTTCCATATCAAGTTTAATTGCCATATATCCTTCTTTTCCTTTTTTCATTCTAAATCCATGAAAGATTTCATGAGCAATTAAAATATTATCGTGGATGACTCTGTTTTGGACAAATGCACTTTGCAAGGGGTGTATTAATTTTGGAAGAATAATTTTAATTCTGGAAGCTAGGATTTTCGCAATGATTTTATAAGTTGTGGAACAGAGGCTAATAGGCCTGAAATCTTTTGTCGACAGAGGGTTATCAATTTTCGGGATATGAGTGATGAATGTATGATTCACTTGTTTCAAAAGTTTTCCTGAATGATAGAAGCTCTTAACCGCCCTACAAACCGCATGGCCGACAATTTCCCAATGTTTTTGGAAAAATCCCGCAGGCATGTCATCCGGCCCTGGAGACTTCTCACTTCCAATATCAAAGGCAGCCTTTTTAATATCACCATTTGAGAATGGTTTAATTAGGAATTTGTTGTCTACATTAGTGACTTCTTTAGATACAACTTGGAGATAAAGATCACACAAGTTCCTATCGCATGAGAAGAGCTAAATCGGTTTTTGTAGTCTAAGGAGAATTGCTGCGCAATCTCCTCTTCTGTTTCTATCCATTGGCCTTCATTATTTTTAATTTTGTTGATCATCTTTCTGTTTCTTCTGCCTGTCGCTTTCCTATGAAAGTATTTCGTATTTTTGTCACCTTTTTCAAAGTTTTTAGCCTTAGCTCTTTGTCTCCAATACTTTTGCTGAAAATCGATTAAACATTCTCTTTTCTTATTTAGCCTGATTAATTTATCGTTGATATTCTGACAAAACTTCCTATAGTTACGATTTTGAAGTTCCTCGATTTCACAATCTACATTCTTAACTTGTTTGCTAATGTTTCCAAACTTTTCCTTACTCCATTGTTTAATTTTGATCTTTGCTAGTTGAATTTTCTTAACTAGTTTAAACATGTTAGTGCCTGGAATGTGAACCCGCCAAGCTTGTTTGATAATATTCTCACAATCTTTTTTATCGTTCCACGTCAATTCATATTTGAAGGGTTTATTTCTGAATTTTTGTTTAGTCATGTTTAGGTGGATTGAGATCATACAATGGTCAAACGATGCAAATGCATGGTCCACGTGTTAATTTGGTTATATTTATTAATAATATCAAAGTGTGTCAGTACTCTGTCTAATTTTTCAAAGGTATTATTGTCACCTTCTTTTCTACATCTCCATGTGAACTCGTTTCCTCTAGAGTCAAGGTTCAAAAGATTACAGTTCTGGATAAAATTGTTAATTCTATAGAATCTATTGTTATTTGGATAAACCCCACCTAGTTTATCAGTTGGGCAACTGATTTCATTGAAATCACCCATGACAATAGATGGCATGTTGAGATTAAGAACCAAGTTGGTCAGGGAGGACCAGAAGGCGTCCTTAAATTTTTCCTGAGGTGGAGCATAGATGAAAATTATGTAACAAGAGAAATTGTTCTCATTATTATGGTGTTTAAGTACAAGGAGGCGCTCGTCCGATTGTATAATTTCAACTTTTTCATTAGTTAGTTTGTAATTTTTCCAGAGCAAACACATACCCCCCGCATGCCTAGAAGATGGGATAAAAACGCAAGAGTTAAAGCCGGTATTGCGCCACAGATTGTCAGACGGTTCAATTTCCGTTTTGATTTCCGCTAGCATGATCATGTCAATATGTTCATTATGAGTAGTGATTCTAAGGTCCGTCCAAAAAACTTTTCCTCTTCAACCCTCGACAGTTTCAATAGGCAATCTTCATAAGAGAAATATTTTAAGCGACTTTTGTTCAAAACCAGACGGTTTAGGTTGATCTATCGAGCATAAACAAATTATTTGAGGTGTAACACATATACATTCAAAACCATGATATAGAGGAAACTCCAAATCAAAGTGAAGTTCTGGTTTTACTAGAGGATTCGAGTTAAAGTTGAGGCTCTTCAAACCGAGTTTATTCTCGACTTGGTTGGCTTTCTTGTCCAAACGGTCAACATTCAGCAAAAGCCAACCTAGTTTAAGAAAATATTGAATATTATGCCAATTGTCATATCGGATCAAATTTTGTATAAGTTCAAAAATATATGAAATTTGTAGTAAATATGTTGACTCAAACTTCCACCTCTTTAGATCGATATACATAATCGGGACCGTAGTACTAAAGTTTTCATTGAAAGTAAAGTTCCAAAGGTAGAAGCTTGGCAAAGATTCAAAGCAGCTCATAAATCGTGACCTTAGATATCACCATTCAATCACACTTAACAAACCATACTTAGGCATAAGACTTAATTTATATATCAATTGTAAATTTTTTAATCTTTTATAGAGTGTTATTATCTGTACTCTAGAGTGTTTACCAACAATTTCCTTCGATTTGATATGAGAGTATGTTCGGTTGCCTTTAATACTCAACAAAGACGAGCAAAACACAATCATAGATACTTGGAATTTACTGCTAGAGGAATCCGAAATGGTTCTATAACATGATTGTAAATTTCCCACATTAAAATACAAAACATTCAAGTACATAAAGTCTCCACTACCCATCCACACGACAGGAAGAGAAGAACTGGGACCTCCAGTCATTTCTATATATATGTTACACGGCTGAAGCCAACATTTTAGTTGGAAAAACTGTGCTAGAGATCGGGTTGTTAAGTTTAGTATAAACCTACTAAGTACAAGCAAGATGAAAGAGTAAGCCATAAACAGAGACCGAGCTGTAACATAGAGAAACATACAACTGAACAAGGTCAATGCGAGACATAAGAAAGCTGTTAAGAGATGGAGGTGCAGAAAGGTGCTACAGCTGCTATTTCTCGATTGGAAAACATAGCAAATCTTAACCATACATTCACAAACATACAAGCTGTCAGAGAAGGCAAATACATTGTCATCAACATTACATAACTTGATAAAATACCAAAATATACAACCATCTCCCAAAATTACAATTGCATTACAGTTTGCACTTCTTAAAGATACTTCATACAAAACATAGCCTAGTTTATAGATACAAGATCTAGCAGAAGGTTCACATCTTAAGGTTCCTAATATAAAGACAGATTTTCATACAAACCATCCCTCCCGCCCATAGAAAAAGTGAAGACTATCCATTAACATTTCTTCATTTTCTTAGCACCCTTCAGGAAGGAGGATGCCGTGTCATCATCCACCTCCATGGACTTTCTCTTGCTCAAGTCAGATTTAGTGGAATCAACTTTTTTCATATCCATGGAGTTTAGTAACATATTAACCGTGTTAAAAGATTGAAAAGAGTGTTCAGAAAAGTATTCCTCATCCTCTTCAACCCCCATATCACCAGTTACCATAAATTCAGCAATGACATCCTCATTTTCAAATTCATTTTCAACCTCCTTTTCAACCTCATTTTCAACAACATCAGAAGGTAGAAAAGAATGATCACCACCAAAACCAGTTAAGACACCAGTATTGTGCTCATCATTCTCAGCAAGAGTAGTCCTAGGTTTAGTGTCAGACAAAACAGATTCATCTTTAGCCAGTTCATCATTAGGGGGTCATTCGAGACCAAGGAATCCTTCAGCAATTCACTATTAGGGATCACTTCGGCAGTAGTATTCACAGGAATTGGTGCATCATTAGGATTGTTTTGCTCATTCGAGCTTGCCTTAGAATTTTTAAGGCTACGCACAGAGCTTCCAGGAGAGACATTAGACTGGAAATTAATGGTGATCCCTCCTCTGCCAGACAAGTAAGGTCGAAACCCACTTGTGGTAAAGGAGTTATTCCCCTTTTCAATCTTGCGTCCACCTGCATTCATTCAACCTTCATCATTCTCAGCATTCTTCCCAACTCCATTCACTGAGTTCTTATTTCTCTTAAAATTAATTCTCACTTTCCTAGCTTTCACTACCCTAAGAGGGCAAGCATCAAAAGAGTGGTCTTCCTCACCACAGTGACCACACCCTTTAGAGAAATCCTCGAACCAAATTGAAAATTCCTTAAGTTCATTATATTCATCAGGGTTTGGGACTTTATCCACAATGATAAATCTTTCATCCACATCTAGATTGATACAAATCCTGATATAACTTCCAATTTTACCATTCATAGAGAATGGGTCAAGTTTAATGAACTTTCCAACATTGTTTTCTTCTATTATTGTTTGAATGGCATCTTTAATAGCAAATTCTGCAAGCAACAGAGGGATTCGGACCCAAAGGTCGAGTTCAGTGACTGATTCAGTCAATATGTTAAAGTTTGGCTTCCATTGTTTCAGAATAACAAGTTGACCAAGGACATGATAAGGTCTAAGGTCCCAAACCATTTTTTATCCAGAGGATTAGCAAAGGTAATTTCAAACCAATAGTTGCCCTTAGGAATCATAGATACCTCCCCTTTAACGTTTTTCCAATCAGAAATAAGTTTGTTTAGAATTTTGGGAAAGTCAATATGATCCCCAAATATACGACCCATAAGGCATGATTCTTTAACTTTCTGGAAGTTGGTTCTAACCTTAGCAAGTTTACTTAGATAGCTTGACAGATTCATACCTTCAGTTGTTGTTTTGGGTTCAGAAGACTCGGGAGCCTACCCCGACTCTTTGTGCTGTTCAGAAGACCCACACTCCAAGATCCTCGAGCCAGATTTTGACTTTGTCACTTCAATTGATAACACTTCCACAAAAGATTTTCCTTTTGCATCCATTTTAGAAGCCAAGTGCCAGATGACCAGCAAAGACTCAAACAAAGAGATAAAACAGCTATTTAGTATTGCTTTTTTAGAGTGGAAGAAGAGAGAAAGGAGAAGCAAGAATGAAACTTTCCAAGCGAAAGAGAGAGGGAGTTTTATAGAGAAGAAGATCATCATAATGGACAAACGACAAAAATAATAATGATCCAAGTACATACAGAGGGAAAGAAACTCATTCGTACCTTTAAAACCATATATTCATATTATCAGGGGGAAGTAAATCCGGGGAGAAGATTTCCTTCAAAGAAGATTTCGGGGAGACACGTTCTACGCCCAAACCCCTCCAGAGAGCAAGCCCGCTATCGGGGGGAGTAGGTAGACAGAGACGGCTCCAAAAGCAGGTACAATCCCTAATTTTCGGCCAAACCACCCTCAGATCTAGGATCTGAAGAAGGATGCCGAAAAGACAGGATCAGATAGATTCATACCAGATCCTCAAGCCTCCGGGCAATAGCACACGACAACAATCAGATCGTGTAAAACACAAAGGATTTAACAGTTGAAAGCTCCAAGAATAGAGAAGGAGGTGAACGGGATTGAAAACCCTAGTTTGGTTGAGCAAAGAGGGGCGCGTGCTGAATAAGTGAGGCGCGTTCATTTTTAGCTTGCAAGGGTTTTTAGTTATGGAGAATAATTCATTTGGAACATTGTTTGGTCTCAATATCATTAAACAATTATAGTTGCATTATTATTGAATAGTTTGTTATTTAAATTATGTTTTTTCCGTTATCGTTGTTTATTTTATATATTGTTGTTGTTTGATGTTTTTTAGCATGTAATATTTATGTTGTTTGCTATTTAAATTGTGTTTCTTTTTATCAAGTTGTTTGTCATGTATATTTTTAATTATATTAATTTTAAAAATACTTATATTTTAATTTTTATGTCTAATATTTATTTATAATAGTATTAGTAATATTTTGTAATAATAAAATAATTTATAAATATACAATTCATTAATTATTGAAAATAAATAGAAAAGAAAAAAAAGTTAAAATTAACAGCCCCGGGACTCTCTGTTATAGGTGAAAATAAGTAAAAAGTTGAGAAGAGACTACTAAGCTGACGTGACAGCAATCTTGAGGTGGCACGGAAAAAATAGATTCATTCAAATTAGACTCGTGTATAACATTTATACATATTACAATCTCGTTTATAGCATATATACTATAGTGTATATCATTTACACAATGATTATGTTAATTATGTACTTGTTCTATGATCGAAATATTTTTAGATACGATTCCGACTATACAAAAACTAATAATTTAATAAACTTATCCAACTCTATCTAATTTCCACATTAAAAAAATTGAAAAACGGAATTATAATATTCGCCGAAGAAACATGCAATGGAGTTTGCCCTTTTTTTGAAATCGTCTTTTGCGGGATGGAGAAGGTTCGTCCGGATTCATGCTTCTTGAATGGCGGTGGGATTTGAAACTCAACTATGGGTCCGTTAATGCACACGATGTGAACCAAACAATTCAAAGTCTTTATACATATAAAGTTGGCTGACAAAATAGAATAAACCCACAAAAACATAATTCCATCCACAACGAAGAATCATAACAGTTAAAACGCAAAAAAAAAATAAGAAAACAAATATTGAATATAACAGCCCTACAACGATTTTATACTCGTAACAATAAGAAAAGGGTTGTCATGTTCCCACCAGTGATCTTGAATATAATAGTCCTTCACCTATTTGAGATATGTTCCCACTGCTCTTCGATACCCTGTTATCACAGTTCGAAATGGATCGACTAAAGCTCTTCTATTGTTAATGTTCATGTTCAGTTTAGAATTAATAATGAGATTGACATGCTTTCACTGAATAGAATCATATTTAGTGCAAATTCCTCTACCTAACCTAATCTTCCTCCTCTTATATCTTAATCCTCATATATTTATGCAATTTTTTTGCCTCCACTGTGTAGAATTTGATTCACTGCCCGTAGCCAACTAAACACCCACCAAACATATACCCAGTACCTACCAATTCTTCTTCATGTGCTATCCTTTTCTCGTATTTTCTATCTCTAAAATCCATAACTTCCATATATACAAACTACTGGAGATGTGCCCTTCTTCCATAAACAAAGTATATATACTTAATTTAAATCACACTGGGCCCTTCTCTTGCCATCATTCTAAGATTATGACTTGATCAATCCTAGATTGTACAGATTCCTCCTCACAAAGCTTCCTAATGATACTAACATGGTCCCACCAACTCTTTCTTCACCATTCTTATGATGGATTAAAGGCATCTCTTTGTGAATACAAGCTATTGTTTTCAAATTCCCAAATCAACTAAAAAAAAACATAACATTGAAATCGATTCTCTCTGTTTTCACAACATTAGCATTTAACATCAGCTCAAACAAAATACAACATTGAAATCGATTCTCTTTGTTTTCACAACATTGGCATTCAACATCAACTCAAACAAAACACAACATTGAACTTGTAATAGTATGACAAGGGTACAGAGACTGGAGAAAGAAAACAAGATTGGGGAGAAATCGACTAATCTGGGAGATTGAGAAGCGCCGGAGACTGAAGGAGTGTCGTGGGATGGAGCAACGTCGACGGGAGGAAGCTGAGTCGCCGGGGAGGGAGCAACGTCGTCGGGTACTAGAGAATGATGGGAGCAGATACGACGGGTGAGAGATGTAGCGACAGATTGTATAGGCGTCGTCGCCTTCCATTGCCTTTAAACCATATTTAAGTTTTGAGCGCTAGCGCCAATAGCCAGAGCTTAACGATATATAGTATTTCTTATATAAAAAAACAGGCGCCGTCTCCTGACGCCGGCGCTGAAAGTGATACTCTTTTCCGCCAATTGATAGTGCTCGTTGAGCTCCACCAAAACGTTTATTTTTGTCATTAGTAAATCGAACCATGTTCGATGTTAAATTATGTACGCTGAGAGAAGGTTTATGTAAGGCTCAGAAATTGAGAATAGAACATATAGAAATTAAGGGTGATAGTCTAACGATTATTAATTTCATCAACAAACTATGGACACCTCCATGAAAATTGACCTCATTAGTCAGTTGGTCAATGATAAACTCGCATCTATTGGTCAGTTGAAGAGTCGACTATTTATGAATTTGACATTAACATCCTTACAGATGTCTTAGGTCAAACAAGACAAAGGACAGTGACATATGGAACGTTAGGAAACAATTGAGAAAATGGATGTATAAAGGCAGTGATAGGATGATCATGTAAAAATTGGATTTGACGGATTGATCTTTGATTGAGAATTTACATAGACCGACATCTTAGATAGTAATTTGAGTCAATTTGCTGAGTTTTTACAATTCCTAGTGAGAATTTTCATGGAGCTAGGCTTAGGGTTGGAAGATATGGTCTACCCTAGTTAGCCAGCAGTTGCACAGCACTAGCAAATGGTAAAGAGCGGTAGTTTGACATTAACACCGCCCAATTTATTACTCCACATCGTGATATATAGTAGTTGTACAATATTTGATCTATGTTTAATTTTATAATAATATGGAAAATACAATAATAGTGTCAAACAAACAATGCTGCTGGTGCTGTTTCTACATCTCTATACCTCAAGAACAACTCAAAAGAAGCAACACTAAACAGAAAGATTAAAAAGACCAAAACCCACATTTCCAAGGAGGATAGAAACCGGTTGGTCTCGAGACATCTGACCTGAGTTCTACTAGACAAGATTAAAGCGTGGTTGAGGTTGCGGTTGAAGTTGAGCTGCTCTCTTCCTTGTGGTCTCCAAAGATACGCTGCCTGAAATCAGCAACCATCATAGGAAGCCCCTTTCGCAGCGCGATCTTCGGTTCCCACCCCAGCAGCTCCTTTGCCCTCGAAATGTCTGGCTTCCTCTTGTGTGGGTCGTCCTCCGTGTTGGGCCTGAATGCTATCTTTGCGTTTGGATCAATCGTCTCTTGCACCACCTGTTCCCCATTTCAACAGTTAGCTTTTACAAAACCTCACCCAGAGACTCACTTTGTTCAGAATTAAGCCACTGTTTGGTTGTAACACTGAAAACGGAATAAAAATAAATCTAGTCCATTATGTGTAGCTTGTTCATGAATTTTTTTTGCTTCCCCCGTCTTGTTTCCCTATAGGGTATCAAATGTAATTCCAAAATTTTCATGAACAAGGGTATACGGACAAACTAAATTCGTTTTCATTACGTTTTCGGAGTTAAAACCAAAGGGGCCCTAAATTACCTTGGCAAGTTCAAGCATGGTGAATTCTCCTGGGTTTCCAAGGTTGAAAGGACCCACGTGTTCGCCTTCCATAAGCCGCATCAGCCCTTCAACCTGGTTCAGTTTTTCCAATTTACTTTAAGATAATGCATTTGAATTCATAGACAAACTTCAATGCCAACCTCAAGTTAGGGCTTGTTTGGTATCAAATGAAGTTTCTTTTTTAGATTGATGGAGATTGTTGATATAAGCTTGTGCACACAATATTGTTTTCTGGAGATTATTTCTCAAATATAATCTCCAAATATAATCAAATCCCCAAATCCCATCTAATACCAAACATAATCCCAACAATCTCCAAATAAACAATCTAAATGTGTTTTTTTCAATCTAATATCAATCAGGTCTTTAATCAATTTGAATTCCGTATATGAAACATGCGAACTGAGATAAGAGAGCACATCATTGAACAACCTACCTAAACTGAGAATTTGAGATAATTGAACAACTTACCTAATCTGAGATAATTGAAAAACTTACCAAATCAGATACGAATTGGAAACTCCTAGTTTGCTTCCCATCTCCATAAACAGTCATGGGTTCCTTCCTCAGAGCCTACATTACAGAAATCAGTGACTCTGACACAAATTCAGGAATCAAAGCAGAATTTAAGTTAAATCTTCAACAAAGAATCACCTGAGCAACGAAGTTACTAACTACACGGCCATCGTCAATGCACATACGGGGCCCATACGTGTTGAATATCCTAGCAATCCTCACCTACCAATCACAAACCATGTTCAGAAAAAAAAAATCAAGCATTGAAACAAGGACTAATACAAAATTCAAGGCAGACACCAACCTCAACACCAGCACCACGGTGGTAATCCATGGTCAATGTCTCCGCTGTACGTTTCCCCTCATCGTAGCAACTCCTCACACCTGTCAGACACCCATAGGCCCAATTCTCATTACTTTATAAAATATACAGTTCTTTTTCCCCAAATAAAACGGTGACTAACTCAATAACAGCAAAATCAATTTGTTTTTTTTTCCATTCATATCATCCACAGAGCATTTTGTAATGTATATTATAAAGTGGACCCGGAAATTAAGGGCTGAAAACCGATATTTTGGAACAGGTTCGGACCAGATCTGGGCAGCTTCACCATGATACACCCACATGGCACCTCAACCTACATCACCATGTCCCACGTTGCTCGTACTTCCACAAAACACATGACTAAAAAATGTCCAAAAAGCACCTCTTCTAGTCATGCTAACGTGCACGGATTCGTTTTACATAAACAGAGAAGAGAAATTGAGAATTATTACCGATGGGATTGACGTTTCCCCAGTAGGTTTCCTTCTGAGGGTGCTCTAATGGGTCTCCGTACACCTCGCTGGTGCTCGTTAGCAGGAACTTGGCTCCCACCCTTTTTGCCAATCCCAGCATGTTCAGCGTTCCCACCACATTCGTCTTGTGCACTCAAAACAGAGTCGTCAAGGAAATTAAAACATGGATGGAATTGAATTGAAATCAAATGTTAAAAAAATACTATTAAGAGTTAAGAATGAAACTAAAGAAAGGATATGATGGTTTTGACGGGATTGTGCTTGTAGTGAACGGGAGAAGCGGGGCAAGCGAGATGATAGATCTGATCGACCTCCAACAGAATGGGCTCGACGACGTCGTGTCGGATCAATTCGAAATTAGGGTTTCCAAAATGGTGAGCTACGTTCTCCTTCCTGCCAGTGAAGAAATTGTCAACAACGATGACGCTATCGCCTCTCGCGATCAAGCGATCCACAAGGTGGGACCCGACGAATCCGGCCCCACCGGTGACGACAATCCGGAGTCCCTTCCTCTTTAAACCAAGAGGGACTTTTCCACTGACCGATCCGAATCCTCCGCCATAGTAGGAGGAGAATCTCGGACGAGTGGTGAGGCGGGTGGACTCGGCGGAGAGGAAGGATTCTTCACGATCGAAGAAATTGGGGTGAATCTCGGATGAAGAGGAAGGGAGAAGGGTGAAGAAGAGGGTGGCGATGGCAATGCCGAGGAGGATATAGAGAAGGCGTTGCTCGCGAAGGAGGTAGCGGATGGGGCGAGTGACGGCGAGCCAAGGTTTATTGGGCTTGGGAGAGTAGGCGTCGGAGGATTGGTGGACGCCGTCTTCTTCATGGCCGCGGTATATGAGCTCCGAAGCCATCTCTAGTGATTTAGGGGTGTGGGAAATCTGGGCTTTGGAAGAAGAAGGGAGAGAAGTTAAATAAGCATTTGGGAAGAACGTGTTAAATTACTGAAATGCCCCTTGGGTTGTTGAATAAGGAAATTGGTGGAAATTAGAGGTTTGCTTGGTGGAATAAGAATGATTTGTTTGTGCATGAGTTGGACTACAAGCTAACATTCGGTTCGGATCTACTAGAGGGTTAAACTCAAACTCGAACTCAAAATACATAAATTTACTAGTGTATTACCCGTGCCTTGCACGGGATTTTGATAAAAATATTATTTGTTATTATATTTCTTTAAGGGATTATATATAAATTATTTTTTTGTCATTAGTAGATAATAAGCAATAAATATTTGTACACTTTACCTATAATATTATATAATACATTAATAAAATATCTAATCGTATAATAATTCATATTTTAATTTTTCTCCCCCTTATTATACTGATTCATATATTAATAGAAATAGTACACTGATAACATATGGTGTTAAATTAACTGTTATATATAAATTAATTTAATAAATAACACAATCTCAGGTAACAAAAAATGTGATTGGAAAGGATGAAAACCGTAACATTTAATTGTTAAAAGTGGATTTAATTAATTCTTTTTTTTTACTGCTAAAATTTGTTATGGATGTGATTCTAATCTGATATACATATCTCAGGTAACAAAAAAAGTGATTGGAAGGGATGAATATAATTAAGATTTGATTTTAATATTTCTTTAAATAATTTTGTAATGAATAAACTTAATTAATATTTTGGTGGATTGTGGTTAAATGTTAAAATGACACGTGTCAATGAGTATTTTTCTGCGTGACATGTGGCAAGAAATGCTACTCCTATAATATATACTAGTGTATTACCCGCACCTTTTGCGGGTGTTTGTTTCTAATACATATATAAATATAAATTATAGTAAATATATGATTGCTAAATTTTAATTAAATTTAATTTGGTTAATTAATAAATATAAATTGAAAATAATCTAAACTAAACATGTTTATTTAAACAATAATTCGACCATCGAATAATCGAAAAAATTACATCGACTAAACAAACTCAAATTTGGATAGTAATAAAAAGATAGATGAAATGTTATAAAACTTGTTGTGAAAGTTTTTAAAAAAATAATTTAAAACTAAGATGATAATAATAAATTTTGTTAAGATATGTAATCCGGGTATGATGAACTAATCCATCGGGAAAACAAAGTTATTCAAAAATTTAATAGATTTATTATCCTCTAACTAATGAAATATCTTATTGAAAAACAAATTGATTTACTCAAAAAAAAATCGATAGTTTTGTTTTCTATGTATTAAAAATAACGACTTTTAATTATATTTTATAAAAGATTTAAGTAAAGTCTCACACATAATGGTAAAATAAATAAAATATTAATATTATTTAAATTAAAGAATTTGGGAAGATCCAGCATCCATAGATTAATGGTAAATTGAAATAATAGTGTTTTATATTAATTTGTATAAAATACTTATTCAGTTAATTAACTTTGAAATGCAGGAAAAAAAATATTGTTGAAAAATGTATATGGTTATAATTACAGATTTATTGAATGGGATTATAGTATTTATGAAAAATAGCTAATTTTACTTAAAAATATTTATTGATAAATAATATTTCAAAACCTAATTAGATAATTAAAAAAAATACCCGATTTGATATGATAAAAAAATATTGTTTAAAATTAATTAAATTTGAAAAAGTGTTTTGTTTTTAAACAATCTGATTACAACTTTATAGATTTGGTCTTTATTTGAATTACATATATAAAAATGTAAACTTATTTGTTTTTACATTTTAAAAAAAAAATCAATTTACAAATTAATAAGCTAAATTATGTATTTAAGTTTTTGCCGTTAATTCTGAGAGTGACACGTGGCAGCAAAGGCCTGAGAATTTTTTGTTGGGCTGAGAAAAATCCTGGAGGCGGTACCGGAGACTTATAAGATAAGATTAAAATTAGGTCAAATTTGCAATGGATCGTGAATTTTCCAACCACAACACGTGACTTTTCCAACCAAATTTTATCATACTATTGGTGTGTAACACTTCGTATGTTAGACGAGGATCGTTAATTTAGATGATTTTGCTAAATTTTAGGAACCTAAAGCTCATAAATATAGACAATTTTTTTTTAATTAGTAACTGAATCCGGGTTAATTATATCTTCAGTTTCCAATATATTTCCCTCTCTCTAAACGTAATCACATTATTTCATTTTATGCCCTACAAAAAAAAAATCATTTATGAGACTGGATATCTAATTTAGGACTCGTACTGTGCACGAATATTTTTTGAACGTATTTGTGTGTGTACGCGTTTGTGTGTGAATATTATCATGTGAGAATTTGCTATATAATAAGCAATGTAAACTTCTAAAGGACAATCGATCTAAAAACACGTTTTGATTTCGTCACTTGTTCGTGTATCGTTCTTAGGTGAACAATCGTGCACTATGATCGGACATCCCAAGTTGTTCTTTGTACGTCACTTTGTCGGTTTGGTGCTCTACGACGTGAGCATTAATGTCACAATCTCATATATTTTTGTTATTTTTAAAGTACCTAATTTATTTAATTTGAATTTAGTTTACTCTAATGTCAAAATACTCGGTTTTCCTAAAAAGACATTAAATTGTATGTTGTAGTAATATATTGTTTCTAGATACAACTTTAGATATTTAGATTGTGTTTAATAAATTAGGTTTGTAGTCGTATTTGTGCTTTGTAGTTTTCGAGTAGATTTTGTTTTATAATAAAACCCTGTAGTAGAATACCTAATGCGTTTAGCTGAAATAGATTATCGAGATTTTTTAATTCTTTAAAATACAAAGTACACGTACCTAAACAAAACTAAATCGATTTTTTTCACATATGTTTTATTTCATGAGACCTGAAGAAAGAGGAAGATCAAATTTTATTCCTTCTCTGAAAAAAAGAAGAAGAAGAAGGTGACGAGAGAAGAGGGGCCATCAATTTACTGGTCCGGTATGCTCTTCGAAGAAGGCATCGAACTTGTGTGGATTTGGTATGCTCTTCGAAGAAGGTTCGATGGGGCATCGATTCTCTTTCTTTGAAGAAGGATTCAAAATTGCATCAATTTTACAAATCTGGTTTGCCCTCTGTGTTTTTACAAATTTAGTATGCTCTTCGAGGAAGGCTAAAGAGAAGAGAGGTATCGATTTTACAAAGAATAAGGCCGAAGAAGAAGGCATAAATGGGTGGATGTGATATGTTCTTCGAAGAAGGCTTCGAAATTGTTCCTTTGTTGTTTGTTTGGATCTTGTTGATGTCCCTTTTTCGTTGTTCGTTGTTTCTTCGAACGACCATGGTAGAATGAGAAAGAAGAGGGCAATAACGTACCAAATTTCGAATATATAACAAAAATCCTCTAAAATCTTTTCTGAAAAAATTTGTGTAACCTCATTCTCAAGTATGTTAAAACTCAAAACAAAACGATAATGCATTCACAAATCTAAAACTAAACAACTATCGTAAATTATGAGATCCACCTGAAATCTAAAGGAGCTTAATATGGGTGGAAAACTAAACACACCATTGATTTAAAATACAACTTTAGAAGTCTCGGCATCTATCACCGCCATTTACAATCAACCAAGCCAGAGGCTATCTTGCATCCACAGACATTATTTTTAGCCCTTTGAAAATGAACTTAAACCCTGAACCACAATCAAGGAGTAAACTGAATATGCAATTAAAAAGTCAAATGATATATTTTGAAACAAATTTAGGAATTTTAACGTGAAAATTTATATAAATTAAAAGGTCGAATGGTATATTTTAAGATTCATATTAATTTAAAAGATTTGTTGGATATACTTTGTAACAATCTGCCCTAAAAATTCATATAAATTGAACCCGGTTTATTTAAAAATTATAGAAATTTAAATTTAAATGATTTTAGAATATGACATTGTAATAATATATGAGAATTTAGTCTTAAAACTCATTCTTAGAGCGTCACATCAACTATTTGTCCTCTACCTCAATATGTATGTATAGATATATAGATATATAATAATATTGCGAGTTTGTAAGGGTAATATAACTAATTTGTGGATGACATTGTTACGAGCACTATGAATGCTTTTTTAAATCACCCGACCTAAAAAAGCGAATAAAAAACCTAAAAAAGATAGAGTCATTATTAGATGGCGCTTTACAATTAACCGGACTGTACACACGAAACATATAATTATTTGTATATTTAATCTTAAAATCACAATATATAAAAATTGTATTATATTTTATGTTTTAATAAAAAATTAACCGCTTATATCTTACTTATTAATATTATTTGTTTTTAGATTCTAAATTTTGTGTTAGATGTGCAAGATGTGCAAAAATACTTACGTAATGCATATTATTAAATTAGAATGTTCTGGTTTGGTCTCCATATTGGAGTACATAAGCTCGTATTTGGTGGCTAAAACCCCTAATCTATGACATTGTAGCACAACTTCGATTAGGGTTTTCCTCATTCAAAAGAGAGGTTGAAAAAAAATTCAAGATTACGAAGATTCAATACGTTTTCTTTGGATCAATCTATCTCTAATCGATTGATTGCATAATAATAAAGCAAATTAAGCTTTGATTGAAGTTTGTTTAGCCTTAAAATAGGGATATTCTCAACCTATTGACTCCTCCTTGCTCCGTCTTGTATTTTGACTTAGTTTTAGATATATGATTTTCCATCTTTTTCATTTTGTAATTTTATAAATTTGGTTTCAAGTCTTATTAATAATCATATTTATAACTAACGAAAAATACGAGTTTTTTTCCATAATTGAAGTCTTGTTGGTCTAAGGAGTTACAATCCATGTAGCGGATTATTATTATTTTTGCTACTTACGCTTTTTATTTTTTTATTGAATAACACGTATTGATGGATCCGAGGTATATCCATCAAGTCATAATGAATAACTTTTCGTCATCTAAGTAAAAATAATATTTTCGGTATTATGTTTGAAATTAGAATACTAATAAGTACTACTTTTAAAGATGTTTTCATCTATAACTTTTTAGTTAACACAAAGTCATTTGAAAAACATTTAAAAACCCAAAACATGCAACATTTGATGTATTTTTTATTATGTTATTAATTATTATTTTTAGTTAAGATTATCTTTATAATTTTGTATCCGATAATTATAGTTAGTTTATAGATATATAACATATCTTATTCATATAGGATGTATTTTGAGTTAGTTTTGGATTAATGATTTTCCATCTTTATCATCTTGTATGGAGTATACGTTTTGTAGAAAAAAATGGGTTTCTTGCATAAACACTTGTATTTTCTTTTCATGGAGCTACATTGTTCATCTTAACTATAAATGAAAGTGGAAGCAAAGAAATTAAAAAAAAAAGGTGTTTGTCAAATCAATATTATATTTATTGGGTAAACAAAATTAGCTCTATTATGTAGTTAAAGTAGATGATACGAATGTTCAACCATCTTTTTCTGATATATATATTCGATTCAAGTTATAAGAATTTATATTAGTATTTTCATCTTTTTATTTATTTATTTATTATGGTTCAGTCTAATTTTTAATTTAATCATGATTGTCACTGTATATTTTATAACAATAAGTCCATTTTATAAGCAAAGGTACAAATGACGTGAACACATAGTTTTAAGACTTGTAATACCGTTAAAGATGTAAAAACAATTTTATCATTATAATAAAAATCACAATCAGTAAGAAAATAATGGGGTTGGACACGACTATTATGAATTGTCGTTACCCCTATAAGTTTGTACTTTGTAGGTGTAGTTGTGTAAGTGGTAACACCTTACGTTTTTTAATGATGTTTGACCTACACGTAGATATGATCTATCCCAAAGTACGTGCGTATAATAAGTGGTTAAAATTTGGACAAAACTAATGTAAATTTTGTAAGTCACTTTCAGATGTAGCCGATTCCAAACGGGTTGTATTCATCTCCTCCCTACATGGATAATATCCACACATCTTTCACCTATATGAATGTCTTTGGCTTGAAGATGATAATGGAATTATCATAGAATATGAAAAAATAAATTATGTTAGATAATATCAATTATGGTAGGAGTGTACACAAATCCCGCCAATTCCGGTCCCGTTCCAATTTCGTCCCGATCCTGGCGAGATTTCATTCAAAATTAGAAATATCAGTCCGTCAAAAATTATTCAGGACGAGATATGGGCCTTAACTTCTCCATTCCACTAAGATCGTCCCGTCCCGTGTATAATAAAATTTTTAATTTAAAATAATAATTATAAACAAAATCCCTAAGTATGAGTTATATACTTATATATGTTATATAACTATGCTTGTATATTTTAAAAAATAAACCATGTTAGTCAAACCGTCAAAATTGATAAATGATCCAAATTCATTTAAATGTGTTTTATTACATATATTTGAAACTTTAATTTAACTATAATATGTTATTATGAATACTAGCACACTTTTTAATATTTTTTCATTTTAAGTACAATATATACAAATATTTTTGTGAATAAAACGTAAAATTTAAACACATTAATAAAATTAATGGGAAGCGGGATTGAGCCCGTCCCGGTCCCAACTGGGATAGGACCCGGTGAGATTCAATCTAAAATACCCAAGGCCCGTCCTGATCCCGTCCCATTTTATAATATAATAAAATCATTTATTTCTTACTCACTTGTGTTTATTGAAATGATATTATTTGGATATAAATTTCTCAAATTTCTCAAATTATGAAGTTTCAGAAAATCTTATAAATAAAAAATCAAACTGAAAAAAGATAATTAACAAAATAATAAAAAAAAGTTTGGATAAACTTACGTTTGAATCATAATTTTATGGCAATGAATAAAAAATGTAGTGAATCTGAGATTGAAGTTAGCTTCAAATGGAAGTTAAAAAGCCTAAAGATTGATAGTTTAGTTTGGAAAAAGGTGACTTAGATTGACAACTTTAGGTTTACTATTCTAAAATAATGGAAACCCCACTCTCACTTAAAGCTCAAATTTGGTGTCAAATGCCCAATTGGGTTGACTATTCTTTTTTCCTTTTATTAATCATTTTTTATTTCAAGCACTGATGAATCATTTGACATTCATATTCGTATTTGGTGTACACAACATTATAATTCATTGTTAATTCCTCGAACTGCTAAGGCAGTTACCATGAACTTATCACAAACCGGAACAGCTGGCTGCCAAACAAGTAATTGCCCATTTACCAATATATATATATATATATATATATATACACATATATACACGGGTGAGCGCCGACCGGTCTTTCGACCAGATCCCCTTAAAAACCGTATATACGGGTCTCCCGCATGCGGCTCACGCCATTCGAGGTGGCCCAGCCCAGAAAGAATCCTCAATCAAGGGAACCTCACCCCGAAGTCCTTGCCGCAAGACTCTTTATTAGCTCCTATTTGTGGGCCACGTACAATTTCCTGGAATGTAGGTAGTGGGTATGATCTATTCGATAAACGTAATCCTTTGTATAAACGTTGGGGCGGGCGGACACTAAGATGGAATAAGCTGGAGACTACTTTACGACGACGGATGACCGCCCGTAGGGGGTTTACTGCACAAGGCCCCTGCGTGCGGGTTCAACAGGAGGCCCGCTATGCCAAAAGCGAGAGATGTCCCATCCTCTCTTTCTTTTTTACGTCCCCATGTCCCCCATGAACGCTGTTTTCATCCAACTCAAAAAATCATAAGAAAAAAAAGTTCCATAGAAGGAGGAGTACGTCCGGTTCACCAAGTTCTATGCCACCCAAACCAACTGAGGAAAGTCGCATCCGTCCCATCGCAAGCACCTACAATATCATAATCACATTGGTTATATATATATATAGTAGCCAACTACTGCTTATCATGAATTTATGCAACTTTGTATACCAAGTAATGGTGACATATAAACTAAGGATTATTGTTTGTTATTGGCATGATTGTATGCCGTTATTATATGGAACATGTTATAAGCATTGATTTGGCAATCTTAAATGATACTAAATGTTAAAGTTTTAAAGATAATGACATATTAACACACTAGATAGGTGAGGCCACATGTGTTCTTTTTTTTATTGGTCGATCACCTAATTCAAATTCATTCAATTTTCAATTTTAAACTGTAGTTGCTCGTTAAAGTTAGTCGTAATAATTCAGATTTCAATGGTACGATTATAAAATGAGAGAAAAGTGACAAGGTTGGAATTACAAAGGACAAAACAAATCATCTCATTCTTGATTTATATGATTTTTATATTTGGATGCTTATTACTTTATTTATTTATTTATTCGAAAGAGCTGTTATGACCATGAATATCATGATGTTATTATTGTTAGTATATGGATAATTTTATGTAGAAATAGGTTAGATTTGAGTTATTTTGTCTATTAAGTTATATTGTATCTTACATATTACACATAATGAAATGAAACACAAATCTAGTATATATAATTAAAATTTCATATAACGGAAATGGTGGATCTAGGGTTATGAAAAGTAGAACGGAAATAGGTTAGATTTGAGTTATTTTGTCTATTAAGTTATATTCAATATTCATTCAAGACTAATTGCATTCGGTCATGCTTAATTTTATCCGATCAAACTAAGACATCTAACTAAATCAAACAAACAAATTATATAGCTAACAATATATTGGTCGAACTTAAACTTTTTTTTTGCAGATTGAACTAAATTAATAATAATGATAGTTGATTAAAAATAGTTCATAAAATATATTTAAAAAACAAATAAATTTATTTGATAAACAATTATTTTCTTAAAAATTTCGTTTATAATTCTTTATTTAAATTTAAGTTTCGTAATTTTAGAGCAAAAAATCTTTGTTATTGTATGAAAATAATAGATACACTTGAATTAAAAAAGTAAAAAAAATATTAGATATACTTGATTAAATTTCTGAATTTAAAAATATTTTGGCTTAAAAGTTCTTTAAAATTTTTACATAATTAATTGTTAGAAACACTTAGAATATAATCAAAATAATAATCAAAATAGCTAAACAATTATTTTCTTAAAAATTTCGTTTATAATTATTTATTTAAATTTCGTATTTATAAAAAAATTTTGCTGAAGTTAATTTATGAGATAAAATATATAATTATAAAACTGTTTAATTTATGACTATCCTTGTAATAAAGGTCCACCCTCCTATTTCAGTCTAAGGACAGAATTGACATAAAAAGAGTAATATATCAATCTTAGTAGACTGGATTTATTTTTCACATGAACGCGAGACACATGTATCAACAAAGATCATTTCTCAAGCTATCTTGTTCATCGATGGATTCTAAAAATCTTTACAGTTCAACAATGATTGAAAATGACATTTGCATTCTCTTGTCGGGTCTTACAAACACCTCTACCGTTACCCCTCTTCTTTACATTATTCCACCAAATATTATAAAAACCTTTATTTTATATGTAAGTTTACAATTCACAACACGACAACAAATGAATTTGATCCATTTCTTTGTGTCTTTGGATAACTATGCTATCTAACCAATTCTCCATAATCAAACGCAAGCTCCAATCCAAAACCAGACCATGTGTATGTCCAAGCTACCCCGATCTAAACATCGTACTAACAGTGGAGAAGGAGCAAGTCTACGGTATGGATTGCAACCTTTGTGTTTTGTATTTATCTTCTATAATAGTGATTACATATACACTACTACAAAAAGGGTCAAATACCCCGGATAATTGAGACTATATATCCCGGATCACATCCGGCGTAAAGGTTGGAGATGTATTTGGTCGGACTGTATATACCCTGGGCGTTCCATTTATACATCTGACGTATATACTTCGAACAAAAATCCCAGCCAATTTAGGTGTGTTTAAATATCCGAAGTATTTGGTAGTATATACCCCGGATATAGATATATCCGGGGTATATATTATTTGATATATCCGGCATATTTGTAGGCAAATACGCCGGATAAGTAATATCCGGGGTATTTTTCCAAAACTTATTCAAGGTATTCAATGGTATATATGGCAGATGTACATCCTCGGATTATATAATATTTGACACATCGATGTATTTTCCCCACACTATCCGGGGTATTTAACGATGTACATCCGGTATATATAGTTTTTTTTATAGTCCGGTATATTTGATGTTCTGTATCCCGGAGAAACATCCGGGGTATTTGTCCTATGTTAAAATTTTATCGCCTATTTACAATTTTAAAAATATAACGCTTGTATATAAATACGATATATAAAATAAAGTTTGACATTATTCGAACACAAGTCATTTCAATCAAAACACAACCAATGTTCTAATTAACTTTAACAAATAAGTATCTCCGAGAACTTATCCAAAATGTATAATCATATTTCTAAACTTTATAAAATGTCACTAAGCATGTATTACAGTGTTTGATCATCGTCCCAATACATTGAAATCCAACATAATAAATTCTAGCCGGACAATCTTTATTTACATTTCTTGGAGGCTTCATAACCAAAAACCACCACTAGCCAAATGTCTGAAAAAAGAGATAAAACAAAACTAGTTATAAAACAGTAGAGTTATTTTAATCAAAAATAAAAGTATAAAAAAAAGATGAAGTTTCATGATCTGTAATGAATACAAATCAAAGTTACATCTTCTTTTTAAAACCAAGCCTATCAATTAAGTCATCTTCTTTTAGAGAAAGTCCCAAGCCCGAAGATGCAAAATTAAAATGTTACCATCTCCATTGCACCTGCAACTCTCAGGTAATCATGTGATATTTTGCTAACAGTTGGGTATCAAGGATGTCTGTAAGTTCAAACTTCTAACACAACCCATTTGTTTGTGTTTCATAATGTGTATGAAACATCAGACAATAGTAAGCATAAATCATATACTCAAATGATAAAATTAAAGAATAATATTAATGAAAAATACATAATCCGACCTGCCGGATTCAAAACAGCCACCGAAGGATTCCTGTACAATACTCAACCTATCAATTTGCGGATGTATATAAGATCACGATATTTCCCTCTATACCCTCAAGCACAAACACACTTAACATATTTACCAAATGAGCAAGTTACTAGGTAAAAAGATGATGAAATTATATGTTAATCGAGGTTTTACCTGTCCACTCATTACTTTTTGTGAATTCAACTCCAAGAATTAAATTTGATGACTCAACTGTGGCTTCTCTTAAGACATCAATCACCTAAAATAAATTATAAATCACAAAACGATTTATCCATACAAGATTGTGCGACCAATAAAGAGCCAACATTAGCGTTCTTGCTTGCATTACTGATAAAATTTGACTTTTTCTACGTACCAAACCTTACTAGTATATGGCCTAGTGCAAAAAATTAATATAAAAGGGCCAACAATTACAATAGCAAATGCCAAAATCTCCTTAATGTTATATTTATGATAAAAGAGCCAACCTGAAGTTGTCGGGAATGCAAGCGGGCCGCGGCTCGCTTATGTGGGTTTGATTAACTGAAGTTGTTGTTGAATAATAAGAAGATTGAGTAGAAAATTTTTCTGCATAAGTTGATTCTGAATTCCCCATCACCAAAAGCTATATATCATACCGGTTATGAGATAGACAAATCAGATGAAGATCTGCAAGAAAATATATATTTGAACAAATAAGATGAATGAATAAAATGTACAAAAGTCTTGGTTTAGCTAAATTAAACGCCCACTAGAATTCCAAAACACACAAGAAAAATTGATTAAAAACCAAAATCCATAGAAAATATTGATATTTAGATCGCTCCCGACAAACAATAAAGGAACCCCCCACATACAAAAATCAATTCTCAAATAAAGGAAATCAATCAGCAGAACAGTATGCATACATACAAAAGTGGTGAAGCGAAGATGAAGAGAAAAGTGGTGAATCGCTTCTTCAGGGGCAAAGCTGACTTTTTATTTTTGATATTAGGTGCGAAGCCTCTGATTTTTTAATAGGAAAATGGAGGGAAGAAGGGCAAAAAAATCAACAAGCTACACATTTCCGGGTCATTCATTAATATTTCATCAAGAGCGAACGATTGCAATATGATGATCTAGAAGGTAAGAATATTGTTGGCCTAAATATTACTTTCAGACTCTACCATCTATTCACATTGTGTTTTGGTCTATATTTTTTATTAGTTATATCAAAATAGGTTTAAGTATTACTCTCTGTCAAAATTTCAATATATAGAGGTTCACTTGTTTACCTAAAAATGAATCAAGAAATGGATCATTACCAAACCATGGTCACCATACAGACAATGCTAGGGCTGAACTTATACAGAAAATACCTTTGGAGTGGCCGCTTTAACTTCATGCATTATATTGCCGAGGACATGTTCGCTTGATAGCGCTTTCTGAATCAAAGTAGTTAAATAAATCCATAGGATCAAAATAATGCTAGAAATTTATTAGCCCACAAAAACAAAACAATGTCTTGTCTTGCAACATTTGACAAAAGTTGGGGACATGCCCAAAATATGTACACAGTTTGTAGCATCCACAGCTTAATTGCCTTGACATCATCGCCGGAAGCAAATGTCACATATCCAAAGCCACGAGATCGGCCTGTAGTACGTTCCTATGTGGAAACAAGCAAGAGATTGCTATGACATGAAATTGATAACAATGACAAATAACTTCATGTAAGACTCGTGCCAACAACATTTTACCATGCAAACTTGCTAAAGGTCTAGATCTTGATATCTATTATAACCTTGAGATCCATAATTATAACACACATGTGATAAACAATATGATACATTGATAGTATTCAAACCTTGTAAATGAAAAAATCACAAAATTTGGAGACTCGTCTCAAAAGTTCCCTTTTAAGGACAAAATAATAATTGAACAAGGAATCGGCAATGGCTTTTTAAAACTGAGATCTTGTTCAGGTCAAAGTACAAGAAGCTCTGCACCAGTAACTATAATTGTCGTATGCACCAGCCATAGATTAACATTGGCTCAAACAACAGTTTACGAAGAGGACTATGCTGGATGTCATAAAAGGATCAAATATAGCAATGACCTCATTGGGTACGCTTATTATGTAACTTTTGAAACAATAAGAAATTACATCAACTTTAGCAGGAACCATCCAACAATTAGCATCACATCAAGAGCAAACATAGGCAAGAAGTGGGAGTTAATTATTTGTTCAAATTGAACACAAACTTTAATGAAATAAAATTCATGAACAACCTTCATGACAATACAGTCCTCCAATTCGCCAAAGCTGATCATGTATTCCTTCAACCCTCCACGTCCCATGGGATACCCAAAACCTAAGATAAACACACATTAATATACAAAGCGATAGAGAGTGGCAAATACATCATTATGGAACAAAATAGAAACACGTACCACGAGCTTCCTCTCCATGGAGAAAAGGGAACCTAAAGGAGGGACTCCATATAAGCAATCCCTAGATATTATGAGACCTCTCCTGGAGAAAAGAAAATTATATACGGCAACCGTCAATAGTCGTGTACCTGCTCAGGAGATAGAACAGAGAGATTTTTCTTGAAATTGGGAGCAATAGCAGCCCAATCGGAGGAATTGGAGGCATCTGTGGTAAGAGAACGACAAAGATGAAATGAAATGTTAGGGCATAACGAAACCTTGATCATATTGAAATACAATGACGAAGAAGGAAATCAGCCATGTGAGGAGCTCGACAAGCATACTCATCCTCCAAGAGCTCACTTCAGGCCTATCTAATCCGAGGTTCCCGAAATCTCATCTCTACTCCTGGATTCCCTCGGAAACTACCCTAATTTGAAAGAATATGCATTTCCACATGCTTCATCCCTTCTTCCCAAACGGTAGCGAAATGAACGAATTGGATAACGGGAATTTCTTCTTCATCTCCTTCTCTTGCTTCCTCTTCACTGTTGTCTCCCCTGTCCATGAATGCAACACGCTTGGAGTCGTGAATGGGAGGAACGCAGGCTCCCGAATCGCATCAGGCTCTCAGTTTAGGGAAGCCGAGGGAAATTTGGGGATTTAGGTTTTGACATGATCATCAATGGCTTAAAAACTAAACCAAACACAAACGATGAAGCATTTGTCTAATGGAAATTTAGGGGAAGCCAAGGGATTTAGGGTTTTGTTCTTCCATCTTCAGTTTCCACTCTTCAAAATCGAGTTGTACGGGAAATAAGCGTTTAATTTCTTAATATTTGGCTAATGTTAAATACGCCGATTTTTAATTTATAATTGTTTAGCTCAAATACCCCGGGCGTTAATAACCGAGGTATATGCTTCAAAGTTTAACTAAATACGCCGGATTTGAGGACTTTACTTTAATATTTCAACTTTATACCCCGGGAAATAGCACCGGGATATAAAGTCCTAACTCTTTTCTTACAATTTTTGGAACGCGTCTAATACATCATAATTGGTACGCCCGGGGTATTTTAGGATAGTATAATGTGTTTTTTGTAGTAGTGATAATATTTATAGACTATTTCTCACCTATTGCTTAAGCCATATCCCCCGATCTCATGTACGTACGATGAAGTTGGGAGCATAAATGTTGGAGGCTTTGGGGAAGGAATTGCAACAATCTGGTCCTTTGATTAAATGAAAGCATCTACCAAAAACTTGTTTTGGACTTTTTGACACACACAAGTGGTAATCAAGAGTTAGATGTTTAATCCAATAATGCAACACATGATTAACTATCAGGTATGTGGCTCTCGGATTATGACACTAAAGTGTTGGATGTTAAGGAAGTGAGATTTCTAGTTCCGTCGAGACTAACTGAAGCTATAGTGGTTCCGAAGTGGCATGCACACTATATTCGGCCTCAGTAGATGAGCGGGTCATTTTGTCTTGCTTCTTTGAGTTCCGGGAAATGAAGTTGTTACCAAGGTACACACAATACACACTTGTGGAACGAAGGTCTTTGACATCAATATTGTCCCAATCAACATCAAAGAAGAAAGAAAGGAGTGAACTAGGATTGCTAAAAATGTGATATTTGTAACACCCCAAATCCGTAGGACTCGGAGTGCTACTGGGCTAGGATCTCACAATGGATCCTGACCCTAGCCTGACAACAATTTCACTGATCTTACAACAAGGCACAAATAGATTAAAACAAAACATGAAACTGATATATATATCAAAAGGTAATACAAAGTACCGTTGAGTACAAACAAAACCACACTGTACAACAAAAGAACCCATATCCCAGATAACGCCCCAGTGTACGGAGCCCTCAACGGATCACCCACTTTGGATCACTCTGCAGCTCTCCTATCCTGCAAATGATCTACAACACGGTATAAAACCGTTAGCTAACCATACACATATATAAGAGATGCAGAGCACAAACACACATCAAATAATACTAAACACGTCAACATGATATCACACATTTACCCAGTTCATTATCTTTATAAAGTTCAGCAATCAACTCGTATACATATCCATATAAACATATGTGACACGAGGAATATATAATCCTCGCCTCTGGTCCAATAGCCAGATGGAATGGTGCATGGAACACCTCCCCGTGTACCCTAAGGGAATGGAGAGTGCCCGAACCGTTTACCAGGTCTGGCCTGCCTACAGAGAACCTCCCAGACTCCCGGCGGGATGAAAGGGCAAGTTATCACGGCCCTACAATGGGCAAGCAATATACCATAGGTCGGTGACCATCATAACGCATGCTATAAAACATATAACAAACACCACTCATGCACACATCCAATATAGGGATGGCAACTAAGTAAGTCCTACGGACTTACCTCAACCTCGGAAGTAGTATCACTACGATCAACTCTCACTCAGGTCCACTCCAAACTGGAGGACAACACGGCCTATACAAGGCATACATATATATCAAACTCCTATCACACAAAGGGTCACACCTAGACCCAAGGGATCCATAAGAATCATATCCAACTCGTAAACCTCAAAGCCGTAACCGGCATATCTATATCATACTCTTCAACATCCGATACCTAGCATGCTACTACCGCTCATACTAGGAAAGGAAAGGATCTACCTAACTCTAGGTAGATCCGAGACAAGACGCACCTGCGTGACACAAGGGACGCAGGGGCGGAGCAAGCAACCCGCAGGCGCGGCAAAACTCATCCGCGGGCGCAGTGACAAGGCTGCAGGCAAACGCAGGCACGGCGCAGGCGCTGGCTCGGGCGCTGCGGCACGGCTTCCGCAGGGGCGGCGACGGTAAATGGTAAATTCATAAAAGAGTGTAAAGAAGTAGCTTAGCCAGGACCAGAGTGGTCCTAACTAAGCCTACAAAGCAGCAGAGTTTATCAACATACAAACATAAGGCATAAGAAAAAGCCCTAGTACTCCCGATCGGCATGCAAACCTCCTGAACGTACCATCTACCATCAACTGACTATGAATATAAATATAATAAACCTCCTGGCACTGTCTACAAGGCCCCTCCACCTTCGACAATGCCATCAGCAGAAAGGGACACTCATAAACCAACAAAGTGCCTAGCCAACAGATCAAGATATCATTCACCTTCGGCAAAGCCATCAGCAAATGAGTCTCAAGTCCGGGACATAAAAACAAAACAAACATGTGCAGGCCAAGAGCAGAATACAACTCTGGCATAAAATCATACAAAGTGCTAAACCTCAAACCTCTCTCCAACTCTAGCTGGAAAGGCCTCATAGAGTAATATGTAGGTATGCCCTCTAATCATCCGGACCAGGATATCAATGGGGATCCTGTTCCGGTCAAACACTAGGGCATTCCTAGAGTGCCACAAGTAGTAGATTGTCGTTGAGAAGGCGTATATGCGTGCTCTGCTCGTCTAGCTCCTCCCTGGTGCAGTGTGCAGGAGATATGCTATGACGTTTGCCCTCGTGGTCATCTTTGTAGACATCCGGAATCCGTAGCAGACCTGCCTCCAAACCTCCCTCGCATAGGTGCAACCAAAGAACAAGTGATCGTGTGATTCACTCTCCAGGCCGCACCAGTGATAGGTAGGGTCTATGTCAAGGAAATGTAATCTGTCTCTGGTGGACATGCGTCCTAGAATCGCCATCCAAAGGATAAAACAGTGCTTGAGCGTGTTGCCCGTGTCCCACACTATCCTAAACCAGTCCATCTCCTCTCCATGCTCTCTGATCATGTCGTAGGCGTCTGTAACTCTGAACTTGCCACCATGGCAACAACTCTCCAGTACCTCCTCCAATGTCGTCTCCTCGTCCACAAACGTGGCTACCTCATCTCTGGCTCCGATTATAGCCTTCACCAGAGGCGAGTCACGTCTTTGAGGCATCTAGTGGTCTGGCTCGACCACTTGTAAGTATATGTGGTGGATCCACCTCACCCAAAGGCTGTACCTCTTAGCATGAATGTGCCAGTAGTACTTTCACATAAATACCGAGTTCCAACACCTAATGATAACATGAATTATCGACCTAGTTTAGTAGAGCATATAGTTAGTTTTCCCTTTTCCCGCATGCATGTTTTAGCCTTAAGTTGTTTTCTTTATACTTGTTTAATGCAACTTTGCGAGTATAGATGTCTACACACACTTTTGGTGTCTTTGTAGGTATTTTGGCGTGTTTCGGAGCTAAAACGATGCATTTGAGGATCAGGCCTCGGGATGGACGCTTAGGAGCGATCACGCAGGCACGGGAAAGGAGGAAAAGACGAGCCAAGACGAAACGCACGAGATTGGAGCGATCTCGGTCGAGATCCAAGAAATCTCGGCCGAGATCCGAGCCAGCTCGACCGAGATCCCATATCAGAAGTTTCTGTCGAAGAATCTCGGTCCCCATCTCGGTCCCGATCTCGGCCGAGATTTTTCACATTTGACCGAGATTTCTGACCTAGATTTCGTCAACGCTGGATCACGAAGCAAATCTCGGCCCCGACTTTCAAAAATCTCGGTCACCGACCGAGATTTCCGACCGAGATTCTTGTTCGCCGATTTATTTCGTTAATTTTCGGATTTGTTTTAGGGCAACCCGTTGCGAGATATAAAAGGAAAGCCCTAAATGATTTCCGGGGGTTCCCGTTTCATAGGAATTTCGAGCTCCTTTGGAGAGAGCTTTTTCCCCTTTTCTTCTCCCTTTGCCCTACACCATTGTTGGCCATTGTTGAACTTGTTGGAGCTTGGAGGAACTTCGCGAATATTGGGGAATTTGACGTTTTGCTAATTCCCTATCAATAAAGCTGAGTTTTTTCTTTAATCTCTATTTTAGATTCTTGTTTATACATTCTCTCTTGAATTGATTGAATTGATTGGATTGATAATTGCTTCTTCTATTGAATTGCTTGGATTGATGATTGTTTCTTCCATTGAATTGAGTGGATTGATGATTGCGTTTGAAATGTCGATTGTTGGCTAAAACTCTTGTGGATCCAAGGTGAATTGGGATTCGCTATTACCCGGACTATGATGGAATTGTGCTTATTGCTTGGTTTGTATAGCTTTGAAATCCTATGGTTGGCTTGTTCTTAAACCTAGTTAGAATTCATCTAGCTAGTAACCTAAACCGGAATTGAGACCTACCCGGTAATGTTCCGCTTAGATACTTGAGTGTTCGACCATAGGTAATAGAGGTGAAAACCTCTATTGGGTTGAGTGTGCCTAGATTCTGTCCTAAGTAGGGTAATACCTGAGACTTACCCGGTAATGGTTTACCTTTCCCTTAGTTCGGAATTTGGTTTGTTTAGAATTTCCTACCTCTCTACCTTGAGACTTACCTGGTAATAGGTAGTTGGTTTGGAACTAGATAGTCTTGAGACTTACCCGGTAATAGACTATCAGTTTAGAAACGTTCTTCCCTGAAGTTTGTAACCATAGATCTTTTGAGAGATTTCCTGATTCCGTGCGTATAAACAATGACCTTGAATCCTTGGAATTCGCATTTTCTTTATTGATATACTTTCGTTTGTCTGTTTTACTTGGTTTTCGATCAAATCTGTTATTTTATTGCGAACTCTACAGAAAACCCTTCAAAACTCCTTTGATCTTTCTTCCCTTCTTTTCCAACCTCGTTCTTTTATTTTGATTTACGCTATCTGTGATCACATTTGCATTCCAAACATTTAGTCCCTGAGTTCGACCTTGGAATACTTACCCTAACTGTAATTGACCCATACACTGTGGGTTCGCTACAAATTGGGTGTTTATTTCTTGTTTATAAATTTAAAACATACTGTGTTTTTACTAACCTGTGAGCTTTTATCATTCTTGATAAAAGTTTATAGGGGCGTGAAAATAGCGAACACCTAAGGTTACGGAGACCCAAACCACCCTCTCTCCTGGGCATGCAAACTCTCGTCCAAGCTACTCTGGGCCAGCTCTAAAAAAACTGTCTGCATAGTCCTGTCAGTCTATCCATCACCAGCGCTGGAACCGGTAGTATAGACAACCAGAAGCTCTCCGTACCCTGTAGGACCGTCTTGATAAGCTCAAGTCTACCTGCAAAAGACAAATGTCTCTTGTTCCACGCACAGATGTACCTCCCAATCTTGTCCAAGAGTGGGGTGTAATCAGCTGCCCGTAAAACATGAGGTGCTATGGGGATTCCCAAATATCGGAAAAGAAAGATTCCCGTAAAGAATCCCGAAAGCGAGGTTAATTCATTTGCCTCTGTTTCAGAAACAAAGGCTAGGAAATTTGAAGATTTCGGGAGGCTAACTGCTAATCCCGAAATCTTCTCAAATCTGCGTAAGCAATCCATAAGGATGCTTACTGATTGAACATCTCCTCTGCAGAAGAGGACGACATCATCCGCATACATCAGGTGAGAAATCCTAAGTTCCTCACAGTGTTGATGAAAACGGAAACCAGGCCTAGAAGTCTCGTTGCGTATCATCCTGGAAAGGAATTCCATGCAAATGACAAAAAGCAACGGAGACATAGGACACCCTTGCCTAAGCCCACGCTTCCCCGGAAATAACCCATGCATTATCTTATTTACCCGGATGGAGTAGGATGTCGTGGTGACACACTCCATCACCCAGTCAATGAACCTGGTCGGGAAACTCAACTCTGTCACGGCATAACGGAGGAACTGCCACGATATCGTGTCATAAGCTTTAGCTAAGTCAATGTTCATGAAACACTGCTTAGTATCCCTCTTGACACTATATCTCCGTAAAAGTTCCTGAACAAGGAAAATGTTATCTGACATCAACCTCCCTGAAATGAAAGTAGATTGTGTCGGGTCAATGAGATACCCAAGACACGGCCCTAATCTGTTTGCAATCAATTTGGTGATAATTTTATAGACAACATTACAACAAGAGATCGGCCTAAACTGGTCTACTCGAGTTGGGGAATCTACTTTTGCTATCAAAGAAACCGAGGTATGGTTAATTTGCCTAAGCAATTTCCCATTAACAAAGAACTCGAGTTGGGGCGGCGGCTTCCACGCGCGAGGGCGGCGTCTGTGCAGAACGTGAACCCGCGATTCCTCTTCGGCTCTTCTCGTGATCTAATCACGTCTTTATCATTCCAGATTCACACACATGCATAAACATACACATTCCATCATTAACCTACATTCAATCATCTATCCTAAGCTAAGGAAGGAAGAACAAGGAAGAAGAAAGAAAGAAGAAGCAAGAGAGACATACCACAGCTGTGGCCTAAGCACGAAACTGCTCCAAGACAGCACCTCTACTAGCTCTCAAGCTCAGCAACAACATCGTACCACATCATCATCATCATCCACACACAACTCTTTCAACTCTAAGGAAGAAAAGATCAAGCTCAAGATGGAGAGAAAGAGAAGCAAGGAGGGCATGAAAGGCTTGATTGGAAAGTGAAGAAGGAAACCCTTGCTCAGCAAGGAGAAGAAAAAAAAGTAAGGCAAAGGGTAAAGCACGGGTCAAAGAAGTCAACAAAACCGGCCGCAGCCGCCGGAAACCGCAGGGGCGGATTTCCTGGCCGCAGGGGCGGAATAACCGAGGAGCCGCAGGGGTGGCCTCACAGACCCACGGGGGTGGCTAAGGCTAAACTAGCTCCCAAAGACTAAGGCTCTTACACCTCACACCCCCCCCCCTAAAAACAAGTTTCGTCCCGAAACTTGTAAAATCCTCAAACCACTCGGACTCACAAGCCGAGGTACAACTCTCTATAACCTCAAACATAAGCATGGAGGAAACCATCAACTCCAGCACGAACACTATCCAGGGCATAGAGGAAAACCATCTCTAGCCAACCAGCATCACAAAAGCAGGGAGGAACGAACCATCTCCAGCTATAACAATCGCACTAGCACAACAAGATCTAATAAGATCACATATCATATCAAGCTAGTACGAGAATAAACACAACATAGCATATAAACACATAAGCAAACACTCACCAAGATAGTACTAAGATCTACTCGTAGATCCTACAGGTATATCTATCTCGGCATAGAACTCTGGATAGTTCCTCTGGATACTATTCTCAGTCTCCCATGTAGCCTCATTAGGTCCTCGTCTCGACCACTGTATCCTCAACATAGGTATGTCCTGCGAACGCAGGCGTCTCAAGGTACTGCTCCTGCGAACGCAGGCGTCTCATACCTCGTTCTAGGACTGCAATCGGATGCTCAACAAAAGTGTGGTCCGGCTCAACCACCAAATCATCATAACTCAAGATGTGTCTCGGATCTGGTATATACTCTCTCAGCTGAGACACATGAAACACAAGGGTGAACACCCTCTAATCTCGGAGGCCAAGGCTAATCTGTAAGCTGCACTCCCAACCCGATCCAAAATCTCGAACGGTCCGACATATCGGGGGCTCAACTTCCCCTTAATGCCAAAACGCCTAACACCTGTGTCGGGGACACTCTCAGCCACACATGGGCTCCAACTCTGAACTCTAGAGGTCTACGCCTCCTATCAGCATAAGACTTCTGACGGCTCTGGGCAGTCAGCATCCGCTCTCGAATCAGTGCTACTCGAGCCACATCATCCTGAATCTGATCAGGTGTCAAACCACTAACACTGCTCTGCTCATCCCAGCATAACGGAGTACGGCATCTCTGTCCATACAGTGCCTCATATGGGGCCATCCCAATCGATGCATGCCAGCTGTTGTTGTATGAGAACTCAACAAGTGGGAGATGATCCGTCCACACTTGTCCCCAATCCAACACACAAGCTCGCAGCATATCCTCCAGGGTCTGAATGGTCCTCTCTGACTGACCATCTGTCTGAGGATGGAACGCAGTCGTAAAGTGCAAACTCGTCCCCAGGGCAGTCTGAATCTGCTGCCAGAACCTCGAGGTAAATCGTCCATCTCTGTCTGAGACGATCGTCCTCGGTACACCATGGAGTCTCACTATCTGCCTAGTGTACTCCTCAGCTAATCTGCTCACCGCCACGTCTCCCTAATAGGAATGAAACGTGCCGTCTTCGTCAATCTGTCCACTATGACCCAGATGCATCAAAACTCCGGCTCAGCCTCAGTCCAGTCACAAAATCCATGGTGACGTCCTCCCACTTCCTCTGTGGAACAGGAAGTGGATGGAGCTCACCTCCAGGGTCTACAATGCTCTATCTTGACCTGCTGGCAGGTCGCACACTGTGCCACAAATCTGGCCACATCGGGCTTCAGCCCTCCCCACCAATATAAACGTCTCAAGTCCTGATACATCTTACTCGTACCTGGATGTACAGAGTAAGGTGTACAGTGAGCCTTGTAAAATCCTCTGTCTCAGCTCTGTATCAGCAGGTACACAGACGCGACCGCGGCGTCTCAAAACTCCATCTGCTCCTAGCAGGAACTGTGGTGCCTCATCCCGAGACATCCTATCTCGTATCCTCATCAGTGTCGGGCAGGTCTCCTGCTTCTGTTGGATCTCACCCAACAGATCAGGAAGAACCTCTAAAGTACGCAGCTGGGCATCCTCATCAGGAAACTGGATGTCCAACTCTAACCAGATCAGATCCCTCTGCAACTGATGCTGAACTGTCAGCCTCGCAATCGCCTGCTCTCGAGGCGTCTTCCTGCTCAGGGCGTCGCGACAACGTTCGCCTTTCCCGGATGATACAGAATCTCCAGATCAAAATCCTTGATCAGCTCAAGCCACCTACGCTGGCGGTTATTCAATTCCCGCTGCGTGAAAATGTACTTCAGACTCTGATGGTCTGTGAAGATCTGACATGTAACACCATACAGGTAATGTCTCCAGATCTTCAGTGCATGAACTACCGCTGCCAACTCCAGATCATGAGTCGGGTAGTTCTCCTCATACGTCTTCAGCTGTCTAGACGCATATGCAATCACTCTGCCCCGCTGCATCAACACACATCCCAAGCCTAGCTTGGATGCATCACTGTATACTACAAAATCCTCTGTACCCTCTGGCTGTGCCAAAACAGGAGCAGAAGTCAGACGTCTCTTCAGCTCCTCAAAACTCTGCATACACTGATCAGACCACACAAATCTGGTAGTCTTCCTCAGCAAACTCGTCAGTGGACGGGCAATCACAGAAAATCCCTCCACAAAGCGTCTGTAATAACCGGCTAGGCCAAGGAAGCTACGTACTTCCTTGACGTTCGTCGGTGTAGTCCATGCAGCTATTGCCTCTATCTTCGCCGGATCAACCTTGATCCCCTCGGCGGATACAATGTGACCCAGGAATGCTACCTCTGGCATCCAGAACTCGCACTTAGAGAACTTAGCATAAAGTTCTCTATCCGCAAAACCTGCAATACAGTCCTCAGATGTCCTGCATGCTCCTCTCTGCTACGAGAGTATACCAGAATATCATCTATGAAGACCACCACAAACTGATCCAGGAAGTCGATGAAGATGCTGTTCATCAACTCCATAAAAACTGTTGGGCATTCGTAAGTCCAAATGGCATCACTACAAACTCGTAGTGTCCATATCTGGTCCTGAATGCTGTCCTGTGCACATCCTGCTCTCTCACCCTCAGCTGGTGATACCCGGAACGCAGATCAATCCTGAGAACACTGTCGCTCCCTGAAGCTGATCTAACAAATCATCAACGGCAATGGATACTTGTTCTTGATGTCACCTTGTTCAGCTCTCTGTAATCAATACATAATCTCAGTGATCCGTCCTTCTTCCGTACGAAGAGGACAGGTGCTCCCCATGGGGACACGCTAGGGCGAATGAAGCCCTTCTCAGCCAACTCCTCAGTTGCTTCTTCAGCTCCAGCATCTCGACAGGCGCCATCCTGTATGGGGCCTTCGAGATAGGTCTCGTACCAGGCTCTAACTCGATACTGAAATCCACACTCCTCTGAGGCGGCAAACTGGACGGCTCAGCAAAAACATCAGTAAAATCACACAACTGGGATATCCTCTAATGCTGGACTCTCCCCCTCCTTCATGGCATAACACCAGAAGGCATCACAACCCTGTGCAATCAGTCTAGCTGCCCGTATCGCACTGATAACCATGCCAGATTTTCCAAGGTCCCAACCTCGGAAAACCTCTATCTGACCTAACTCGGTAGAGAGGGTAACAGTCCTCCTACCTACATCTCAGAATGTCTATCCATCCAATCCATACCTAGTATAACTTCCTCATGCTCTAACGGCATGACAAAGAAGTCAACTAGTAACACACGGTCCCTACAGAAATGGGACAACCGTGAATCTCACGGGTACCTCTGACCCTACCACCATCGGGTAACCCTATAATAAAGGGCATCCCCTCAACTGTATCTAAACCAAGACGCTCTACACAGGCATCAGAATAAAAAAAATGCGTAGCACCAGTATCAAATAAAACTCTAACAGGTAAACCATGAATCAGAATGGTACCTGTAGCAGTCGGTGCAGTTGGCTCCTCTGCACTCCTCAACTCAAAAACTCGGCCCTGTGGGCCTCTGGTATCAGTGGTGCTCCCACCACGACCTCTGCCTCTACTCGGCCAGGAGCAGATCCCTGAGTCGTAGGCGATCGGACTCTCTCTGTCCCTGGTCTGCTGCTGCTGAGGTGGCCTCTGCCCACCTCCCGCTGCACTAGCAAGAGAAGAACCCTGCTGAGATGAAGCTCTCCCTCGTCTACAAAAGTAGCTCTGTGACCCTCTGCCACAAGTGAAGCAAGTCACCGCTGCCTCGTACACTCTGATCTCATATGCCCATACTCACTGCAGTTGAAGCACTGTACTCCCTTATCTGCACCGGTGCAGATGAAGGATGACTCTGGCGACTCTGGCCTCGCCCTGAACCACAGCCTCCACCAATACCACTGGTCTGCCAGTCCGCTGTCTCTTCTCAGACCCTCCGGTCTGAGAAGCTCTCCTCTGGCTGGCCCTCTCTCTCTCATAATCAGAAGCCGGTCCTGATAATCCATCAAGACTCACAGTGGAAACCCGCCATATAAGTACGGGTAGTATCCCTCAGACGTCGGGAAAACAAATACACATGCTGATCTGCAGAAGTGCAGCTGGACCCAACAATGCCAGCTCCTCCTGAAATCTCCTGATGGCCTCTGAGACCGTACATCCTCGAACCCAGCCTCAACAAAGTCTCGCAGTTTCTCCCTCCTCAGCGAGGCAGGGCAGAAACGCTCTCGGATCATAGTCCTCATCTGCTCATAACTAGTAACTTGTACTCGTACAGACCTCCACCAGTGTTGTGCCAAATCTCTAAACAGAGTCTGCACTAACTCAATCTGCCTGTCAGCTGGACATCTAATAGACTCCAGAGCTTAGTCTACATGTCCTATCAGAGCCTTCAACCAACCTTGAGGTACTCCTCTGATGAAAAGCCTTCAACCAAGTGTCTGGTCGAGGCCCTCTATGCTCCTCTGTAGCTCGAGCAATCTCAACGGCAGGTGCCGGTGCAGCTGGCACCTGTGTAACTGCATGGATCTCTCAGATGATCCCTCCTGTGCTGGCAGATCCGGGCACGCCTACCTGCCCTAGCAGCCTCCTCAACACGTCTAATGTACTCCGCGAAGGCTGGTCCTTCCATGGAGACACGATCAGACTCACCAGACTGGCTCTCTGTGGCCCTGTCTCTCAACTGCACCATTCCCAAATATCAGGAACGGCACTCTCAACAACCTCCTCAGTGGATCTCTCCCGCTGCATGTGAACCGCCAGCAGGAGTCCTACCCCGTCCTCTACCTAGAGGGGGTCTACCTCTACCTCGTCTAGCTGTAGGTAAGGCTCTAGTCTGAACCATCTGCAGAAGACGTAAACCTAACTTAGAAGGCTATATATATGCCGTATGTATAGATAATATCAAATCAATCACAACAGAATATCTATATATATCTATACTGTCGAGGTCTTCAGAGGGGCGATGGCTCATGTACACGGTATCCCAAAACATTGTACTCATTTCAAAACCAAACTTTTTGAAAAGTCAGACCCTTTTCGGGTTCTGTTTAGTTATCTATTCGACCTTTGTCGCAAAATTACTAGTGCCATTGTTGTCACCTGGGCTCTTGATACCAACTTTGTAACACCCCAAATCTGTAGGACTCGGAGTGCTACTGGGCTAGGATCTCACAATGGATCCTGACCCTAGCCTGGCAACAATTTCAATGATCTTACAACAAGGCACAAATAGATTAAAACAAAACATGAAACTGATATATATATATATATATATCAAAAGGTAAAACAAAGTACGCTGAGTACAAACAAAACCACACTGTACAACAAAGAACCCATATCCCCGATAACGCCCAGTGTATGGATCCCTCAGCGGATCACCCACACTCTGCAGCTCTCCTATCCTGCAAAGGATCTACAACACGGTATAAAACCGTTAGCTAACCATACACATATATAAGAGATGCAGAGCACAAAACACACATCAAATAAATACTAAACACGTCAACATGATATCACACATTTACCGGTTCATTATCTTATAAAGTCCAGCAATCAACTCGTATATATATTCATATAAACATATGTGACACGAGGAATATATAATCCTCGCCTCTGGGTCCAATAGCCAGCTGGAATTGTGCCTAAAACACCTCCCCGTGTACCCTAAGGGAATGGAGAGTGCCCGAACATTTACCAGGTCTGGCCTGCTACAGAGAACCTCCCAGACTCCCGGCGGGATGAAAGGGCAAGTTATCACGGCCCTACAATGGGCAAGCAATATACCATAGGTCGGTGACCATCATAACGCATGTTATAAAGCATATAACAAACACCAATCATGCACACATCCAATATAGGGATGGCAACCCAGTAAGTCCTACGGACTTACCTCAACCTCGGAAGTAGTATCACTACGATCAGCTCTCACTCAGGTCCACTCCAAAACTGGAGAGGACAACACGGCCTATACAAGGCATACATATATATCAAACTTCTATCACACAAAGGGTCACACCTAGACCCAAGGGATCCATAAGGATCATATCCAACTCGTAAACCTCAAAGCCGTAACCGGCATATCTATATCATACTCATCAACATCCGATACCTAGCATGCTACTACCGCTCATACTAGGAAAGGAAAGGATCTACCTAACTCTAGGTAGATCGGGACAAGACGCACCTGCGTGACACAAGGGACGCAGGGGCGGAGCAAGCAACCCGCAGGCGGCGGCAAAACTCAGCCGCGGGCGCGGTTACAAGGCTGCAGGAAAACGCAGGCACTGGCGGCGGGCGCTGCGGCACGGCTTCCGTAGGGGCGGCGCTTCCAGGCGCGGGGGCGCGTCTGTGCAGAACGTGAACCCGCGATTCATCTTCGCTCTTCTCGTGATCCAATCACGTCTTTATCATTCAGATTCACACAGATGGCATATAACATACACATTCCAAGACGTCTTTATCATTCCAGATTCACACACATGCATAAACATACACATTCCAAGATTAACCTTCATTTAATCATCTAATCCTAAGCTAAGGGAGGAAGAACAAGGAAGAAGAAAGAAAGAAGAAGCAAGAGAGACATACCACAACTGTGGCCTAAGCACGAAACTGCTCCAAGACAGCACCTCTACTAGCTCTCAAGCTCAGCAACAACATCATACCACATCATCATCATCATCCACACACAACTCTTTCAACTCTAAGGAAGAAAAGATCAAGCTCAAGATGGAGAGAAGGAGAAGCAAGGAGGGCGTGAAAGGCTGGATTGGAAAGTGAAGAAGGAAACCCTTGCTCAGCAAGGAGAAGAAAGAAGTAAGGCAAAGGGTAAAGCACGGGTCAAAGGAGTCAACAAAACCGGCTGCAGCCGCCGGAAACCGCAGGGGCGGGTTTCCTGGCCGCAGGGGCGGAACAACAGAGGAGCCGCAGGGGCGGCCTCACAAACCCGCGGGGGTGGATAAGGCTAAACTAGCTTCCAAAGACTAAGACTCTTACAATATTGTAAGGAAACGGTGGAATTTAGGTAGCGAATGACCATTTTGTGGACCATCATTGAGCCTGTGATGGCTTGTGCATAAATTGTGCAAGCTTGTTCACTACAAATGAAACATTAGGGCGATTAAAAGCTAGATATTGAAGGGTACCTATGATGCTTCTGTAAAGTGATGGATCATCAAACTCAAGAAAATTGAGAAACGTTTCTTGGAAAGATTTAGCTAAGGGAGTGGCAATGGTTTTAAGGGTTGCATTTGTGCTTTGGCTACTAGGTCAATGATATACCTTTGTTCGGACAGAAAGAAGACAGTTTGAGTTCTATGAATCTCAGTTCCGAGAAATTAACGGACTGAACCAAGATCTTTGACCATGAATTTTAAAGACAATGTGGTGGTGAACTTAATGGCCATGGAAGGAGAGGAATCAATAACTAGAAGCTCATCAACAAACATAAGTATGCAAGAAAAATCAGATCCAAACTTGAAGATGAAAATGGATATATGTGTCGGATTTAGATGATGAGAAACCCATCATGATTAGAGCATCTCCAAGTTTTGAAAATCAGGTATGAGGTGATAGTTTAAGACCGTAAAGGGATTTTTGAAGTTAACAAACATGAGTTGGAAAAAGTGGAAGAATAAAACCAAATGGTTGGTGAATGAATACCTCTTCCGTCAAGTCCTCGTGGAAAAAGGCATTTTCAATGTCGAGTTGACGAACTTTCCAGAAATCCATCGCTGACAAAGAAAGGAGGAGTTGGATTGTGAATGGATTGGCTACGGGGTTGAAGGTGTCATGGTAATGGAGACCGTGAAGTTGGTGATATCCCTTGGAAATTAGTCGGGATTTCCTGTGTTCCATTTGTCCATTCGAGTGTCTCTTGATCTTGAAGATCCATTTAACACCTAGGGTATTTTGGGATGGGAAGGGGGGACCAACATCCATGTATTTGTGGAAAGAAGAGCATGAATTTCTTTTTCATGGCATTGTGCTATCCTGGGTATGATTGAAGTGAAAGTACAAGTTTTTGGTTTATATGAGATTATATTCGTGTTTGAACACGATAGAGGTGGCCACAATATTGTGTTGTCATGAAAGATCAAAGGTTATGAATGTTGTGGGAAGATCTTGTTTATGTGGAGGTGGACCAACGTTTGTAGGAGAGGTAGTGGATTTTTGGGCCTACTCATATGAAGAAGGCTCAAAGACTAGGCTTGTGAGGATTGGGTCACTAGAGTTGGACTTGGAGAATTAGAAAGGTGAGATGAAGGTGAACTTGGAGTTGGGCTTGAAGAACTTTAGGCCATGAAAAATGGGCTTTGAAGGAGAGGGATGGTGATGATTAATGAATTGGGTTAGGATGACTATTGAGTAGTATGTGGGAAATTGTTTTCATGAAAAATAACATCTCTTGAGATGTATAACTTATCATGTACCCGGTCAAAGAATATACAACATTTGTGATTTGAGGAGTATCCCAAGAAGATTGTGGGTTGAAAACAAAAGTTTACTTTATGTTCGTGGTAGGGACGAAACTTGGTAAAGGCTAGACAATTAGACACTTTGAGAAGTTTGTAGCTAGGGAGATGTTTGAACATCAATTCAAAAGGTGTTTTGTGATGAAGTAGTGGTGTGGGAAGGCGGTTAAGGATGTGGATGTTTCAAAAGCAAAAACCCAAAATCGGAGAGGTAATGAAGAATGCTTTAACAACGTGAAGCCCATATCGACAATGCGATGATGGCGGAATTCATCTGACCCGTTTTGTTGGCGGGGTATGGACAAGTCAAACGCTAATGAAGGACAAGAGTTTGAAAAGGTGGGATAATTGGCTTGAATTCGGTTCCTCCATCCGTTTGGATTGAGCAAATAGATGTAGATAAAACATTTTGATGAAATTTGTAACAATGGATACTTAAGATTTTAATGGAATAGGAAATAGCCAAATAAATTTGGAGAAATCATCCACTATATATACACATTATATTTGTTACCTTTGTATGTCATATTTTTGATTGGTCCCAAACATCCATAAATAAAAGAGATAAAACTCTATTACTTGTTGATGAACTAGGTAGGTGTGAAAGTGTTAGTGTCCGGTCTCAACTTAGTCAATGCACATGAATTACATGTACATTCACTAGGTGAAGAATATATAACCCCCAAGAGAAGGGTCGCGTCACCGTAAATATATAGCATTTCCGGTCAAGTCGTCTCTCCGAGTACTATATTATCCTCCTCTTACTCTAGGAAGACGTATAAGAGAAGGTTTAAGTGTTGTAAAAGAAAATAAAAAGTTGAGACCAAGTGGTCGACTTAGAAACATTTCAAGAGTGAAATATGCTAAGTATCCTCAATCGAGTCACCCGAGCAACTCCCATCGAGTCACCCTGATAACGTGGATCGAGTGAAAATTCTTGTAGCTTTTAACTCAGTCGAGTAAAAAAAACATAGGAATAGAGAAATGTAAATCCAAGAATGAAAACGACTAGGGGTTGAGATTAATTCTCTCAATCCTTTCTAATGAAAAAATTATACACATTATCATGCCAAAGAGAGAGAACCATTTGCTCAAGTAATCATGTGAATGATACTAAACGGTTGTATGCATGTGATAGATGAATGTAAGCCTAAGCATGCTAGTCAATCCAACATACTACCTCACATGGTGTTTGCTATTAGTAAAATGCTAGCCAACTATAGTCTCAAACTAGTGTTCAATACAAAGTAATCAAACCTCACATGTTGTTTGCTATTAGTTTGATTAAATCATAATGACTTAGAGTGAACTTAAACTTCATAAATTGACATTTCAATTATTCCTTACATACTGTTTGCTATCAGAATAACTGAAGTACCAATCCTAACTATATAGACGTCTGCTAAAGTATAGAAATAATGTCATAGGTCTATGACATTTGAGGTTTCATTTTTTCCACGGATTGAATTAGGGTTGCACATCTCTGGACAGGAAAACCGGACCGGACCGGAAATTACGGTGCGGTCCGGTCCTGGACCGTAATTGTAAAATTTTGGTCCTGTCCGGTTGTTCGCTGATTATACACACCTGGAAACAACTATCAAAAGAGATAGAAATCCACAAGATAGCAAAACTAGGAAGGGATAGTTTTATATTTATAACCTGTAATAATTCCCTAAATAGCAACGAACCCACATTTTATGGATCGTACGAAGTAGGAAATGTATTCCAGGGTCGATCTCAGGGACTGAGAGGATTAATCTACAACAATGATTAAAAAAAATTGTCGGGGAGGTTCATTCGGGACTGCCCTCCAGCTTTCGGGTGCAGCACGAGTAGGATGGAAAACTTCACAACTTTCAGCAGATCTCGGGCAGCACTGGATGAAATCTCGGCCGAGATGAGTGTAGATGAGGCCGAGATTTTTCTTCTGTTGAGAAAGCTCGGCCGAGATAGGTGGGATCTCGGGCCGAAAATTCTCTTTGCTGTAAAATCTCGGCCGAGATAGAAGTGATCTCAGCCGAGATCAAGACAAGACTTCCCGATTCTTTGTCCTCTTCCTCTGGTCGAACCTCTTCCCTTGGAGTTAAGATGCTTTCAAATTTCTCCCTCGATCTTTGCAATTGGTTTAGTGTTCGAGGTCCTTCCCTGAGAGTTAAGTTCTCACAGAGCATGCCAACTCTCTCCATAATGTATTTGTATCTAGATTCAAGTTCTTTTCGTTGTCGTCCTACTTCATTTCTCTGGTACATAATTTCATCTTCTAGATAATCAATCTGCTCTAATCTTTCCTCACTTTCTCCCACTCAGCTCACCAAGAAAATATCATACTCTAGTTCTCTCTCCAGATAGTCAATCCGCTCCAAGGTTTCATCTAACTCAGCTCGAAGGTTTCTCGCAACCATTTTGTTAAACCTGGAGAATGCAAAGACAGAATGAGAAGAAGATCAAAAGTAACAAGAAAGATCTACACTATAAATAATCAAAACACGCAAATTAAACTTTCTCAATCCCCGGCAACGGCACGAAAAACTTGTTCGGCGTTGACGGGATTGTGGTTTAGTTTGATTAATCTTTCCTAATCCCCGGCAACGGCGCCAAAAACTTGTTCACTGATTTTACACACCTGGAAACAACTATCAAAAGAGATAGAAATCCACAAGATAGAAAAACTAGGAAGGGATAGTTTTATATTTATAACTTGTAATAATTCCCTAAATAGCAACGAACCCACGCTGTATGGATCGTATAAAGTAGGACAAGTATTCCAGGGTCGATCTCAGGGACTGGGAGGATTAATCTACAACAATGATTAAATATAGGATAGACCTCAATTAAAGACAGGAGGTTGAAAAAGATAAGGGAAATAAGTCAAAAAGGGTTTTGGAAAAGGTTATTATGGATTCGCAATCAACTGTCACTATTGATTGAAAATCAAATAAAATAAAAAGGGACAAACAAAGATAATCAAATTAAAGGAAAGAAATTGGATTACAATGGTTCAAGATCATTGTTTATACATATAGATTCAGGAAGACTCATAAAGATATATGGTAGAAAAGCCACAAGGATGAACGTTTCTAGGCTGACAGTCTATTACCGGGTAAGTCTCAAGACTATCTAGTTCCAAACCAACTACCTATTACTGGGTAAGTCTCCAGGTAGAGTGGTAGGAAATTCTAAACAAACCAGACTACGAACTAAGGGAAAGGTAAACCATCACCGGGTAAGTCTCATGTATTACCATACTTAGAAAGGAATCTAAGTACATTCAACCAATAAAGGATAAACCTTTATTACCTATGATCAAACACTCATGTATCTAAGAAGGAATATCACCGGGTACGTCTCAATTCCAACTTAGGTTGCTAGTTTAGAAGATTCTAACTAGATTCAAGAACAAGACAACCATTAGGATTTCAAGCAATTCAAAGCCAAAACAAAGCACAAACTATTCAATCATAATCCAAGGCATAAACAAATCCATGTCAACCTTGGAACCACAAGGTTCTATCCAATAACAATCATATCAAAGAAAGACAAATAAATAAATAACAAAGGGGAATAAAAAGAACTTAACTTCAATAAATGGAAACCTTCAATCTTGACAAATCTTAAATCCAACAATATCTCTCAACAAAACTGAATGCAAAAGTCTTGAACTTTAATCTAAACTATGAAAAACAACGGAGAAGAAGAAGAGAAGGTGAAGGAGACGGCTCCTGTAAGAGCCCTAGTCTTTCGGACCGAGTTATGTCCTTATCCAAGATTGGCTTTGGCCGAGATTGGCCTTGCCGCACCCGCGGGCATGTTTGCCGCCCTTGCGGGTTTCCGCTCCCGCGGCTCAGGGAACCGCCCCTGCGGTTTCCGGTGGCTGCAACCGATTTTGTTGACTTCTTTGACCCGTGCTTTATCCTCTTTTCTTTATCTCCTTCTTACCTTGCTGAGCAAGGGTTTCACTTTCATTTCCCATTCCAGACCCTACGTCCTTCTTGCTTCTCCTTCATCTTCTTTGATCTTGTGTGTGAGTGTTCTTAAGCTTGGAAGTGTTTTGTTGGTAAGGTTGATGATGTTGATGATGTTGGATGTTGTGATGAGCTTGAGAGCTAGTTGTGCTGGGTGTTGATCCTCTGTGCAACCTAGGACCACAAGTGTGGTAAGTTCTTTGCTTCTTCTCCTTCTCTTCCTCTTTGATTCCACCTCTTTAGCTTATGATTAGATGAATTGAATGTAGGTTAATGTTGGAATGTGTATGTTTATGCATGTGTGTGATTTTGGAATGGAATAGACGTGATTTGATTACGTGAAGAGTGAAAGAGGACTCGCGGGGCTACGTTCTGCACCGTCGCCGTCCCCGCGCCTAGAAACCGCCGCCCCTGCGGAAGCCGTGCCGCAGCACCTGCGCCAGCGCCTTGCCTACGTTGCCTGCCTCCCTTGTCACCGCGCCTGCGGCTGCTCCCTGCCACGCCTGAGGGTTGTCTATTCCACCCCTGTGTCCCTTGATCACGCAGGTGCGTCTTGTCCCGGGACTACCTATAATTGGGTAGCTACTTTCCTTTCTTAGTATGAGGGACTTAGTACCATGCTAGGTATCGGATGTTGATGAGTATGATATAGATATGCCGGTTACGGCTTTGAAGTTTACGAGTTGGACCTGATCCTTATGGATCCCTTGGGTCTAGGTGTGACCCCTTTGTGTGATAGGAGTTTGATATATATATATATATATATATATATATATATATATGTGTGTGTGTGTGTGTGTGTGTGTGTGTGTGTGTGTGTGTGTGTGTGTGTATGTATGCCTTGTATAGGCCATGTTGTCCTCCAGTTTGGAGTGGATCTGAGTAAGAGTTGATCGTAGTGATACTACTTTTGAGGTTGAGGTAAGTCCATATGACTTACTTAGCTACTATCCTTATATTGGATGTATGCTTGAGTGGTGTTTGTTATATGATTTATAGCATGCGATAAGGTTCATTACCGACCTATGTTATATTGACCGCCCATTGTAGTGGTTGTGACAACTTACCTTTCATCCCGTAGTGGAGTCTGGGAAGTTCTCGATCTGTAAGCTAGTTAGACCTAGTATACGGGAAGGGCACCTACCACTCCATATGGTATACGGGAAAGTGCGCTGATACCACTCCAGCTAGCTAGTGCACGCAGAGGCGAGGGTTATATACATTCCTCGTGTCACGTATATTCATATACATCTATTTATACGATTGAGTGTTTGGACTTATTAAAGATAATAAACCGGGTAAATGTGTGAAAGCATGTTGATATGTTATAATTTCTGATGTGTGTTTGTGCTCTAGCATCTTCTTATATATGTGTATGGTTAGCTAACGGTTTTATACCGTGTTATAGATCCTTTGCAGGTTAGGAGAGCTGCAGAGTGATCCGGAGGGGTGATCTGCTGAGGGTTCCGTACACTGGGCGATATCGTGGGATTTTGGGTTATTTATGTTATACGGATTTCTGTTTGACTTTGTACTCAGCAGTACTCTGTATCATCTTTTTGATATGTATATATATATATATATATATCAATTTTATGTTTTGTTTTAATCTATTGGTGCCTTGTTGTAAGATTCAGTGAACTTGTTGTCAGACTAGGGTCAGGATCCATTGTGAGATCCTAGCCCAATAATACCTCGAGTCCTATGGATTTGGGGTGTTACAGCTCCCCCTTTGGGGTAACCTAACCCTAAAAGAAACGGACTAATTCGGGCCCTTAGAAATTATGTGGAACTTCCCTTTTATACCCAGCAACCTTCCAAAGAATGGGCTGGGCTAAATCAAATCCAAAAATAAAATAAAATAAAATCGCCGAACAGAAAATCTCGGGCAAAAATCTCGGCCGTGATCAGGCCTGGTGGGACCGAGATTTGGCAACAGAACCTTCAGCATCGCAGGAACTTCGGAATCTCGGTCCGAGATCATGGAATCTCGGCCGAGATCAGGCCATCTCGGTCCGGGATTCCGTCTTCTTCGTTCCTTCGTGCCTTTAGCTCGATTCCTGGTCCTTTCCTTCGCGCGTATGCTCGCTCCAATGCATCCACTTCGAGGCTTGATCCTCAAATATGTCGTTTTAGCTCCAAAATGTGCCAAATCACCTACAAAGCCACAAATAGTGTGTGTAAAAGTAACACTAAACAAGCATAAATGACACAAACTAAGGCCAAAACATGAATGTGGAAAGGAGAAATCTAACTAAATGTATGAATGCAACAAGTCGATAAATCATGTTATCACCGGTCCATGATATTATGGTCCGGTCCGGTCCGGACCGTAATTTACACTTTTAAAAAATTTTGAAGAGGAATTGTATACAGTCCGGTCCGGTCTGGTCCAAACCTGAACCGGACTTTTTCCATATAAAAAATAAATAATTTTTTTTAGAAAAAAATCAATACGGTCCGGACCGGACCGTATTGGACCGGACCGTGGTGGACCGGACCGTTACGGTCTGGTCCATGGACCGTTTCATATAAAAATAAAACGGTCCGGTCCGGTTCGGTCCTCGGTTTTACGGTCCGGTCCGGTCCGGACCGTTTGAACACCCCTAGGTTGAATTGATTTTACTATTTAGTTGCGTGTCTCAAATATTCATTATTTGTTATCATGATGGATGACCGGATTTGAATCAAGCACATCGGATCGTTATGTTTGAAGGGCTCTAGGCAAACCCATCAAGGGTTTATATAGGTAATTTTAGTTGTCATGTACGATGTGTACAACTTTTATGGTTGGATATATAGATTTTGTATTCATTCCCATAATTCACATTACAATTCTAAGGCTTTGATACACGTTTTTGTAATGGATAATCTTTCACGAATATTTTATGTGGTACCGCTGATTTTTGTTTGTTGTTTTTTTTGTTGAAAGGTCCGCTTATATTTGTTCCTTTGCCTGAATTTGTACTATTCTTCGTTGTGGTTTCCAAATGCATCAAATAAAATGAAAGATGTCCGATGCAGTAAACTTATGAAATGTCGATGGGGGGTAACTAATGATTAATAGGTGACTTGCAAAAAGTGCTTAGTGGTTAATTGCCAAACAAGGCCTAAGCATGGAAGATACTTTTTGTTGACTTGACCCAGTAATAATACATCAATAGGCGACTCCTAAGCATGGAAAATATGAGGCTGCGTAACAAACAAGGCCTAAAGTATGGAAATAATTATAAGTGTTGACTAGGTTAGGCCGTCCATGCACCGAACGTGGGATCTTTTTAGGTACAAAGCAACGTATTTCTTTATGAAATATAGGTCAAATCTCAACCCAAGGCTTTTCACATCTTTCTAATCAAATCTCTCCTATAGCTTTCAAAAAGAGATACCTTATATACATACTTTTTGTTGTACGTACACACAAAAGCTCCGAACATTCCGATCTTTCGCGCAATTCTTCTTTGTTGTTCTCATTAGGACTATTCTTAATCGGGTATTCAAGCCGATATCCCTTATTGATTTGGATATCGAATTTTTTAACTAAAAATTTCAATCCATTTCTAGGATATCTGGATTCTGTTTCAAATGACTTGAATCGGTTATCACATTTGTACAATTGTGGGTTGAGAGATTAGAAAAACCCAAACGTTTCTGGGATATTTGAATTGTCAAGTGGGTTAATGTATCTTTGTGACTGTAATTCAAAATTATATCATATAATTTATTAAACACACACAATTCAAAAAAGAAAAAACCCGAATATCAGAGGCTTATATATCTCATTTCGAATCCCAATCCGGTGATCCGATAATCTTTTTTAGATCGTATCTAACTCCAAAAAACTCTATCAGCCTCAAAATTAGTTTGACTATATCATTGGATCAAAATTTAATGGACAGCCCTAGTCCCCACTTAAGGTAGTGCGGCCCACGTAATATCTTAGGCAAATTTGTTGAGACGTCAATAATGGTTAAACGCTAGGGATGTCAATGAGTCGGGGATTCCCCGAAATTCGCGGGTATTACCTGTCATGGGGATGGGGATGGGGATGGGGAATTTAAACGGGGATGGGGACGGGGACGGGGTAAAAAATGATTCCCCGCTTGGGTATGGGGACGGGGACGAAGATAGAGGTATTTGCCCCGCTCCCCGATCCGAATTCGAATCCGACGGGGAACCCCGACGGGGAAACCGACGGGGAAACCCGACGGGGAACCCCGACGGGAATTCCGCAAAGAATACATAAATAAACAAATTGTATACTTTCTTTGTAGTTTTAAGTTTAATCGAAATTTATTTCAGAAATTGTGTTTAAATTCAAAAATTATCGATGATTACTAAAATGTCAAACTATATACACTTTTGAATTTTAAGGATTAAGAGTATCATACTATGATTACTATCATACTCATTCCTACTTACACAATGTATTTTTTAAAATGTGATTTAAGTTTAATTATTTTTTTGATAATTATATGTGTGTAAATCATGCTAATGCTAACCTATATTAATTTGGTTTTCGATCATACGAGGATAACAACACATTCACGAAAATTTTGAATACGTTGTAATTCGTAAACGTCAAATCGCGATGATCAAATGCATCGTACACTACATGTTGTGTTTTTATCTGATGTGTCATAGTTTGTCAAATACATATTTTGACGGTGCAACCTAAATCCTAAAATTAAAATGTTAGAATAATATAGAAACTTTATCTTGAGACTGTAATCATAATGTTATTAAGATATAATTATTTTAGTTTATACTAGTTTGTATTTCGAATCTCGATCCTACATTCCTACTTGAACGAACAAAACCTAATATATACACACAATGAATGAACCTATACTTTGACATATTGGATAAGGTGATGTGTTGAACAACCAACTAAATCACATCAACATTTCAAATTAAAATGTATAATAATATTATATGAATTGAAATCTATCTTTTAACCATGAACTAAATGTTTGTATACTATATACACTTTTGTACGTTAAAACTTAAAAGTATCATACTCGTTCCTACTTGATAACATTTCAATTAAAATGTATATTATATACATAAATTTTGTCGGTCTTGCAAAGACAATGTATTCTCATTTGTTTGACTAGTAATAAGAACCTCAAAACAGTTACAAAAATTTTATTATCCAAATTAATATTTTTGTCAAACTCTTGAAAGTTAAACGGGGATGGGTACGAGTAATTATACGGGGAAAACCCAACAAGTTTTTAAATGGGGAAAACCCAACAAGTTTTTAAATGGGGAAATTAAACGGGGACGGGTATTCCCCGATGGGACGAATATCCGACGGGGACGGGGACGGGGACAATTTTTAATATCCGAACGGGTATGGGGATGGGGATGAAGGACGTTATACTAAACGGGGATGGGGATGAATAAGGTACTCCCCGACCCAAACCCGACTCATTGACATCCCTATTAAACGCACATATTCAATAATTAAAGTATAAAAGGAGGCTAAAACCTTAATTTATAGAGTTATAAATCGAAAAAGATAAACAATAAAATTACGAATATATACCACCTAAAATATCTATTCTAACTTGGTATATAATTAAATTAAACTAACTAAAATAAAATAACAACAAATAACTAAACAAAAAGTCTAATAATAATAATAATAATAAATAATAATAATAATAATAATAATAATAATAATGATGATGATATTTTCATAATCATCGGACTACGGTGGCGGACAAACGAGATAACGAATCTCACTTCATAGACCTCGTAACAACTCATGTGGATAAACTTATAGTTTTTTAGCCGACAACTTGTCAAGCAATTTCAGTCATTTTCTTATTAGATTCGGACATTTATGCGAATTACAAAGTTGTAAATCTTCGAAATACTTTTAAAATTAGTATTCATCCATTTTCTAGTTCCACCAATAACAAAAAAAAAATTAGTTTTATCGAGATGTTGCAAAGTTGTCAAGTAATACTCGATGAACATATGTTGGATAACATCATATTTGATAGACTCCAAGCAGTTCGCATGTGTTCATCTCTTAGAGTCTAAGAATCATATGTTTTCCTTTACTTGAACATGAAGAGAGCATGCCATTGATTAAAAAAATTCATTTCGTACCACCATTACACACGTTTTGTTGTAAGTGTATTCCTCTATGTTGTTATATACATGTCACTTGCACACCATATGAGTACTTATGGAAATAATTTAGGGAGCGTTTTTAAAATGAGCGCGTCATTATAACCTTTGGCTTCACGACGTTACGCTAATATGGTTGTTGTAGTTGTCGGGTTTCATGATATTCTTGAACACGTAGGGTTTCAAGGTTAGCTAGGGTCTATTACCTTGATCTTGTACGTGAACACAACGCTACAGGTGCAACCGCAAGGGGGACCTTGATAACATCCACTTTAGTATCTTTTTTCACCCTCATCCTTATCTATCCCTTAATAATTTAGGATAGTTTTACATTACATTATGGTAGATTTTCTTCTTTTCTGTGTTTTGGAGTATCTACTTATGTGTTTATGATGTTGCATGTATTCTAGATCTTCCAAGATCTAAAATGAATTTATTAGCGGAGTCTACAACACACTAATTTTCTCCTTGCGATAAAAAAAAAAGTCAAGGTCAAGACTACTTTGATAGAGATCAAAGAGTGGAAAAATGAAGATCGCCGACTTGCATGCCTATACCAATCGACCAATAAGCCAATCGGTCCACAATTTCAGCTATTCGACCATATCTTCTAGAACAATATGTTTTGTGACAAATTGGTCAATGGCAGCTTCAAATTAGCGTCTTATTTCACCATCATTCTTATCCAGCCTTTAACTCTTTTGGGTATAACAATATAATTTATCGGCGAATTTCCTTCTCTTTTGTGTTTTGAAGATCCACTCGTGCTTTTCTCACAATGCAAGCATTCTAGTCCTTCTTGGAGTTAAATGGAGTCTATTTTCGGAGGAATATTTATGACACACTTTAGATCTTCATTCAATCAAGGAAGTCAAGGCCAGAGCTTAAGTTTTCTAAGACTCGAACATGAAGAAATAAAGAGAGACAACGTTCACCGGAATCCTACCCAATCCACCGCCTTTTTTCCCCGCGTTTAATAGGTTTTTACCATTTTTAGTTGGATCGAGTGATCGGATATCCTTTTAAGTATGGGTGAAACTTTCACCCCTACAAACAAGCATATCAAAAGGAGGCTGTATAAGTGGGCTACCACATTTATTGAGGTGATTCTCTACCCTATAGATTTATTTCATCCTTAATTTACATAATTCTAGTTACTTTAATCATAAATAAAATTTTAAAAAATTATTACTTATGACTTAGACTAGAAGTAGAGAAATACAATTAATATTACATTTATATATAAAACAAAACTAATATTACATTGGCTCTTGTATCGTGGATACAAGAATCGGTCATATATACGGGTGATGGCAACTCTACTGCTTCTTGTGATACAACTGACCATAACTTAGATACACCCACCAAAACTTGTTCATAGCTAGGACAGTGGTGCGACGAAACGAGTTTTGTCGTGACAAAATCCATCTTACGGTTCATGCTGTATCAGTCAGATCTTGTATTATCGGTCTAGAGATTGTACGCATCTCATAGAATGACATGTCTTCAAATCATTCTTCTTGCGGCGTCCTCTACACTGCACTTTTTTCTCTGCAAATGAATTCTCCCCCACGACCTCGTTGAGATCTACGATACAGAGATATGGCGTCAATTTGCTATATGCTTAAGGAGAGATGAAAAAAGCAAATGCACAGTTAATTGGCAAGTGACACATAACTTAGATCGTTATGCATCATACTCTTCCCTAACATCAAAACGTCTCGTCATGGTGATAACAATATAATCAATGTATATTAATCCAAAAACTGACTAGATTTGTTTCATCCCTGTTTCACCAAGGTAATAAGTTTCTATCTGGTGTCAAACATCAAACTTCAGTTGTTTGGACTTCAGAGCCCCCTCTGGTAGCAGAATCTATGGGCCTGAGACTGAACTTAAAGACTTGCAATTTGGTTGGGTTAAGGATATTGGGTAAGGTATGAGCAATTAAGCATTGCATAGAATTTAATTGTCATTGGTATTCAATTTTAAAAAAAATTGGCATACTTCTTATGCTTGCTTGGTACCTTAAATAAATGTAGCTGTTACAGTTGGGTAACCTAATTCATATTTTGGATACTAGATTAGTTTTTTGGGAGATTTTCTGACCATTTTCCTCAGCCATGATATAAAAAAAAAACAGAAGATAAGTTTTTTGTGAAAAACCTATATCTTCGTACGTGATTTTCAAATCGTAAAAGGGATTCAAGCAAAACTGCAGGTTGCACCTTATCAATAGTTCAATGTTCTTCTCAATCAAACTGACAGCATTTTTTACTAACACAAAGCAATAGTAACAAAATTTTGCATCGCAATCATGAATCTGAAAACCATAAGGGAGTGGTTTTTCTGTGACTACAATTTTCAGTATGAATGACACAATAACTAAAGTACTCTCTGTATTTGTCACAAGTCACATCTATTCAGCATGCCTCTGATCATTATATTCTACGAAGAAGCTCACTTCATAGCTATAGAACAAGATGATCGTATCGATTCAATCACAATTCTCACAAATTGAAATCATCAACCATTTACCAGTCTACCTATAATTGACGCTTCAAACAAAGATGTTCAATACTATTTAACTCCATCAGGATCATTTTACAATCATAAATCTACCTTCAAAGCTATGGTATGATCCCCTTCTATCTATCAGTTGCCACTTTGTTAAACTGAAAGTCACAGAGGATGTAGGTCCAGAAACTTACCTCCTAATTTGTCGCTACATAGCAAAAACCAGGCATCATTGTCCTCTTCATCAACCTCACCCTCATAGCCAAATTCCACATCCCCGCGATAACCTGGTTCACTCCCATAGCCAGACTCGCTAACCCGTGCATCAAACCCTAATCCAGATACCGGAATCTCTCTTTCCCCAATCCCACTCTGTTCTCTCCTCGATATCCTGGCATCGCTAACATCGGAGCTCCAATTGGCCTCCCCGCTCGAATCCGTGCCACCGGCAGCAACCATGAAATCGGAGCAGCAAAGACCAGTGCGGCCGCCAATCGAGTCGGTGCTCCTATCAGAAACAGAGCGACGGCGACGCCTCTTCCGAGCCATCCAGCGAAATCGTTCCTTCTTGTACGAGGACGAAAGGGGCTTCTCGTCGTCGAAAAGGGTGAGTCTGGAGAGGTCGAGGGCGTCGACGGAGAGAGGAAACGTCTTCGCTCGATCGGACAAGCAAGGGCGCTTAGAGGAGTTGTATGAATCGGAATCTAGGGTTTGGAGGTTGGAATTGGGGCAGAAGGGCGTCCATGATTGCAATTGGAGAGTACATGACTCAAGCGATTGGCGTAAGGTTAGGGTTTTGGGTGACATCTGGTTGATCTTGCAGACGCGAATCGAACACGAAAGGGAGTAAGGGTTATGGTTGAATTGCGTACGGATTCAGACCAGACAATAGACAATGGAGCTTCAGCCAGACACGTGCATAGTCTTATCAGCCTCTCCCGCCAATTGCCGTGCGGTGGGCCACTGCACTCTGTTTTTATTTTTATTTTTTTTTGATACAGGGTAAGCAGAATAGGAAGGTCAGTGTCTAGACACCGACCGACCTACAGGATCCTTACGGATGAGTACAACTACATCGTCTGAGAGATCGTCTTGGTCTTCAGTGGTAGAAAGTCCGTGTTTTGCGAGCTTGTCCGCTACCGTGTTGATTTCCCTGAAGATGTGCGTGGTGCTTGATTGACAAAAGCCTGAGATGCTGGCGGAAATGTCTGAAATGATCATGTCTGTCTCCCACGGGGGTTTCCAAGCGTGGTTGATTGAATTGATCAGCATCAGGTTGTCTCCCTCGATCTCAATAGTCGACACTCCTATCTGTTTAGCCTTTTGTAGGCCTTCCCGCAGAGCAACCGCTTCTGCCTCTAGAACTGAATCTGCATAACATTTCCCTTTTCCATGAGCTAAACGAAGACCGTGGTTATCTCGAATGATAAAACCAAAGGCGAATTGGTTGTTGTTGTCAGATGTTGCGTCAAAGTTAAGCTTAACGAAATTCACTTTTGGTTTTTGCCAGCTGATATTCCTGGTCTTCCTTCTTTGTCTTTTATTTATTTTGCTCTCAGTTGATTGCTTATTATTTGCTTGTTCCCAATTTTCAATTTGTTTTAGTGCAATTTGTTTTAGGTTTTGTGTTGGTCTTTTGTTGTTAAAGATTATCTGATTTCTATCCAGCCAAATATTCCACCAAATCATTGCCACTTGTCTAAGTTCTTGAGATGAGATTTTATCCTTCAATACTAATAGTGTCTCATAAGTGGATTGATTATAAGTGTCAATATCCTTGAGGATGGTTGATATTTTGGTATTATCCATGAACTGGTGAGTGCACTGACACTCAAAAAAAGATGTTTGGCGCTTTCTGTGTGGTGATTACAGAATACACAGTGCATGACTACCGGAATTTTTTGTTTGTCAATATTTTCTTTGGTTGGAAGACCATTTAGAGCCATTTTCCACAGGAAATTTTGGACTTTCGGCATGATTCTCATGCCCCATATCCAAGTTTTGTCTTCCGATACCCCAACTTTTCTCCTTTGTATCATGTTTATTGCAGATTTGGTGGAATACCAACCGTCGTCGTTTGTTGACCAATAAATCCTATCTCTTATGTCATTTGTTGGGAGGTTGTACTCCTTTATCTTATTAATGATGTTTGCTTGAAGAATGCCTTCAAGTTGATCAAGGAGTTGTTCGTTCCACTTTTTATCCGAGATATAGGTATCTACCTTATCCGATGTTCTAATTAAGGTTTGATCAGACACTACTGAATATAGGGGTTCATCCAGTAACCATCGGTCTTCCCAGAATTTGATTGTGCTTCCATCCCCTACTCTCCAACGTAGGCCTTTATTAAATTCTTCTTTCAATTTGGTCAATTTCTTCCATTGCCAAGATGTGTTTTTTCCACACTCGTAATTCCATAAGTTTCGCCCACGGAGATATTTTTCTTCAATAATTTTGACCCATATATTTTTTGGTTCTGCCATAATTTTCCATAGGAGTTTCATTTGTAGTGCCTTATTCATATCCTCGGCCTTTCTTATGCCCATGCCGCCTAGGGATTTTGGTTTACAGATTTTATCCCAACTAATTAATGGGTGGTAGTTTGGCCTTTTATTTCAGAAGAAATTTCTATTGATTTTGTCTAGTTCATTGTGGATGCTTGCGGGTAGCATAAAAGCCTGCATTAGGTAGCTTGGTTTTGCGTTGAGGTTTGCTTTAATTAGGGTTGATCGTCCCTCTTGCGAAAGAGATGAAGCTTTCCATTTCGAAAGTTGTTGTCTTAATTTTTGGATGACTGAGTTGAAAATCTCTTTGTTGACCCTTCCATTTATGATAGGGCAACCTAAATAATGTTCTAGATTAGTGGATGAGGATATCCCAAGATGAGCTTGTATTCTTCTTTTGTTTGCAGGGTCTACATTATTTGAGGTTTGAAAGGCAGATTTGTGATAGTTTATTACTTGGCCAGACGTTTCACAGTAATCATTCAAAACCGACAAGATTTTGTTGCTTGCATCAGTTGTCGCCTTAGTGAAAATGATGATATCATCTGCAAAGGCTAAGAACGGGATTGTTGACCCGTTTTTTGTTATGGGAAAGCCAATTGATCGTGGGTTTTCTCTGCTTATTTTCTGTATATTTCTTGCTAAAATCTCTTCTCCTAAATTAAAAAGGAGCGGGGATAGTGGATCTCCTTGACGGAGACCTCTTTGTGGACAAAATAGGTCGTTGGTGAATCATTTATTAACAATGAATACGAGACAGTTGTTACACATTCGTTAATCCAGTTTCTAAATTTCTCACAAAACCCAAATTTCTATAATACCAATTTCAAGAACTTCCATTCTAATTTATCATATGCTTTTTCCATGTCCAATTTAATGGCCATCCCTTCTTTTCCTTTTTTTGATCTAAATCCATGAAAAACTTCGTGGGCTATAAGTACATTATCATGAATTGCTCTATTTTTAGTAAAGGCGCTTTGTAGTGGGTGAATTAGTTTTGGTAAAATTGAACTTAGTCGGTTTGCAAAAATTTTGGCTATGATTTTGTATACTGTGGAGCAAAGGCTTATAGATCTGTAGTTAGCAGTTGTTGTTGGGTTATCAACTTTCGGCAGGAGTGCAATGAAAGTGTGGTTCAATTGTTTCCGGTTCTGTAAAAACTTTTTACAGCTCTTGTGACGGTTGGGCCAATGATGTGCCAATATTTCTGATAAAAACCAGTTGTCATTCCGTCAGGACCGGGCGATTTTTCACTACCGATGTCAAATAGTGCATTTTTTATTTCCCCCGTAGAGAAAGGTTTACTTAACTCTGTATTTTCGTCGTTGGTAATTTCTAGTTGTACGACTTCCAAGAGATTTTGGAGTTTATGAATGTCGATATTCGACGCTTGGAATTGCATTCTGTAATCTTCCAAGAATTCCTCATTTATATCGCACTCCTTGGATAGTATGGTCCCATCACTTCTTGTTATATTGATATTATCTTCTTATTTCTTCTGCCCGTGGCTTTTCTATGATGGAATTTCGTGTTTTTATCACCTAAGCGCAAATTTGCCGTTTTTGCTCGTTGCACCCAATATTTATGTTGGTATTCCAGAATACATTCTCTTTTTCTGTATAATCTCGTTATCTTATCATTTAGTTGTTGATCATAAGTTGAGAATAATTGCCTTTGAAGGGTTTCTATTTGTTCATCAACGGTCTTTAGTTGGGTGTTAATGTTCCCGAATTTCGCACGACTCCATTGTTTCAAGTTATGTTTTAGGAGGTTAGTTTTTTTAACAAGGTTGAACATATGTGTCCTTGGGAATTGGGTTCTCCATGTTTGTTTCATTAGGTTTTCACAGTCTTGCCGTTGCATCCACATAGACTCGAAACGGAACGGTTTGTTTCTATAACTTGTGACTTGGTTTTGTAGATTAATCGAAATCATACAATGGTCCGAGGTATTAAATGCATGGTTTCGAGTATGAATGCTCGGGTATTCTTGTATGACTTCTAGGGTTGACATTGTTATGTCGAGTTTTTCATACGTGTTTTCGTCTCCTTCCTTCCTTTTTTTCCACGTGTACTCGTTACCTTTAGTTGGGAGGTTTATTATTCCACATTGGTCAGCTATGTCATAGTCTCTTAAATTTATTATTGCCAATGGGAGCTCCTCCCTTTTTGTCCGAGGGTTCCCATAACTCATTATAGTCTCCTATGACCAGCGCTGGCATGTTTGATGATTTGAAATCGGAAACAAAATGTGACCAGAACTCGTCTTTCTTTTGTTCATTAGGTGGTGCGTAGATCCCGAAGACTCGCGTTTGAAAGCCCGAATTTATGTTAGTATGGTTTAGCGTGATGTATTTGTTATGTGTTCTAATAATTTCTATTTTTTTATTTCGGAATTGATACTCTTTCCATAACATGCAGAGACCTCCCGTGAAGCCTATTGCTGGTATGAAAAGTGTGTTATCAAAACCTGCACTTTTCCATAATGACTCATCCGGTTCGGAACTAGTTTTTGTTTCTGCGAGGATTATAACCTGAATACCCTCATTTTTACATATAATGTTTAGATTAGTCCAAAATTTTTTCTTGCGCATTCCCCTACAGTTCCAAAACGCTATTTTCATTTATACTTATATCGTATTTTGGGTGGCAGTCTTCCCCTTAGTCCTACCTTTATGAATATTTTGTGGTCCATTTGTTCGGTGTTTATTCGTATTATGACAATCCGTATATAGTTTGTGTCGAGGCAGTTGTTATGATTAAAATTAATCTTTTCGCTTCTAGCGCACATCGAGGTGTTATAACAGCTTATACTATTCAAAATGTTGTTATAACATACGTCCGCCATTCTACATTCATGGCAAACATATTGGTGGGTTCCAGATTTCTTAGATTTTGAATTTATGTTACAATTTGTTCCGTTTATGTCATTGAGGATCAATCCTTTACAGAATGTCTTCCGTCTTTTGTTCACTCTTTTCTCTGGAATTGTTATGACTATTGGGGATCCCTTTTGGCTTTTGGTCACCCACATTTTTGATTCACTTTGTTCCTTTGGGATGAACCCAAGAGACCTCATTTGCCTCGACAGTTGCCTTTTTATCAAAATAATAGGAGTTATAAACTTCACTTTGCATAGAAAAACTAGTAAATGACCATGTATAGTTTCTATTAGTCTTGTTCTTTCATTACAGATAACTTTCTTTGACTCAATAGCCCGATGTTTGAAAACCTTGGAGAATCTTTGTTCATATTTGAACATAATTGTTCGGTTTCTTGTTCGATGTCGGTTGGGTTGATGGTGTTGTACTTGTTCTTCTGGTACCTGAGGAGTATTATTTGTGCAAACCAAACCCCGATTCTTATCACTGGGAAACCTGGGTCGAGTAGCAGCTAACCATTGTGAAAAATTCCTGCAAAACAGAGAGTAGAACAACCAAGATAACAACAAATAACACACAGATAGTGAAAAAGATTCGTATAAGGGAGGGTTTGACAAGATTGTTCTATCAAACCCTAGGTTCTTACACGTCCTGGAAATTGAGTTGCTACTAATCATAGCTCGAGGAAGCACTATATACAACCAACAACTATGAATCGAATGCATTCCAAGTAAAGAACACATTAAAACATCAACCTCAGATATACCATTAAAAATAGAAAAAAGAAAGCAGAGCTTCAATATCCAATAAGAAGGGATTTCAACAATCCTAGTATCAAAGCCAGAGATGTGAAAAACCACCTCTCTGCAAAATCTGCTGAACATCCACACCAGATCGAGATTCCACACTTGGTTCAACGGACTTAGATCAAGACTAAAATACATGACCAGAGTCCAAACTTAGGATCATAGATCTAAGCAAGATTATACTACGAGAACATTAGGAGTTGATCTGCAGGTTCTCAAGATTAGCTATTAAGGTACAGTGGAAGAAATCACAATCCTCAAGTAAATAAAGATGTGAGCACGTGTTAAAAATCAAAAAAGAATAACATTCATTCCGAAAATCACATTTAGAAACATCATAGAAATAATTAGAGCTCCTGTCCGTAGTGTTCATGTGATCAAGAGATAAGCCGTGTTTCTTGTTGTTCAACTGAATATACAGAAATCTTATAGTAAGGAGCCAACCTATCAGATTCAAGCATATTTCAGTGTCTACTATAGGGTATTTAGACAACCTATCAGAGTTGAGACAGACATTTAGATGGCATAAGCATGGCTTTTCAAACACATAAGTGAAGGGAAAACATTGTTTGAGCAGCATTGCCTCTTAGTACCACCTTCATTCACAAANAATATGTTTTGCTCTAAAACTAGAATTTATTATATCGATGTCTTGCACGGGTGTCCGTAATGCACGCACGCACACACGCACGCACGCACGCACGCACGCACGCACGCACGCACGCACGCACGCACGCGCGCGCACACACACACACGTACGTACCTATATATATATATATATATATATACATATATATATATATATATATATATATATATACATATATATATATATATATATATAGGGTGAAATGAGAGACTAGACTTTTTTGTAATGATGAACACTAAGTAGGCTCTTTTTTATATCAATGGACAAAATATGCCCATTAACTTATCTTTAAAGATTAAATGAAAGGGCAAATTAGGAATATGAAATTACTTAAGCCTAAGTCCAATTGGTTTAATGAAAGCCCAAACCCAATTGTTTTAATGAAGGCCCAAGTGTTTTAATAAAAGTTCAATCCAATTGGTTTAATAAAAGCTCAATTGTTTTAATAAAAGCCCAAGCTCCATTGGTTTAATAAAAGCCCAATTGTTACGCCCAATACACAAGTTTCGGACAGGGCCCAATACACAAGCTTCGGACAGGGCCCAATACACAAGCTTCGGACAGGGCCCAATACACAAGCTTCGGACAAGGCCCAATACACAAGCTTCGGACAAGGCCCAATACAAAATTTATTTGTTGGTGGGTTTCGAACTCCGGATGAGAGACCCTTATACCAATTTGACTAGTTGAACTTGTATATTCCATTATTGTTTTTTGTAATGTTATACTTAAAACCGAAGGTTAATACACAATTTCAAATACACACTTCCGTCATTCACAAAAGTATGTCGTTTACACAAGGTCAGTTACACAAGTTTAAGGTTCAAATACACATTTCCGTTGTTTACAAAAGTACTTCGTTAATTCCCACTGAATGGTTGTCTATCTGCTTTAACCAAATTTATTGATAAAATTTTACCTTATATGATTTCAGATGTTCATGTTCCGCTCCTGATGAAATGGGACCGAGGGAACATGACATGTTTCTGCAACTAACCAAAGGTATAATAGTTACTTTCTTTGTGAATTGTGTCCAAGTCATTGTGCAAAGTGTTGATATATTGCAAAGACTAGACGAAATCTACACAAACTGAATCTGTGTATTTTGAACGGTGGTTCTATCTGTTACACAACAAATCTCATTTTTTATTTCATTGTCAATCTGCTTCATCACGTGACTCAAAACCTGAAGAAATGAGTTCACTACTATAACGTGAATATGATGTCGGTTAATATTGTAGAAGGTAATTTTTGCCTTTTGGATTATAATGCTTCTTGTCATACATGTCTTGAACCATTGTACAGATTTAAAGAAAAGAAAAGTGGCAACTATCAACAGGATGTTAGAGGAGCCAGAGTCTTCTGGCCTTGAAGCTCTAGCGAATGCGGTTTCGTTGGGAGACAACACAAACGAAACCGATTCTTCTTCTGGCGCTGTGACCACCAGGCATCCGAGGCACAGACCTGGTTTATGCTCTTCATCTTCCTTGCTCTTCTTCGGATTGCTGGGCTTCACAGGAGCCGAGAGTTGACAATGAGCCCGGAAGAGAGGCTAGTTTATTGGTAAGATCGGTATTTTCTTTGCAGTATTCACTTTTGCAGTGCTAGTGAACGGGATTTTGGTGACCAAATGGAGAGAGGCTACTTTATTATCTTGGTCAGGAGAAGAATTGCTTGTTATGTTGGAGTACTTTGTTGTGGCTGTCACCATTGTTGTGGTTGCTGTCCTTGAAGGGCTTCCTTTGGCTGTCACCCTTAGCCTTGCATTTGCCATGAAGAAGATGATGAACGACAAAGCGCTTGTACGCCACCTGGCAGCTTGTGAGACTATGGGCTCATCCACCACTATCTACAGTGACAAGACTGGGACTTTAACAACGAATCATATGACTGTGGTAAAATCTTGCATTTGCATGAATGCAAAAGAAGTGAAAAAATCAAATGATGATCACAGTTTAGATTCCGGATTACCAGAATCTGCTCGGAAGATTCTCCTGCAGTCGATATTCAATAATACAGGAGGAGAAGTCGTTGTGAATGACAAAGGGAAGCGTGAGATGCTTGGAACGCCAACCGACACGGCTATTCTCGAGTTCGGTTTGTCACTTGGTGGCGATTTCAATGAAGAAAAGCAGGCGGTTAAGCTTATAAAAATGGAGCCATTCAACTCTACCAAAAAGAGGATGCGAGTTGTTGTGGAGCTTCCAAATGGAGGCTTCATGGCTCATTGCAAAGGTGCTTCAGAAATCATCCTGGATGCCTGTGATAAAGTGATCAATGCTAATGGCGAGGTTGTTCCGCTTGACGAGACGTTAACTCGACAACTCAAGGATACAATTCAAATCTGAAGAAGAGCAAGGAAGATGAAGAGCATAAATTAGGTCTTCATAAATCATCTTCCTTACTCTTCTCAAATTCGACTCAGAATGAGTCAATTTCACCTCATAATAATCCTTAGTGTAACACCCCAAATCCGCAGGACTCGGGGCGCTACGGGCGAGACCTCACAATGGGTCCCGACCCTTAGCTTGACAACAATTTCACCGGACCTTCCAACATGGCACAAATAAAGGTCGAAAACTCAATATGTTTTTAATGTATGCGGAAACGAAAAGTACGAAACTACAACTTGGAAACTCAGCTGAATCCTCAAAACAACGTAAATAAATCCGAATTCTAACATACGACAATATCCATAAAAGACGACACAAAAGGTAGACATGCTGGTCCGCTGGGGGTGCGGAAGGTCCCAGCAAGGCTAACTCTGCCCGAAATCGCCTGATCGCCTCAATGACTGGGACGTCCTCGAATCCTGCCTCCAGGAAATCCTGGACTCTGTCACTCCTCAGTGAAGCTGGGCAAAAGGTCTCCCTGACGAGGCTCAACAGCTGATCCATCCTGGTCACACCGCCTCTAACTGTCCTCCACCAGTACTGGGCCTGCTCTCGAAACAGTGTCTGAACTATCTCTACCTGCCTCTCCTCTGGGCAACGGATCGCCTCTAAGGCTGACTCAACTGCCCAATCCAGTGCTCCACCTCTAACCCTACCTTCCCGTCGAAGTAGGGTACATGCTGCTGGTTGAAAGCCTTCAACCATGAATCAAGTCTCGGAGACCTCAGCTCGTCTCTCGGCCTAGCAATCTCCACAACTGGCTCGGGTGCAACAACTGCTGGTGCAACTATCTCTGGTGCAGCCCGAACCTGGGTCACCCTCTGTGTGACCTCAGCTGATCTCTCTGGTGCAGGTGCAAGCACTGGTGGTGCGGGAGGTGGTGCTCCAGTCCTAAATGCCTCCTCTACTCGACGTACGTAATCTCCAAATACAGTAGCTGCTACGGACGCTCCCCCGGTCCTGGTAGATGAAGAACCCTGAACTCCGGACCTAACCACGGTCCCATCCCTAGCCTCGGGAACGATGCTCTCAGCTACCTCCTCTACTGGGGCCTCTGCTGTTGGTGCCCCCACAACTGGTGGGTCCGCAATTCTGCATTTCCTAAGACATGTGGGCCAAAACTATAATTAATATAAACTGAGGGGGTTAACGTAATTATACCAAAAGTGAGGGTGGCCGACCGAGATTACTAAGAGATCCCGGCCGAGATTTTGCAGTGGGATCCCGGCGGCCTCACTGCTTCTCCGGCGGGGCAAGGGCGGCGGCTAGCTTCCTCGGTGGTGCTGTAGGTGGCCGGCAGTGGTCTGGCTCCCGTGGCGGCCGTTCTCCGGCGGCGGCAACGCAGGAAAGTGGAACGTGAGCCGCTGCTCACCCGAGGCCAAAGGAGACCTAGACGCAAGGGGAGTGGACGGCGGTTCCTAGGGCGGCGGGGAGACTCTTCCTCGGCGGCGTTGGTGGCGGCGACGTGGTGTTCACCGGGGCTTCGAGCAGCCTGGACGTAGGGTGTATCTCGGCCGAGGAAAAGAGGGTGAGGCTGCTCGACCGAGGTGAAGAAGGGTGAAGCAGTCCCTAGCGGCGGCTGGCTCACCGTGGCGGCCGGCGACGGCCCGATCCAGAGAGAGAGGTGACATTGGGTGAACGGAGTGGCTGGGCATGGGGAGTGAGGGAGTGAGTGAGAGTTGTGTGCAAGTGAGGTGAGGTGAGGGAGTGAGGAAAGAAGGGAGCGGGACCGAGGGGTCGGCCTCGGATGCTGGGCGGACTGAGAGGTCGGGGGACAACAGGCCAGGCCTAGGCAGGGAGATAGGCTGGGCGGGCGGCACGCTCCAAAAGCCACAGCTGGGCGTCGGTCTCGGCCGAGATAGGCAGGCCGAGCTTATCTTGGCCGGGATTTTTCGGTAAGAAGAAGGAAGGAAGAAGAAAACCGGGCGGGAAAACAACTCGTTAAACTAATTCCGTAACGGGTGTTATGGGTCGGAATATTTTCCGACATTCTCGTAAAAATAATTTACGGTTTACGGTTTTGGAATAAAAGTCGGATATTCCCGTAGAATAATTTACGGAAATAGGAATAACACGATAATTCGTTTTCTAAAAAAAATTTCCGGGCGTTACACTTAGTCTTCGCGCAAACCCTAAAATCAAATCTGCAATTGACATTGAACCTGCTGTTAGGGTTCAGTGGTTTGAGAGGATTGATGGATTTGAGCTTGGGATTGGAGAGGATGTTTGTGAGACCGGAGATGGACATCGATTGAATGCTGTCGTGATCGGTTGACGGGAAGATTGAGCGAAGAATTTCCATGAGTGGATATATGAAAGGATAATCACGAAAGTGAGAAATCTGGGCATAAAATGTGATTCAGTGATAAGGAGATAAGTTTAATCCGGCTCTGTGACATTGGAGAAGGCAGATTCCGGTGACGGTGGCCTCGGTTCGGTTGGCTTCATCACCGGCCACAACATGGGAGGCGGTTGAGGACGAACAAATCTGGTAGCGTAGGGGAGAAGAGGGACGGGTAGAAAGTGAGGAAGACAAACTACGATAGAGTTTTTTTTCTTCTTTTTTTTCTTCCAATTATGCCCCTTGTATTAATTGTATTTTGAATTAACACCAATACAAAATATTATAGAGGCCTATTTGGTATCAGCCATACAAAAAAATGCCCTATGAGCTCATTTTCCTCTTATATATATATATAATATAATATAATGATTTTGTGTTAATATAATAATATATTGAGTATAAAAGTATAAAATAATTTATTTATAAATCAAAAACAAAATCCAAACATTCAAAATATTGTTTAAAGATATTTTGTAATTATGATTTATGGATAAGAAATTAATAAAATAAATACCCTACAATACATACACCCGTAATTTGTCTTATAACTCCAGTTGTTTCTATATTTTAAAAAGAAAAAATTTTCATGGTGTGCATGAAGATTTGCATCACCAAATCATTTTATTATGTAAATTCATTTGGTTTCCATAAAGTTTTGTTATTTAACTTCTATGACCATTATTAATTTTTCAACAAAATTTTCATCCATTAGATTCCATTAATTGAATCTTTGTAAATGTTAAGCTATTAAATTAAGTTTTTTTTAATAATAAAGACAAAAATTAACTAATGTGGAAATATGGTGATCTTTTTTTTTTATTAAGGTAATATATTTTTTTTAATTTTATTTTTTTATCATTGTAATTATTTAAATTAAGTTGCTCATGATCTTCTTAATGATGTTAAGAATCTCGTGAGTGTCGGAAACCAACACAACAAACTTAATTTAAAATCTTCACTAAAATCTCACGTTAATGATATAACTTTAATTTGTTTTAAAAATAAGTTTATTTTTTGCTTCATTTATTGGAAAAATTAAGCTCAATTCTATGAGAATGGTTCAAGTAAGGTCATTGTTGGGGTAGAGAATTATGAAGTAATTTGGACTTATTGATCTTTTCACCGTTACAAAATATTATAAGAAGTACGGCGACAATTTTGTAAATTTAAAGTGTGTGGTGACAATTTTGTAATTTTAGGAAGATCTCTGGCTTTTTTTTTTCTCTTCTAACAAACATGTTTTTCGTTCAAAGTTTTGTATAATTTGCTTCTGAGAAAAGATTGTAACATTTATTTTGTTAGTTTAAAGTTTTAGTTCAATACGTTCAAAATTTATATACTATCAATTCAAATATGGAGGAAATGGGTAACTAGGCCCTTTTTGTAGACTAATGTAGTAAATATGCTCCTAATTAACTTAGTAACAAAATAGACTCCTATTTTTTTATTTATAAAGATCGATTAGAAGGGCTATATGGTAATTTCAAATTTCAGAAGCTCAAGCCCAATTCAAATTTAAGAAGCTAAGGCCCAGTTCGAATTTAAGAAGCTCAGGCCCAATTCGTAGTTACACAAAGCCCAACAAAAATATAAATTTCGTAGTTACACAAAGCCCAGCAAAAATATAAATTTCGTAGTTACACAAAGCCCAACAAAAATATAAATTTCGTAGTTAGTGGGTTTCGAACTAGAGATAACAGGCCCTCCCTCCCACCCTTTAACTAAATGGCTAATTAAACTTGGTAATCTATTGTTATTTTTTTTAAAGTTATACTTAATGTCTACTTACACAATCTATTGCTACACAAACATAACGTTTGATTTTACAAAAAATTGTGATAACCCAAGACCTTTTTTCGAATTACACAAGTCGTCTCGATTTACACAAAAACCTATATATTTACACAAACAGTCGATTTTATTTACACAAGCCGATCTAATCTATATCAATTTTATTTCACAAGCTCTATCGATTTTATTTATACAAGTCCTAACAATTTTATGTACACAAGCCCTATTGACTTTATGTTCACAAGCCCTAACGACTTTATCTACAAGCCCTATCAATTTTAATTACACAAGCCAATCGAATTACACAAGGAACGTCGAATTGAGTTTGTACACAAGCCCTCGAGTTTGTACACAAGCTCTATCGAGTTTTTACACAAGCCTCGATTTACACAATATTTACACAAGCATTAATTTACTCAAGATTTATACAAAGCCTCGATTAACACAAGATTTATACAAGGCTCAATTTACACAAGACTTGAATTACACAAATTCAAGGTTAAATTATGTAGCTATAAATGTTAGGACATTTTCTTATATTTATAAACTTAGGTCATATTCTATTCATATTCTATTGATGACTAAATTTAGGACATTTGATACCTTTTAATAAATTTTAAATCATTAACGTAATTAAAAATAAAGGTTCTATTTTATAATTTCAACAAAAATTAAATATCCCAAATCAGGACTTCACAAATTGCCGCCGCTGACACAATCTTATCCTTCCATCTTCGCTTTACGCTGCATGAATTCCATGAGTAAGTTACTGTAACAATATGACAATATGCAAATAAATTAACAAATATATATATATATATATATATATATATATATATATATATATATATATATATATATATATATAGGAACAATTCTTAGATAAGGAACATGAACTCATAAGATCCGTTAGATTAAAGTTCATGAACGTACATAATTGTAAGTTTTATATGGTAGTAAATTAAATAGGTACATCTATTTCCCTTAATAGAATTTTAGTTTTTTTTAATTTCTGACAAAAATATTTAACAATCAATGTTCATTCCTTAATAGAAATATACATTCATCAACTTTTTGACTAAAATATACGGAATCAACGTTCATAAAATTTTAACGACCAAAATAAAATTTAAGGACCAATTGTAACCAACATTCTTTCCATATTACATATTTTAATGATCAAAAGAAAATTTAACGACCAAATTTAACGACCAAAAACAATAAATTAACGATCAATCCTAACAAAGTTAACCACACATAAAATTTATCGACCAAAAACTTAGCCACCAAATTTATCGACCAATTTTAACGACAAAAAAAATTAACGAGCAACCCTAACAAATTTAACCAACATAAAATTTAACGACCAATTTTAACGACCAAAAATTATCCACCAAATTTAACGACTAGTATACTATATTTTAACACCCAAACAAAATTTAACGATTGATATACTATATTTTAACGACCAAACAAAATTTAACGACTTGTCTGTACTCAACCATCTCAACCCGGGGATCCATTCCTCTATGTATACCAATCGTTAAATTTAATGACCAAATTTTTGTTTGGTATACTATATTTTAACGACTTGTCTGTACTCAACCAAATTTAACGACTAGGATATTATATTTTAACATTCAAACAAAATTTAACGATCGATATAATATATTTTAACGACCAAAATAAAATTTAATGAATGTTGTGCAATGAAGATGGGGATTGAAGAGGCTATCCGAAATCAAGTGCGTTTTTTTTTATAGTGGAGATGGACTTGTCTGTACTCAACCATCTCAACCCGAGGATGCATTCCTCTACGGTCTGGGGACTTATGGCTGAAGACGTCAAGACACTTATTTCTCATCTTTTACCTTTTGTTTTATTCCTCGTAACTTAAATAAAGTTGCCTACCATCGCTCACTTCTCTTCAGCGGGTGGTGCTCAACAACTCTTTGCTTCTTGCTATCCTTTTGGGTTGTTTTATGTCTTTGAGCTTCATTTAATATAAAATATTACCTAATATTTGATTCTTTTATGGATGGTGAGGAAGTTTGAGACAAAGTAAATACGTAATAAATATAATTTTTTATATATACTTTGACTTTCAAATAAAATTGAAGTATAAAGTTAAAATTTATTTTTTTAAAAAAGAGAACTATGAATGGTTTGATGTCTTTAAATAAATTACGTAGAAAATTCGATTTTAAATCGAAGAGTTCAACCACACCTATTAAAATTGACTTTTGATGATTAATAAATAAAAAATCTTATTTAATTAAATTCTTCATTATAAGAAAAACTATGTGTGATTTGATGTTTAAATTAAAAACAACGTAGAAAACTCGACTCATAAATTGATAAATTCAATCACACATATTAAAATTGAGTTTTAAAACATAAATAAAGTCACATAAAAGTATCAAATAAAAATAGTACTTCCAAAATTATGTTCATCGAGTTAAATCATACAAAATATTTAAACATATAATTTAATGTCTATTAAATGAGCTAAGTGTAGGAAATTTGAAAGTTCAATCACACACACTCTTTATGTATAAAGTCAAAATAACATAAATATATTAAAACTATGTAAAGACTTGATACTCGTTTAAACATAAACGTCAAAATTTGGAATATACAATGATATTAAGTTGACTTTCAAGAGTGTTGGAGCCTTGGAGGCTTGGAGTAGCCAAGACATCGTTGGGCTTGGCTTGTCTCGGACTCTCGGGGCGTCGAGTGTTAATGTCCTTGTCATGACAAACCATGATGTCATGGAAAATGCTGGCAGCACCGACATTTTCATGACTTGCCAAGATGGTGTGTTTGACTTTTCCACTAGCATCAAGTGACCTTGTCATGATGTAATATTATATCTTTGTGTTTTTGATGTGTCTTGAACGTTACATTCATTTTATATATTCAGTCGGGGTTAAGGAGGACGAAGTTCTCTAGGTCCGTATTTTTCTTTTTTGTTTTTTTTTATTAACTTCTGTTCTTTCTCATAATTCTGCACAAAATATACCTTGTTATTAGTGCCAACGAACCTTGTTAAAGTTATGTGGAGTGCATATATGGTTCCGGACTAAGAAATTTAAAATGACATTTGAGGGGGAAAAACAAAGTTTGATCCAAAAATCTCTCGTACCAAATGTTGTTTCCATAATTGAAAAAGTCTTTACACATATGTTCATTTGTTCTACTTTGTAACATTGATATAATGAAAAAAGAGCTCTATACTGGGAACTACTTCGAGGCATTGTGGTTTCCCTCTTATATCGACAATATTGGTATGAAATTTACTGTAATTTTTTTTTTTAAAGTACAAGTACTAGAGCTTGTTCTAGTTGATAGCAACTACAACCACAATGAACTTGAATTAATGATGTCTTGGCCACCTGCTTGCTTCCCGAATGTTAGGCAACACCGGAGGGAAGTAGTTTGGAGTCGGAGTTTCGGTTAGGGTTGACAAATAAGGCGGATAGTAAAACCAACCCCTATTATCATACGGTCGTCCGCTTGGCATAAATGCGGGAAACCCTCTTGAACCATTGGATCTCCTCACATTCGAAGGGAAAGGGAAAGGGAAAGGTATATCTACTCGGTGGGGGTGCCTACTCAAAGCTCCGGTTGTTGAGGAAGAGCTTCCCATTTGTACACTAGCCATATCAAAATTGATGCTTTGATTTCAAGAAATGAACTTGTAATGCAACATACTAATTCATACATATATCTTTTTTTTTAGGTAAAGATAAATTTATAAAACAACATAACCATGCATATACCTTTGAGTTGATGAGACATATTGTGAAGGAGATCTTGATGTCGTTGCAATATCCGGTTCACCACCATTGACCCTTTGGTTTTGACTCCAAGTTGGATGTTGCATGTCCACGGAAGGAGATGCAAATACTTCATTTTGTCTATATGAGTCATCAAACGAGGGCATATTTGGAGCATCCATATGCCCATTAGGGTTCAAAGGTGCATTTGGATGAGCTCTCAAGTAGGTAAAATATGCTAGGCTAGGGGGAGATGGGGGCATGTTTTCTCCATAAAACCCATGGTTTGTGTTTGATACATCATTTGTTTCCCTATATATATATATATATATATATATATATATATATATATATATATATATATATATTTATATATATATATATATATATAGTCAAATCAATGTCTTTGTACATTAAACAGAAACAATCAAAGGATGTGATCAATAAAGAGTGAAATTAAATATGTTAAGCTTATTGTTACGACGACACACACAAATTTAAATTTGTTCATCCAATAAAGGCTACTTACGTTCATTTATTAAAAATATTTTATTGAGAAGTTTCAGAATATAGATGAACAGATGACAACTAGTTATTCAGATTATTTTGGAGGTAGAGGGAACGCTACAATATATAGTAATGAAACCCTAAGTTTATACTTAGACGTCAAGTATTAGACTGAGCCAAACAAAAAAGGCCAAAACTAATAATAAGTCCAATTCAAAGCATATCAACACTTACATTAACCCACGGAATGGACAAACGCGAAATCCATACGGCTGTAGTAGAAAGAAAGAATAAGGTTATTTAGTGTCTAAACTTGATTGAAGGTAGATAGAGTAGATGGGTAAGTTGAATGATCACCACTAGAAAGAATGGATATTGCTCAATAATCAATGAATCCATGTTGACATCAGAAGGTGTATTTGTAGAACCAATTGCATACAACCATTGACCTTTCTCAATGTTTCTGCAATTAGGGCATTGCATAACTCCTTTAATATTAAAAGCTGACCCAATGCAATCTGCAACAAAAGGAAGCAATTAGGTCACAGGATAAACCAAAATGAATCATGCAAACAAGAGTGGTATGTACCTAGATGGAATTCATGGCCACATTGCAGCTTAGCAATCGATTTCGCCGAATATTTGTCCACCATGTCAAGGCAAATGGAGCAATGAACACGAACATCGGGTGAAACATTCAAATCAATGTCTTGTTCCAATTTCATCATGCCTTTGTTTTTGTTTTTTTTCTAAGAAACAAAAAACAAATGAACACTCCACAATCCCCCAATCTCAATCAATTACTATTTCTTCTTCTTCCAAATCTCTACGCAGTTTGTATAGGAAAAAACACAACAACAATTTGATGAGAATCCCACCTCACGGCGACTGTGTAGATCAAAATCTGGGTTTTCAGATAAAAACCCAAAAATCTGATCAACACAGGAAATAGGAATATTGTTTGTTCTTCCTCTCGGTTACGATATTCTTCGTCTTTTTTTCTCAATTATTCTGTATATTGTCCCTAAACTACCTCTTTCTTCTTTCCTCCTCCCTCGCTCTATTTTCTCTGATATGGCAGGTTACGTGGTCTCTAGTTTTCATGAGTATTCTAGGAAATTATATTATATACGTACTTGATGATTAATTTTTATGGAGTAATATGTCCGGTTCTTGATGAACCCGGTTCTCTGATTACAAAGTATAGATAAGAGGAAAACAATTTAGGAGTTGGTTAAGATAGTTAAGACTTAAGAGCTTTTCTCTCACATTTGGATCATCTCTTTCCTTGCAATAAACTCTCAAGTTATTCTAGAATAAAGTTTTATTTCTGATTCACTTAGATGAATGATCTTGATTGCATTGAGTTTTATTCAGCTGAATGTCATGAAAACTATATAGCAAACTCTCATGTTATCCATATCCAATTTCAGTATATTTCAGTCCTTTGATTTGACTTATATTGATTACTTTTGAACACATGAAGCTTTTTTCAAATGCCTAACACTAAAACAAGCTCTCGTTAAGACTCTGAAGGATGACATGGCTCACCTTGCGAACCAAGTGGACAAGCTAACAATTAGCTCAACCAACACGGCAACACCTGCAAGTATGGATCGGATCCAAAGCGAGAGGGCAATGGAGGCACATATTTTTTCCGAACACGGAAGGAGGAGAAGGAGGCCATCCGTTGAGCATCATGAGTCACGCATCACACAGTCGGATGCGGTTTCCGCATCCCAAAAGAGGGTGATTTTAAACCTTCTACCTAGTTTTTAATCACCGAGAATCTCTAAAATCAAAATCTGAAATTGTATCACGTCATAGGACTAGTAATGATATACTATTGAGCATGAGTCTGATTTGTCAAATGATATTGAATATGATGAGCATGAATTAGTTGGTAAATGGATTATTTGTGCATAAATTTACGTTGGCCGTTTATAATGATCTTATTTATGAGACTAACATTTTTCACTTAGAGTCTTCCATTGTTCATATGATTTTATTTCTACAAAACGTTCAGTTCATAGGATTTCCCTTTACAAACGTTCAAAACTGGTCCACAGGATTCAGCTTTGTACAAAGTTTATGTTGAGGTGAGCAGAACATCAAGTGCCTTTGTATATAGAGGCATATATTTATTAATATATGAATACAGACAGATAGATAGATATACAGTAGTCGGGAATACATGGAAAACTTGGTCTAAATAACAGGAGCAAATGCTTGACCTGTTTTTATTCACACTTGAAATGAACAATCCAAGACGCAAGATGCGAATTAATTTCAGTGTTTGGTCTTGGGCTTCTTGACAATCAAGACAGAACAGTGAGCATGATGAGCACAGTAGTCGCTTACACTGCCTAGCACAGCTCTGCAAATAAAAATTTATTTAATTAGTAACTAATATTATATATATTAATATATAGTAATTCAGACAGAGATGGTTAGGGATAGGTACCTTTTGATGGCACCGTAACCATGGTTACCCACTACCAAGATGGAAGCGTGGTGCTTCTCCACAGCTTCGCACAGAACATTCCGAGCATCGCCTTCCCAAACTTCCACCAAAACATCACTTACCGATTTAGAGACGCAGAACTCCTTAGCCCTTTCTGCAACTCTCGCCGCTATCTTTTTCAAATCTGAATCTACGTATGGAAGAATCTCCACACCTCCTGCATATCAATCGTCAATCCAACTTTTATCTGTTTCTTTTCATGCTGAAATCAGATTGACGCTAAACATATTCAAACAATTGAAATCTGAAATTCAGAGTAGAAACGGTAAAAGGAAGTTACCGGGACCGGCGAGGCCGACGGAAGTGGCAGCAGAAGGCTTAGCGTGTACGACGATGAGCTTGAAGGGGGAATTGGGAGCGTGAGGGACGAAGAAGTGATCGAGAGCCCATTCCAGAGCATAAAAGCTATGCTCGCTATCGTCGATGGCCACCACCATCACCGGCTTATGCGGAAGAGCTGTAGTGGTTTCCGTCTCCATTATCACCGGCGGTTAGTAATTTGAATGAAGAAAGCTTACGGGATCAAACAGAGTGCTTACAGGCTGGAACTCTGTTTTATAGAGGGAAAAGGCGTAAAGGAAAGGAAGAGATCGATAAGAGAGAATAAAGGAGGTTACGACGTCGTTTAGGAATCGTATGCTTTTGTGGGGGATTAAATAGCAAGTGGAGGCGTATAAATGCCGTGAATAAAAGAAGATCGATTTGATTGCGTTGCGACTTTGCGTTTGCTGTTTGGACTCTTTACAGAGGATTTCATCAATCACCATTTTGCTTCTTCTGGGGGAGGTGCTAAACTATACATTTTAACAATCAAAATACGTGATTTGATTTTTTTTTTATATTTTTTTTTATTAAAGGGAACGTGCTACTCATTCTCTATGGATATGATGTCGGTTTCGTTTTTGGGCGGTCATGTACCGCGAATTATATATATATATATATATGACTGTTTGAGGACAACAATGTTATCTGATATATGTAATTAAAGTTGCCTACGTTTTATTAAGTGGCGTTGATTTCAGGATTTCAGTCAAATTATCATATATTATTAAATTATTATTCATTTAAATTATATATTTTTAAATTAATTTCTAATTTAATTTTCTAAATTAATAAAACAAATTCTATTAGTTAAAATTTTTTATTAAGATAAGATTCTAATTTTTGTATACGTAGGATTTAAATTTATAAATTCTTTTTTCTTTTTCTTTAATCATCTAATTTATAAAGCATTTTATTTATTTTATAATTTTGTAATTAGTTCTAATATTTATATTTAAAATTGCTTGTTTTAAAGGTAATCGGATATTTTATTTATTTATCTAATTTTAAATTACTTGAATTTTCTGCTTTTATTAGTTATTTTATAATTTTATTTTATTTGAAATTGTGATTGTCATGCGGGTTAGAGGTAGTTAGTTTTAGTTACAATATGTTGTAATTTTTGTGCTATTATATAACGATCTATTTTATATATATTCCGAGTATAACTTTGTGTACGATTGTTTTACCTCTCAAGTCGGTTATATAATCACAACATATACTTTTATCATATATGATATCCATTACCTTTCAAAAGTTGAATTATACCTACCTAGACCAATATTTAGTCACAGACAACTTTATGTGGCAATTTCAAGAGTCATAATTAGGGACGGTTTGAGGATCATGATATTTGATATTACAAGCAAGTCACAAAATACTACATACAAACGTTGTATTTAATGAAATATTTTAGGATATAATATAATGTGGTTATACTATTATTTTATTATTTGTATTAAATTTTAACTCTAATTATCAATACACAAAATAAAAATAATAAAAATAAGTTTAAAAATATATATTTTACAAATATCCGTGCAGGTACTAGTATATATATATATAACTATATATATATATATATATTTGACGGTTTGAGGGACAATAGTGTTAGCTGCTACAATTCATTGTTCAGCAAACTCGTGAGCCTAAATCTCAATAGATAAGTTGTGGAAGTGACCAATTTATTTATGGTTTAAGTAGTTTTTGTTCCTATGTATTTTGATGTGAATCTAGTTTAAACAATGGTTTACTCTTTAGAAAAAAAGGTTTGAGGTTTAGGACTTATACTTCATAGTTTTTTTGGTCTAAACTTATACTTCATAGTTAATATCGGGTGAAATACATATCTTCCGAAGAGTCGTATATAGAGAAAGGGCTGAGTTTAAGTGATAACATTTTTATGCTAATGAGTGACCCTTTAAAAGTCATAATTATATATAATTGAATGATTGAGATTAAGAGAATATGACAACCTTATTATATGCATTAAACAGATAATCAAATCAAATTTTAAATACAAAGAAGAATATAGATTTAGGGGTGAGAAATTATAAAAAATCTTTCTTTTGAAAAAAATTATAGTTCGACTTATTAGTTCATTATTTTAATATAGTTCTTGTTCACTCACAATATAAGTTGTTTATTGTGAGAAAATATATATAATCTATCGTTTGACTAATGACGAAAAAGAAAGATCCTTCTCAGTCATATATTGTTTGTTGTTTCTAGGCAATTAGGCTTTATAACTATCATTCAAAGGCAAAATGGTGGGTTTACTTGTTCCATCTTTTGACGGAATCACGGTTTATTGATCTTGTTGAGATCAATGATGTTACTCATTGCTCGCTGGGGGAAAAGAACACCTCTTTATTCCATGAACAACTTCCTAGTCTAATTAAAGAACCGCGATTGCTCCAACCTTCCTGCTAGTATCCCCTCTCATCTCATAAACGATACCCCATCATAGGAGTGTCAATGGAACATGTTCGGTTTGAAAAGTGACATATTCATCCCTTTCCGTTTAACATAATACTCTTATCCCCATCCTCATACACATTCGGTTGTACCCATCTCCATCCCGTCGGCCTCCCCTGTCGAGGAAGCCCCATTCTTGCCTCATTTTTTCCATTTATAGTTATTTTCAGGTTTTAAGTGAATTTTCTTGTCAAAATTTTCATTTATTCACACAAGTTAAATATAAGAACTCATTTGTATGAATTATATTCAACATAAAATCAGAAAAGATATTAATCCAATTTAATAAAATATAATCATAAAGTCATAAAAGTATTTAAAGTATTTTTAAGTTATAATTAAAAATTAAAAATTACCATTAATTTGTTCATTTAATTTATTTATCCGGGACTCTCGTGATAATCCCTAACGACAACGGTGTTAGGGCGGGGATATCTAACCTAGTCCTCATCCCATGCAGAGAATGACGTTTATCCTCATCCTCTTCTTTACCAAATATGAAAAAACCTAGAGGCTATTTGGATTCCTCTAAAACCTCCTCCTACATCACACCCTTTTTCTTTTTTTTTTTTCCCCATATCATCGTTTCTGTGATGGCAATCTCCATCAAATATTAGAGATTCTCCGTTCTAGTAACACTCCTTTCCTCTCCTATCTCCTACTCTATCTACTCCTTTTAATACTTTTGATATTGTATTACTGCATTTTGAAGAAATGTGTTATATTTTCATTGAAAACATCAAGACATTTCATTTGCATTTATTGTTTGAATGTAGGTTATATGTGTGACTGCTCCCTTTGTTCAAAATATACTTTTCTTGATAATTAAAAACAATGCATAGAGGTGGTACCAATATGATTGTAAGGATATACAATTTTTCTCTAACTCCGGACTTTCTTGATGTACTTATGTGTATCTCTTCTTCTTCTTTGTTAGTGTGGCTTTTATGACGGTTAGTTTGTCTAATACTTTTCGGTCTTTCGATCCTCTAGACGGCATGTTGTCTAGTGTATCAAACCATTTTCCATTATAAAAAGCACGATAATTGATTGTCTCACATGTGATGAATATGTTGATATATCATGTTATAAACGTGTTTTAAGGTGTTATTTCAAGGTTATATGAGATTCCAAATTCTTTCACGTCTTTTTATTATTTTTGTATTCCATACTCTTTCTTGTCATTTCATCCATAATAATTCTCTTTATTCCATCAATAAGTCCCTTCTTTTTACCGAACAACAAACGGACCCATATTCATCTCCTTAATTATCCCAACAATCAAGTAAAGAAGGATGAAAAATAACTCGATTATCAACTCCATTTCATACCCTCTTTAAATCTTCATCTCAATAACATCTTTCAACCAAACACCCTTATTATTAACTCAACTCTAATAATCATCATCCCCTAAATAACCTATCAAATGAATGGGGCCTATGTTTTTTGGTGCTCCATGTGAGAGGAAGACGCATCATATTGATTTGATCATATTCTTAGTGCTTCAGATTCATAATGATTTGCATTAACTGCAAGAGTGCATTTGATGATTGATTTGATATATTTTATACACAACAAAGGTGTATGAATTGAATCCGTAGTTGATACCACCTCTATATGAATAAAATTAATATCTTATTTTGATTGCTTGCATTCATTGAGCTATATATTCAACCTAGATTGGGGAGTTCAACCCTCAATCATAAAGCATTTCCTATTCTTTTTACACTATTCCTCTAACTTTTTGATTTATTTGATTGATATCCATGTTTGTCGTTTTATTTTCCCTCTTTCTTATACTTTTAGGTTGTTCAATTGTCTATCATTCATCAACAGGAGTTGGAAAAATGTCCATGGTAAAAATGGAATCCATCACGATCAATAACAATAGCAACAACGACTCACACATAGCCGGGGTACGGAATTTTTACCGATATGTTTAAAAGAACTCAAGTCCCTTTCTAGACTTATCGTTCACTACTTGGTCTAGAAACCACCATCCATCATGCTATTAGAATTTGGTTAGATAGATCTGATAGCTAAACAACAACATGGCGTACAAATATTATATAATTTTTTTAAATATTGATATTTTACCATCTCATGAAGATATAGATTATACCTATCCAAATATATTAAATTGTGTATTTATTTAAAACACATTTATAACATGACACATCAACATATGTATCACATGCGAGACGATCAATTATCATGTTTTTTTATAACATAAAGCGGTTCGATTCACTAGACAACACGCCATCTAGATGATCGAAAGGCCGAAAAAAGATTGGAAGACGGACTAACCGTCATGAAATCCACAACAACAAAAAAAGAAAAAAAGAAGAAGAAAGAGATACCCAAAAGTACCTCAAGAGAGTCCAGAATTATAGAAGAATTGCATATCCTCACAATCATATCGGTATCACCTCTATGCATTGTTTTCTAATTTGTTTCATCTCTTTCCCCTACATCCTCATTTTCATCTTCATCTTGAACTTCCACTTCATTCACGATAATTACCAACCAACAGAATGGGTCATATGAAGCATCCCAAATTGCCCCTTTATCTCTCGGATTTCACTCCCGCTCAAAAGTGTTTGTTTGAGTTTAGAGAAGTTAAAGTTTTTCATTTCTTCAAGTTCAACCAAAATTTCTTAAGTTTGTAAAACGGAAAAGAAGATTGTAATTAATCTGGTAAGAAAAATGTTACTATAATTATATGTATTATGACCGTCGTTACTTATATAAATTAATGAGAAACTTTTTTCTTAGGTAAAGGTAAATTTATAGAAAAAGTGATATTGCATAAACGGATCTGTTAAGACCTAGTTACACGAAAATAACAAAGTTTATGTACATCATACACAAAGTACTCCACAGACGGATGAAATCTTCTTTCTTGCACATATTAACTACCGTGATGTAACACCCCAAATCCGCGGGACTCGGGATGCTACGGGCGAGACCTCACAATGGGTCCCGACCCTTATCCTGACAACAATTTCACTGGACCTTCCAACAAGGCACAAATAAAGGCAAAACTCGAAAACGTTTATGATGTATGCGAGACACAGAAAGGTAAGAATACAACGTGGAAACTCAGCCGAGTCCTCAAAACAACATAACCTGATACGAAGTCTAAATGTGCGACAATATCTATGAAGAACAATATGAAACATAACCCAAAAACGCCCTCGTCCTATAATGTACGGAGACCCTAGATGTCCACTCCTCCGCCTCACTCGACAGCATCCCTAACCTGCAAGTCATCTACAAAAACGGTTTAAAACCGTTAGCTAATATTCTAAGCATTAGAAAAACGGTGAGGGCACAAACACATACATAACACAAAACATAAATCACACAAGTCCGGTTTGTTGTCTTTTTATTATTAAGTTGTATCCCGTTCTAATTCAACTTCTGTTGTGACACGAGAACCATCGTGGTCTCGCCCTGGTCCCCCTTCCGGCGAGAATGGTATGGATGCACCCGACCATATCACCCGCCGGGCCAGTCGCCGGGATCCCCCTAGACTTCACGCAGAGCCTAGGCAAGAGGTCACCGCCCGTTATCATACACTTGGGCCAAAACATATATATAAGGTCGGTGGTCCTAATTACCGGTTTTAATGTTATACAAGAACATAAACACACACCACCAAACACACATCAATGCTAATACATAAAATACGAGCTAAGTAAGTCCGGAGACTTACCTCGTCACCACACTCTTGCTTCCTTAAGGCAGAAGCCCACAACCTGCTCACAAGATATATGCATATCAACACACGCTCACGGTCAAGAAGTCTTAGACTTCACTCTAGTGATCTATGCAAGATCACCTAACCCTCAAGCTAGGAATGCATCCTAGGTCCCAAGTACTCATCACACTCTCCACACATGAAACAACCCACAACAGTCCATAATTCCACAAGAGTGATCCTCAACCAAAGAGGCACAAGCTAGCCTAGAAGGTCCATCATGCTCACATGCTCATATCCATCACTTACATCGAGCCTTAAGGGCCCCTAGGTTCACAACCACTAAGTGGCATTCCAAGCTACTCTAGATCCATCCTAGCCATGCTACTAACATGATCCAACATCAATACTAAGGAAGGAACGAAGAGGAAAGGAGAGGAGGAACCTACTGTTGCCGAAACCGAAGCCGCGGAGTCAAGCTGGAGCCCCCTGCGGACACAGGAGCCGCCCCCGCGGAACTAGGAGCTGCACCCACGGAGGACTGCGTCGCCTGCCAGGAGCCGCCCCCGCGGTCTTGCCGAGCTGCGCCCGCGCCGGTGCCGAGCCGCACCCGCGGCCGTGCCGAGCCGCGCCTTGTGTCACGCCGCACCCGCGGCCGTCCGTTGCCGCCCCCGCGCCCGAGTCACGCCGCACCCGCGGCCGTCCGCTGCCGCTCCCGTGCCCGTCCTCTCCCGCGGCTGTGCTGAGCCGCCCCCGCGGGTTCTGCGCAGAACGTCGTCTTCTTCGTCTTTGACTTTGGATCCTTGGCTCCAAAGTCCTTCTTCTCTTGCTGGATCTCCTCCAAACACTCACCACGGGTCTTAGGCACCTCTCCTTGACCTAAACGAGCTAAGAACCTAGACATGTAAAGAGTTGAGTGAAAACCTCTCCAAGCTTCATCCATGACCATGGATGAAGGAGGAAGGAAGAAGAAGGGAAAGAGCAGCAAGAAAGAGAGGGAAGGAAGAGGGAGAGCTTACCAACAGTTGAGATCACCTTCTGCAGTCCACAACAGATCTTCAACACCAAGGGAGAAGAGAAGAGAGCAAAGAGAGGAAGAGGAGATGAGTGTGGGAGAGTGAAAGAGAAACTAACGTGAGAAAGGAGGCAAGGAGGAGAGAGAGAAGACAAAAGTCTGAAAAGTGGGTGTGGGGATCAAGGGGTCAGCTGACCTCTTGTCCCTCACCCGGACCAAGGGGTCGGAAATGACCCCTTGACATTTTAAACCCGGAACGAAGGGTCGGAACGCGGAAAAAGAGGAAAAACGACGAGTCGGCTCGGGATTTTTGTTAGGAATAAATCCAGGCTCTCGGCATCTCGGGATTACGGAATAACTATCAAGGGCTCTAAGACCGGAATAAAATTAATAAAATTCCGGGCGTTACACGTGAAAACAATGAAGCAGAATGTACATCCCTAATTGGCACAACTCATGAGGCTCATCCACCTTCGGAAAACAATCAATAGACAAAGACATTCACAATCTAAGTAGGTGCCCTAACATCGAACAATGGCCAGTCCACCTTCGACAAAGCCATCGGCGGACTAAGAACCAATCCCAGCACATACACATATAGCATATACATCAAATCACTGAGCAGAGTACAACTCCAGTAAAAACGACTACTAAGATGTAATCCTCTCTAGCTCCTGTAGGAATGCCTCATGTAGTTAAGTGTAGACATAGGTCTTGATCAATCAAAGGAATATCTATTAGAATTCTGTTTTGATCAAATATCAAAACATTCTTGGAATACTAAAGGTAGTAGACCGTAGCAGAAAACGTGTATATCTTGGATCTTCTCGTCCAACTCCTGCTATATACATTGTGGATCAGCCAATCCAAAACCTCTTATTTGGTACAAATATCTCTTGAAATCCCAAACATCTTCACCAACCTGCCTCCAAACCTCTCGCGCATATGTGCAACCAAAAATCAAATGATCGTGGGACTCACTCTCGCTCGTGCACCAACTATAAGTAGGATCAATACCAAGGAACTACAACGTACCTCGGGTAGACAACTAGTCAATAATCTTCATCCATATAAGAAAGCAACGGTTGAGTGTATTGCTTGGCTCCCAAATTACTTTGAACTAGTCCACCTCCACACCTTGTGGTCTAAGCATCTCATAAGCCTCTACCACTCGGGATCTCCCCCCCAAGGCAGCAAGACTCAAGTATCTCTCTCAATGGTGTTGTATGATCAGTAGAGGTAGCCATCTCATCTTTGTCCCTAAGGATTGCCTTTAACAAATGTGAGACCCTAGGAGTGACACTCCACTACTCCGGCTCAGTGGTGTGTAGGTACATGTGGTGAATCCATCTGACACAAAGACTATCATGTTGAGCATGAATGTGCCAAGACATAAGGTCTAGTAGCCTTATACCTCCCTCTCTCTCTTCGGCAAGAAGAATCTAGACCATGTTATACGTGGACAACTCCATAGGAACTCGCTACAAAGGTTGGTAAGTCTGTCAATCACCGAAGTTGGAACAGGAAGAAGTGAAAGCCATTAGCTCTCGATCAGTACCCTGCAACACTCCTCTGATTAACTCCATACCTCCAACAAACAATAAGTGTCGCTTGTTCCACGAAGAAAGATGTATCTCAATCCTATCAATGAGAGGACAATGATCTTTATATTGAAGGATGGTAGGTGAAATGGAGATCCCCAAGTATTTGAAGGAAAACTCTGTTTGTAAATCCTGAAAATTGAGATAGCTTAAGCACCTCCTCATCCGACATAGACACTAAGAAGATAGATGATTTGTGTAGGCTGAGATTCAATCTTGAAATCCTCTCAAGCCTCCATAGACACTCTAACAAAATACTAATAGATGCTCTATCAACCGGCGTAACATCATTATTTATATTAATAAGAAACTTATATTTAGCACTTTCTTATCTTTAAGGTGATAAGAATTGAAATTTTAAAAAATCGCTATTGATATATAATATTTAAGATGTAAAGAAAATTATTAACTTCTACTTTTAAAGTATGAATTGAAGTTATGACTTTTTATACAAATTTGAACTTACAGGTACCTTGCATAGTACCACTTGTATCAAACTTGAAGACTAGAAGATATGTTACTTAACTTGATTTTGTGTTTGCTTCAACTCCGTATGAATTATACTCTATTATTTTGTTAGAATTGTTGGTTTTCTAAACAAGATTTGAATCAAACTATCAACTAAATTGTTATTGGTGTGACGTTAAATGTTATTTAAAATGAGCATAGCCCTATTGTATATTTAAATGTTCAGTCAATGTGCGCGTAAAAGACATAGTCGGCGTATTACAAGTTTATTTCTTAACAATAGGTAAATTTTACCTATTTTTTCCTTGTAAATCATTTTTAAAAAACAAAAAATTAGCTCAAAACTCAATAGCACTTGTTTAGTTTTAATTTAATAAATTTTGTTTTGTTGACCAAAAAAGTTAAAATATGAAGACGTAACATTATCTTTATAGATTATGAGTTTATGATACAAGTAAGAGGATAACTGTTTCAATCATTTTAGGTTTAATACTATAGTTTGAATCATTTTGTGTTGGGTCACGAAACTTTTGGGTTAGCTAGTTACTTTGTTGGGTTACTTCGGATTATTATGTTATTTTAGTTCGGGTTGTTTTAGTTCCTGTCCCGGGTCGGTTTTCTTCAGGGTTTTTTTTTCCGGGATGGGTTACTTCGGTTCATCGATTCATTTCTGGTAAGATTTCGGGTCAAATTCGTCCACGAGTAATTATCATGCTATTCATTCAGGTATAATCTGTCTGGTGGTTTTCCGAGTTCGGATTATTTACGATTTCGGACGAATTTGGTTTCAAATAGTCCAGTTCCGAGCATTCTCTTCTTTTTTTTTTCAAAATTTTCGTGTCTCAGACGAATTCGGATTCCCCGGATTGGTCGCATGAGTCGGGTTAGATGTGTCCAGCTCTACCAACTGGGATTGAGGGTCATCATCAGAATAGGATGTTGAAAAGGGTGTTTGTTGAAGAGTGGATCGTGAGACTTAAAGTAATATTTTAAAATATGGATAAGTCCATTAAATGTTAAGATAAAGATCATGTATTAGTCATCTTTTTGCAAAGAGAAATGCCAGCAATGGGAGATGGAGACATGGCAAGCAGGTTGAAACCGTTGAATCGCATGACGATTGAATCCTTTTCTTTTGCAAATACATCCATGTGTCTATGGATTCGTAAGTAAATTTTGAATCTGTTTTCGGTGCTCAAACTTTAGCCCACTTGTTAAGAGATGTAAGTCTCTCACTAAGTAAATTACACTAATATATATATTCTATATTACTACTGCAATTTAAAAACTAATGGTTCAATTAATAAAATGTGCCGTCTTTTTTGTCGGATTATATTACACCCTGATATATTATCGAAAAAGCTATATACACGAAGTTCGTTTTACTAACGTAAAATTCGAGCGCAATGCGCGCTTAGCGGGCGCAGGTGCCAGGAGCCGGCGCTCACCTTTTTTTTTTTTTTTTCCTGAAAATATATATATAAAATATATAAAAAAAAATGGGCGCCGGCGCCCATAGTGAGTTTTTTTTCAATATTTATTTTTTAATTAAAGTCTTGTAGTAAACTTAGTAACCAAAATTTATCTCAATTATTTTTTAAAAAAAATCTCATCCAATAATACTCTTCGACACTATAAATTTCCTCTACCGAATGAATCCAAAGTTACTTATATTATTTTGTAAAGTCTGTCACCCTCTTTTTTTATTTAAAAAAATTCTAGAAAAAAATAAAATAATTGAGCGCTGGCACCCGGATGGAAAAAAAATGTTTGGCTCCGGCGTCATTATCTATTTCAATTCGATTTTATCTTTTGTGTAAAGCTCAATGTTCATCCACAATGATCGTTTTCAACCCCATAAACTCCCTCTATCACGGTTTAAGTCGTACTATATGGAAAAAGAGAAATTTATAAACTGAAAAAGTTAGTTATGTAATTTTTTTTTATTGCCAAAACATTTGCTTATAAACATCGGACATCATCAACCAACACCAAGTTTTTTTTTATTTGTTTTTTTTTTCAGAAAAAAAGGGCGCCGGCGCACGAATCTGAACAAAAAAAGTTAAAAAAAAATATATACATGGACGCCGGCGCCATTAGACAATGTTCAAGCTAGGCGCCGGCGCCATGCGAATGTTTTTGACAACAAGTAATTTGAAGTCCGTGTATATAACATGCCCCTATATTATTCACTCTAAATGATCCTATTAAGTAATGTAAATGATTAATTTATATATTACATTTAATAAGGAATTTTAAGAGTACAAACAACTATTTATTAGAATACCGTGAATCACATTACAATTGCATTAAAAACCTGGTTTTTTTTTTTTTTGATAAAAGCTGCAATTCATTCATCAATCTCATCGTTCTAATAGCAGAATACAACCCATCAAGTAAGAACAAATCCTGAAAAAATTGAGACTCATTCTCAGGACAATAACTGGCTAACTAGTAAACCATACCGTTTCCTTCTCTTCTAGTGAAAGAACAAGAGCAGTTAGCAAAGGTAGTTTTTTTTCTTCTTTAGTTCATTGATGACATTTCCCATGAAACCTCGTGTTTGCGTCCCGCTCTTAACCATCCTAAGAACCTCCGTGAATCCGTTTCACACTCCACCTTTCTCCAACCCGTGATTTCTGCCATCTCCAAAGCCCATACCATTGCTTCACTCTCAGCTTCTCTAACATTTCTAGTTCCTTTTACGCTTTTGGCTTTCAACAGCAAGATAACCCAAATACAATTACGGGCTACAACACCAAAATTTACCCTTCCATCCTTCTTCACAGAGGCATAATAGTTGAGTTTGATGGTACCAGCAGCCGGGTGCTTCCATCTTTGCACAAGTGACACCGAGCCAGCCGACAGTGGAACAGGAGGTTCATGAGCAGTAGAGACCTCCTTCGTGATTTCCATAGCTTCGTTCCGGATCATTTCCACATTCAAACTCGTGCCCTCGAAGATTCTCTTATTTTGGGCCCTCCAGATAGCCTAGATCAAGGCCATCCACTTCTGTTGATCATAACCCGCCAACTCTGAGATCGAGACAGATCACTCCTTGATAGACAATGCCCTTCCCAGGCAAGACTTTAACCGTGGGAATTTGAGCCACATATTACAAGTAGCAGGGCAAGAAACAAGGATATGGAACGTGGCTTCACATTGCCCACATAGATCACACCACGGATCCACCTTCACATGACGAAAGATAAGATTAGACTTACACGGAATCGAGTTCGAGCAAGCCCTCCAAGCAAAATCCTTTATTTTTGGGATCATTAGAACCTTCCATAGTGTTTTCCAAAGACCATTTCATGAGATCCCACCACTCGACGTTAAAGCCCGCGTTCCAAACTCGTCCCCCGACATTATCAGATGGTAAGTAGAACGAACATTAAAATTACCGTTTGAGGAAGGGAACTGACAAGCGTATTTCCTAAGGTTGTTATAATAAACTTATCAAAGTTAAATCCGAACTTAAGGGTCTAACCCAAGAGAGTGAGAGATGATTAAAGCGCAAATAGTTTCAATTATCAATTATTAGTAACCAAAGGGGGGGGGGGGGGGGGGGTTGGATTGTAATATGGGACAAGACAAACATAAAATTGAAGTAAAGATTGATGGTGATAAAAACAATAAGACAAACACTACACTAGGTTAGATTTCCGCTTGCATATAACTTGGTTGGTTCTTTTTAGAAGCATTCAACAATTTTTCTCATCTTGATCATATTTATGTATTAAGCCAACCGGCATTAATACAACTTAACGAGTTCCTAGTCCGTAAACCTACAAGACCAAACAACAAGTTAGCATTAAATCCAAAGTTAAAGAGATACATAAAAGAGAAACAACCCGTTACTCTTATTATGTAGTTATATTCCTTTTACACTTAGATAATCACAACCCGTTCATACCTAAGAGTTTGCTACTGGATTAATGACCCGAACCCGGAACCAATTAACCTTAGCCTTTTGCATGCAATTACACAATTTAGGTGATCAAACTAAGTGGAAACAAACATACAAACTAATTTAAAAACAAGGAATATAACACAAATATATATTGAATAATACTTCTATTGAAAAGAACTTACAACCAACTTATATGAAGCTTCAATCAACCTAATGTAGCAAGGAGACTTAGCACTCCATACAAAGACAAGTGAACAAAGAGAGGTTTTTATGTGGAAAATGAGATTATTCTAGCTTTAGCCAAGGGCTCTATTTATACTACAAAATGCATTAAAAAGGAGTAAAGAGGCTGTGCAAACAGCCACCATAAAGAATGGAGTAAAGAGGTTGTGCAAACAGCCACAATTAAGACCATAAAGGCGACGAAAACAGCCGGAGTAAAGTCCTCTGACGCTAACCAGCACCCGCGGCCAAGGGTGGCGCAAGGACGGTTTAGGCAAAAACGTTACATCTTCCTCGTGGCCGCAGGGGTGGCTTGACATTCCCGCAGGGGCGGGTCTTTAAATGTTCTTTGAACGTTTGACTCTTCATCTTTGTGGTGTTTATGATGAAGATCCGCAGGCGCGGCCCAAATTCACCGCGGGGGCGGTCACACTGGATCTTCGGCTTCACAGGACCGCGGGCAAGGGCGCAGGCAGGAGCGCTGGCTTCGCTTCTTCAGGCTGAGTCACCGCAGGGGCGTCCATAGGCGGTTGCAGGGGCGGTGACAAGTCTCTTCTTGGGCGCGGGCGAAGGCGCTGGTTGCGGCACTCGGGGTGGGTCTTCAGGGTTGTCACCACAGGGGCGGCTAGAGGCGGCCGCAAGGGCGGTGACGAGTTTCTTCCGGCGCAGGTGAATGCGCTGACTGCGGCACTGGACATGGGTGCCACCGCAGGGGTGGTGACACTACTACGCGGGGGCGGTGTGGCACCAAAAACTTGTCTCCGTCGCTTTACTTCAACTCCTAAGTGTTGCTCATACCTTCTTTTGCTTCATTTAGACTCTTTTATCTGGATCAAAGTATTAGCAACACAATATGACTCAAAAACATAAAAAGGACTATAAAAACTACCTAAATTGATAGTGATTCCATCACCTATCAAACTCTCCCATACTTAGACTCTTTACTCGTCCCGAGTAAACAACACATCAAATCAATCAACACAACAACCTCAAGAAGTATGGTGTAGTAGAAAAAATGAGGAACAAAAGAGAAAAAGAGAAAAGAGAAGAAAATGTGAGAAAATGTGAGAAACTACCATCCTTATTGCTCCAAGAGTGACCTACCCGGACATCCTCCTTATGACTCCCCTTCTTATGTCGCTAACGCCGGAAGGAGAACCTACACTCGGTATCTCTCATTTTGCCAAGGAGCCCTTTCGGGTTTTCACCTTGCCACTCTTCTTCTTTTCATGATGATCTCACCAAAAATGTTACATCCCTCAAGTCCAATTTTGCACCAACCTAGAGTTGGTCGGACTACCTTCGTTTTGCCTAAACCGCCCTTTCGGTTTATCCAAGGATTTCTTGCCTTTTTCTCAATTCTTTGGCTTATTCTCTTTTTTTTTTTGACTGAATTTAACGTGAATTACAACTAGAGTTTCAGAATCTCAAAAACAAACTCAAATAAATAAAATGCATGATAAGTTCCCTCCCCCATACTTGAAGAACGCTTTGCCCTCAAAGTGTGAAAATGAAAGCAAAGAAAACAATGTGGAGAAGGTTAAAGAGGAAGCTCACTAGTGGGATGGTCCGGCTGGACCATCCGGACCGTGCTCCGGCGGATAGGGGAAGTGACCGAAAAAGTTCTCCTGACGCTGGTATAGGTCGTCAAGGCGGGCCTGCTGCGCATCCATCCTAGCGCCGAAGGAGGTCTCAAAGTTGGCTTGCCAAGCCAACTGTTGAGCCTCCATCCTTTGCCGCTGAGACGTTTGCCAAGCATCTTGTCTCCGGTCAAAATGCTCGGTCATCCTCTCCTCAAAACCCGTCTTCCACGCCCGCTGCTACTCCAACATCGACGTTTGGTATCCGGTCTGCCACTGCTGGTGGTGAGTGGTCAGAGCCGCCATCTGAGCTAGCAGGCTGGCGTGGCTGGGGTCCTCCTCCTCTGCCGCGGTGGGCATCTCCTCATCAACCGGCGTGTGGTCCTCATATGGGACCCTGCTGGAGCTCGCCGCGTGCCACTCAATAATGGCAACCTGTGATCGCCTCGGGACGTAGGGGTCGACAGCAATGTAAAGGTCGGAGTGCTCATCTCCGAAAGGCAGCGGCCGGGGCAGGTAGGTGATGTGACTCCCATCTGCAAAAGACAACTAGAAGAGGTTCTCACCATCCCTCCTCAGGAGCTTGCAACGCCGTAGAAGACCTTCGTCATAGAATTGGATTTCCAACCCATCCTCCAACTCGGTCAAGTCCATGACCTGCGCCACAATCAAGGAGATGCTCCCACCTCCAACAACATCTCGCGGCTCGTTCTTCCTAATCCACTTCAAAGTGGTGAGGAAGAGGGTAATCTAATCCGGCACGTTGTCACATGCCAGAACACAAGCATATAAGGGGAGGTCCTTGAGGGCGACCTTGTTCTCCTCTTTGTGTCCACAAAAGACACCATTGATTATCTTTGACAAGAGCCTCAAGTAGGGGTGAGTGAGTTTGTTGTTGTACTCACCCCTCGCTTGAAAGTCGGAGCCGGTAACAGCTCGCCAAAATTCCACCAAATCTGGAGTAGGAGCTGACTCCCACCATTTTTCAGAATGGTTCTTAGAAACCCCAAAAGCCTCCTGCAGTTGAGAGAAGTTTACCGTGTACTTCCTCTTGTTGAATTTAAAAGTGAGGCCGACACAGATGTGGTCCTCCGACTCCATACTGAATGTAGCCACGAACTGTCTGGTCAGCTCAAGCCCAGCATTGACGAGGAAGGACTGCATGCTTATGAAGGAAGTCCTCCGACTCCATACGTTGGGGCACTCTTATGAAGGAAGTCCCCGACCCCAGCATTGTCGAGGAAGGACTGCATGCTTTCAAACATGCCCAACCTTTCCAAGGTCGGAACATGCAAGAACTGAGTTGCAAAGATCTGTCGGTCTTGCACAATCCCATACCTTGCCTTCTCCCTCTCAGTCATCTTATATTTCCTTGTTTCATCCATTCTAATTAAAGCTCCATGCAAAAGAATTAGAATTCACGAAGAAAACGAAGAAAGACGACCTTTCTGTTGTGTTTTCCGCAGGGGCGGTTTTGAGGACCCGCGGGGGCGGTTTGGCACAGTCGCGGCGACAACGAAGGCGCAGGGGCGGGCGAAGACTGGAAAGTGATCTCGTGACAGATCGGTGGTGGCTACTCCTGTGGTGTTTTTCCGGCGTCCGTTGGTGCTTCCGACGGTGGTTGACGGTGGATTAGGAGGGTGGTGAGTGGTGGTGATAGATTAGGGTTAGGGTTTGTGAGAAAGTGAGTTAGGGGATGGTGCAGCCGGGTGGGGGAAAGAGGGAACGGAGGTGTGGCGTAGAGGCGTCGGTAGGGTGGTGCAGGAGCGTCGGTAGCAACGGCGTGAAGGGAAGTGCTTGACGGCGTTGGGGCGTGTTGAGGGCTGGTGTGTGAGAGTGTTTTCGAGAGAGAGATATGTGAGGAGGAGTGAGAGAGGTGGGTGGGATAGGTTTTAATCCCGAGCCTATTTTTTTTCTTTTTTGGGTAAACCCGCAGGGGCGGGGGCTAGTCACCGCGAGGGCGGTGACAAGGGAAGGGGAGACGCAGGCCCAGCGCTGGAAGCGTTCGTCATGGAAAAATCCGCGGGGCGGTGACAACATTCTGCTTAAACTGGCCCAGCGCCTGGGGCGGGCTGGGAGCGCAGTGTCACCGCGGGGGCGGTGACACAGGGCCGCTGGGGCGGTTTTCTTGACAAAACGTCAGAACCTCCTCTTCTTATTTTCTCGGGTTGCCTCCCGAGCAGCACCTTTGTTTTACGTCGTTGGCTCGACGTAAGGCCTTCACTTCTCTGCTTTGGCTTCCTCCAAGACTATCTCATCAATCGGATCATTCTTCACTCCCTCATGGTATAGCTTGAGCCTTTGTCCATTGACTTTGAAGATCTTGTGTGTTTGTGGATCGTAAAGATCCACAACACTATGTGGATGGACTTTGGCTATGACGTAAGGACCTGTCCATCTTGAGCGGAGTTTTCCTGCAAAAAGTTTCAAACGTGATTGAAATAAAAGGACTTTGTTACCGCTTGGAAGTCCTTTCGGAGGATATTCCGGTCATGCCATGCCCTGGTTTTTTCCTTGTATGTTGTGGCATGGTCATATGCATCGAGCCTCAGTTCTTCAAGCTCTTGCAATTGGAGTTTCCGGAATTCACCAACTTCATTCATGTTCATGTTGCACTTTTTCACCGCCCACCAAGCCTTGTGTTTTAGCTCCACCGGTAGGTGACACACCTTTCCAAACACAAGCCGGAATGGTGACATACCGATGGGGGTCTTGTACGCCGTGCGGTATGCCCACAAAGCGTCATTGAGCCTTAAGCTCTAATCCTTCCTTCCGGTGGTAACCGTCTTTTCGAGGATTGTCTTTATCTCTGGATTTGACACTTCCGCTTGCCCATTGGTTTGTGGGTGGTATGCCGTGGAAACTCGTTGATGGACATGATACTTCTTGAGGAGGGCGGTGATCGTCTTGTTGCAAAAGTGCGTTCCCCTATCGCTTATCAAAGCTTTAGGAATGCCGAACCTCGCAAAGATGTTATCCTTAAGAAAAGCTGCCACAACCTTAGAATCATCAGTTTTGGTGGCTTTTGCTTCCACCCACTTGGAAACATAGTCCACCACAAGTAAAATATAAACATTCCCAAAGGAGCTAGGAAAAGGGCCCATAAAATCTATCCCCCAAACATCAAAAATTTCACAAAAAATAAGTGATGATTGAGGCATCTCATTTCTCCTAGAGATATTACCTATTCTTTGACACCTATCACACACTTTACAAAACGCAAAAGCGTCTCGAAAAATGTGTGGCCAAAAGAACCCCGCATCTAGTACCTTTCTAGCTGTTTTGTTAGCCCCAAAATGTCCTCCACATGCTTCGGAATGACAAAATGATAGGACAGATTGTACCTCGTTGTCCGGGATGCAACGTTGAATTACTTGATCACTACAATGTTTCCACAAGTAGGGATCGTCCCAAACATAGTGCCTAGCCTCGGATTTCAGTTTTTCCTTCTGAGCTTTGGTGAAATCTGGTGGATACTCGCCTCTGACAAGAAAGTTCACGAGGTCAGCAAACCACGACTTAAAGGAATGGAGCTTATACAACACTTCTGCAGGGTTTGCCGCAGGGGCGGCCAGAGCAAGCCGCAGGGGCGGGTCACCGCAGGGGTGGTCCCTAGTGACCGCAGGGGCGGTTACACAACATAGAGTTGTATAAAAGGTGTCGTCCGGGAAACTTCCTAGGATGTCCTTTCCTTCTGCTGGATCTTCTTCCTCCTGTACCAACCGATTCAAGTGATCAGCCACAAGGTTCTCCGCTCCTTTCTTTTCCCGGATTTCTAAGTTGAACTCACTTAGAAGTAGGACCAAACGAATCAACCTTGGCTTGGTGTCCTTCTTAGTCATGAGATAGCGTAACGCTGCATGGTCAGTGTACACTATTACCTTGACACCTAGCAAATACTGCCTGAATTTTTCCAGTGCGAAGACTACTGCCAACATCTCCTTTTCGGTGGTAGAGTAGTTCCTTTGAGCTCCGTTCAAGGTCATTGATGCGTAGTGGATTACATGTGAGGCTCTCCCGTCCTTTTGTCCCAAGACCGCGCCTACAGCGTAATCACTAGCATCACACATCATTTCAAACGGCTTCTCCCAATTTGGTGATTGGATTATCGGAGAACTTGTGAGGCATTCTTTCAATGTGTCAAAGGCCTTCTTGCATTCCTCATCTACTATGAAAGTGGCATCCTTCTTCAATAGTTCACACAACGGTGCGGAGATCTTTGAGAAATCCTTGATGAACCGTCGGTAAAAACCTGCATGCCCTAAAAAGGAACGGATTTCACGCACATTAGTAGGATAAGGTAAAGTTTTGATAACATCAATTTTAGCTTTGTCTACTTCTATTCCTTTAGATGAGATTATGTGACCTAGTACAATTCCTTGCTCCACCATAAAATGACATTTTTCCGAGTTGAGTACTAAGTTAGTTTCTACACATCTTTTAGAACAAGTTTTAAGTGTCCTAAACATGCATCAAAACTACTTCCATGGACGGTGAAATCATCCATGAAAACTTCAATAAAATTTTCAATGTATTCGGAAAAAATACTTATCATGCACCGTTGGAAGGTGCCGGGAGCATTACATAGTCCAAATGGCATTCTACGGTACGCAAAAGTGCCAAAAGGACATGTAAAGGTTGTTTTCTCTTGATCCTCCGGGGCTATGGCTATCTGAAAATGACCTGAATATCCATCTAAGAAACAGTAGTAAGGATGTCCAGCAAGACGTTCAAGCATTTGATCAATGAATGGTAGAGGGAAGTGGTCCTTTCTAGTTACCGTGTTCAACTTACGGTAGTCGATACAAACCCTCCATCCGGTTTGAGTCTTACTTGGCACCATTTCTCCATGTTGGTTCTCCACCATGGTGATTCCTCCCTTTTTTGGAACAACTTGGGTTGGACTAACCCATTTGCTATCCGAGATTGGAAAGATCATGTCCGCTTGAAGGAGCTTCAAAACCTCCTTTTTCACTACATCCATCATAGGCGGGTTGAGCTGCCTTTGAGGTTGCCTTGAGGGTTTTGCATCTTCCTCAAGGAGGATCCGGTGCATGAAAGTGGAGGGACTAATCCCTTTTATGTCCGCTATAGTCCACCCAAGAGCCGTCTTGTGCTCTTTAAGCATTTCCACCAACTTCTTTTCTTGTTGTGGAGACAACTTGCTAGAAACAATCACGGACAATGTGTCATTATCGCCAAGAAACACATATTTGAGATGTTGGGGGAGCCTTGTGTGGCCATCCACTTGGGCTAGAACATCCTGCATATTAGAGGTTAAAGCATATTCCGATTTATGAGCATCAATGTCATTTTCAATTATACTTTTTAGTTCATCAAAATCGGAAACGTCAAACACATCTTGCACAATTGGTTCAATTATGTCAATAGAGGATAGAGAATGGTCATCAATGGGATGTTTCATGACATCATAAATATTAATATCAATAACCTCACCATCAAATTTCATGCTCAATTTTCCACTTACATAATCTATTTTTGTTCTAGCTGTTTTCAAGAAAGGTCTTCCTAACAAGATGGGTGCAACATGCGTGTCATGTTCCATGTCTAAAACAAAGAAATCTGCCGGGAAAATCAAGTTGTCAACCATTACTAGAACATCTTCAATTATTCCTTTAGGATACACATTAGACCTATCGGCTAGTTGGACGACAATTCGAGTTTCATGCAGTGGTCCAAGACCAAGTGATTGATAGACAAAATATGGAAGTACGTTTATCGATGCACCTAAGTCTAGCATGGCTTTGTCGAAACCAGTTTCGCCTATGACACAAGGGATACTTACCATGCCGGGATCACTACATTTCTTGGGCATCCTTTGTTGGAAAACCGCAGAGACATGCTCACTTACTTGGACTTTTTGTTTCCCCTTCAGCTTCTGGTTCCTCTTGACCGTGCAAAGTTCCTTCAAAAACCGAGCATATTTAGGAATACTCTTCACAAGTTTTAAAAGTGGAATATTTACCTCACATTTGGAAAAGATCTCAAAGAGATCCTTATCCTTTATCACCCTTCGCTCCCTGAGTGCTTCTGGAAAGGGGGCAGGAGGTTTCTCAGCATATAGTGGTGGAAAATTTGGACGGACGTAAGAATCCTCTTCAACAGAACCCTCTGTCGTCTTTTCCACAAGGCCGGCATCGTTCAGCCGCAGGGGCGGCTCAGAGGATGTCGCCGCAGGGGCGGAGTCATCTAGCCGCAGGGGCGGGTTTTGTGCAGAGGGGGACGCTGGGAGACCCGCGGGGGCGGCTTTGGGGGCGGCAGAACCGTCAGAGGGCATCTCTTTTGATACCAAAGCTGGCTTTTGTTGCACTTGCCTTCCGCTTCTTAATGTTAGAACAATAACATTCTCCTTAGGGTTCACGACGGTCTGAGAGGGCAGGTTTCCCGAGGACCGAGCTTGATCCTTGTGAGGGCTTCCACCATTTGTCTAACCTGTTTCTCGAGGTTCTTGATGCTTGATTCTGTGGTTTGGACATGAGTAGCAAAGTGTTTAGTCAAAACCTGTAGCATATCTTCAGTGGAATGGGACTTACCTTGGCAGGGCTGCTGTTGCTGTTGGTTTTGTTGATCCCTCCATCGGTTGTTTTGTTGATCACACCAACCCGGCATATAATTCTGAGCATATGGGTCGTTCTGTTGGCGTTGCTGTTGTTGTTGACCATATCCCATATATCCCATGACGTTCACCTCCGCAGAGTCATCTTGGACTTGTGAACACAAGTCCGTGGGGTGGAAAGGATCAGCACATACTCCACAAGCCTTTAGTTGTTGTGGAGTTCCCATCAAGGTGAGTCTCTTCACCATCTCCTTCAGTTCAGCAATCTCTTGAACAAATTCTGGACGGCTGGGGTTGATGGCATGGACTCCTCTTTTGGTAGAAGTTCTACCAAAGTTCCTTGTACCTTCCGCCATTTCTTGCATTTTCTCCATAGAAATTTCAGGGGCAGAGTTAAGAATATTACCTCCATAAGCGGCGTCCACGATCCTTCTTTCGTTGTCCAAAACCCCGTTGTACAAGTACAACACAAGGTCCTGCGTGGAGTATCCGTGGAAGGGGCAGCTTGACCTTAACTTAGCAAATCGTTCAAAATACAAATAAAGAGTTTCGTCCGCTTCTTGCTCGATGTTGCTTATAGCTTTCTTTAAGCTATTGGCCTTCTTGGCTTGAATGTATTTCTCCAAGAAGGCTTTGTGGAGATTCTCCCCAGTATCGATACTACCGAATGGAAGGTGGTAGTACCAATCATCCGCCGCATCCTTGAGAGTGAAATAGAAAGCTCTCATCTTGATTTGCTCTTCGGTCACGTTTTCCGGCTTCATGCTCATGCAAACGGTATGAAACTTCCCCAAGTGCTTGATGGGATCTTCTCCGCTCAGCCCATGAAAGGAAGGTAGCAAATAAATCAAGCCCGGTTGAGCTCGAAGTTAACCCCTTCTCCAATTGCCGGTATGGTTACCACAAAGGGATGTTGGGTCAAATCCGGCTGCGTGAGTTGTCGAAGTGTGCGGTTCGCCATTGCTTCTTCGTTCCGATGTTGTCTTCTTTGCGATTGTATGTCCTCTCGAATTCTGGATCAAAAGGAGCAAATTCTGAGTTAGTAGCACGGGTTTGAACAATGAAAATGGTCCAAACCAAAAATTGATAAAATAAAATAAAAGAACTTTAAACACTCTAACTCCCCAGCAACGGCGCCAAATTTGACAAGCGTATTTCCTAAGGTCGTTATAATAAACTTATCAAAGTTAAATCCGAACTTAACACTAACCAATGTGTAGCGATTAAGCAAGAGTCGAACCCAAGAGAGTGAGAGATGATTAGAGAGCACATTAGTTTCAATTATCAATTATTAGTGACCAAAGGAGGGGGGGGGGGTTGGATTGTAATATGTGACAAGACAAACATATAATTGAAGTAAAGATTGATGGTGATAAAAACAATAAGACAAACACTACACTAGGTTAGATTTCCGCTTGCATATAACTTGGTTGGTTCTTTTTAGAAGCATTCAACAATTGTTCTCATCTTGATCATATTTATGTATTAAGCCAACCGGCATTAATACAACTTAACGAGTTCCTAGTCCGTAAACCTACAAGACCAAACAACAAGTTAGCATTAAATCCAAAGTTAAAGAGATACATAAAAGAGAAACAACCCGTTAATCTTATTATGTAGTTATATTCCTTTTACACTTAGATAATCACAACCCGTTCATACCTAAGAGTTTGCTACTGGATTAATGACCCGAACCCGGAACCAATTAACCTTAGCCTTTTGCATGCAATTACACAATTTAGGTGATCAAACTAAGTGGAAAACAAACATACAAACTAATTTAAAAACAAGAATATAACACAAATATATATTGAATAATACTTCTATTGAAAAGAACTTACAACCAACTTATATGAAGCTTCAATCAACCTAATGTAGCAAGGAGACTTAGCACTCCATACAAAGACAAGTGAACAAAGAGAGGTTTTTATGTGGAAAATGAGATTATTCTAGCTTTAGCCAAGGGCTCTATTTATACTACAAAATGCATTAAAAAGGAGTAAAGAGGCTGTGCAAACAGCCACCATAAAGAATGGAGTAAAGAGGTTGTGCAAACAGCCACAATTAAGACCATAAAGGCGACGAAAACAGCCGAAGTAAAGTCCTCTGACGCTAACCAGCACCCGCGGCCAAGGGTGGCGCAAGGGCGGTTTAGGCAAAAACGTTACATCTTCCTCGTGGCCGCAGGGGTGGCTTGACATTCCCGCAGGGGCGGGTCTTTAAATGTTCTTTGAACGTCTGACTCTTCATCTTCGTGGCGTTTATGATGAAGATCCATAGGCGCAGCCCAAAGTCACCGCAAGGGCGGTGAAACTGGATCTTCGGCTTCACAAGACCGCGGGCAAGGGCGCAGGCAGGAGCGCTGGTTTCGCTTCTTCAGGCTGAGTCACCGCAGGGGCGGCCACGAGGATCGCGGGCAAGGGCGCAGGCAGGAGCGCTGGCTTCGCTTCTTTAGGCAGGAGCGTTGGCTTCCCTTCTTCAAGCTGAGTCACCGCAATGTCACCGCGGGGGCGGTGACACTGGATCTTCGGCTTCACATGACCGCGGGCAAGGGCGCAGGCAAGAGCACTGGCTTCGCTTCTTCAGGCTGAATCACCACAGGGGCGGCCATAGGCGGCCGCTGGGGCGGTGACAAGTCTCTTCTTGGGCGCGGGAGAAGGCGCTGGCTGCGGCACTCGGTGTTGATCTTCAGGGTTGTCACCGCAGGGGCGGCCAGAGGCGGCCACAGGGGCGGTGACGAGCTTCTTCCGGCGCAGGTGAATGCGCTGACTGCGGCACTGGATATGGGTGCCACCGCAGGAGCGGTGACACTACTCCGCGGGGGCGGTGTGGCCCCAGAAACTTGTCTCCGTCGCTTTACTTCTACTACTAAGTGTTGCTCATACCTTCTTTTGCTTCATTTAGACTCTTTCATCTGGATCAAAGTATTAGCAACACAATATGACAAAAACATAAAAAGGACTCTAAAAACTACCTAAATTGATAGTGATTCCATCACCTATCAGGAACCAATACCACTCATCTTTAATTTCATGGTGAAATAAAGGTATGTTTAAGATCACATCACAATTAGCATCACACAAGAAGTTACGAACAACTTCCTCCCTCCAGGTTCCCGAGTTCCAGTCAATGAGATCGAGAACTCTCAGATCTGTGAGAGCGTGGTCATATCTGACAATGGGTTTGAACCGAGTGGGCCGGGGCACCCATTGATCCTTCCACACATACAAAGACTCCCCATTACCAACACTCCAGCAGAGACCTCCAAGAAGTGCTTTCCTGCCATTGATAATACTTCGCTAGGTAAAACTCGGTCTATGACCAGTATTGGCATCAAGGAATGAATCATGTGGGAAGTATCTTGCCTTGAGGAGCCGAGCACAGAGGGAATCCGGGTTAGTGAGAAGCGCCAACCTTGTTTTGCAAGCAACGCCAAATTAAAAGCCTTCATATTCCTAAACCCCATTCCACCTTCCTCCTTAACCATACACATCTTATTCCAACTCACCCGGTGGATCTTGCGTTCACCCTCCTTCGAACCCACCAAAAGTGACTCATAAGGCTTTCAATATCATCGCACACACTAATTGGAAGCTCGAAACAAGACATAGTGTAGGATGGTATTGCCTGTACCACAACCTTTAGAAGAACCTCCTTCCCCGCCCTGCTAAGAACAGTATTCTTCCAACCCTTTAACTTCTTCCACACCCGTTCCTTGATGTTAGCAAAGATAGCACTTTTGGACCTTCTAACCATGGTAGGCAGTCCAAGGTAAAGACTGGAACACCTTCCGGTCATTCTCACTCACATTACTACTGAAATATACTTCCGATTTTGCAAGGTTTACTTGTTGTCGTGAAACCGCTCCGAAATCACGGAGGATATTAACAATCTCACTGCACTGTTGACAAGATGCCTTAGCAAAAACCACACTATCATCAGCAAAAAACAAATGAGAAATCCTAGGCGCTGTAGGGGCAATTCGGATTCCCTGAATGCTCCCTTGAGCTTCGCTAGCAATTACCATTCTTGATAGACCCTCTGCACAAATAAGAAACAAAAAGGGAGAAAGAGGATCTCCCTGACGTAAACCTCTCCCCGGTGTGAAACAAGATGTCGGCCTCCCATCCAAAAGAACCGCAAAGGAGACCAATTTTACACATTTTAGCATTAGATCAATCCACCTCTCAGAAACCCCAAAGCTCTCATATTAAATTCCAAATGAGACCAATCAACTCTATCATAGGCCTTTGTCATATCCAACTTCAGTGCCATGAGACCCTTCTTTCCCTTCCTAGTTTTCATATAATGAAAAATCTCGAAGGCTGCAATAACATTGTCAGAGATGAGTCATCCAGGGACAAAAGCACTCTGCGAGGGGGAAATCACCTTGTCCAGACATCTCTTAAGCTTGTTCGAACAACTTAGCAAAGATTTTATAAACAACGTTACATAAACTTATGGGTCTAAGGTCCCGCATACAAGTCGGGTTCTTTACCTTTGGAATCAAAGACATGAAAGTATGGTTAAGAGAAGCAGGAAAAGGAGCCCCATTAAAGAGGTCATTTATAAGCAAAATAATATATTTACCAACAATCCCCCAATTTATTTGGAAAAAGAGCGCTGAGAAACCATCCGGCCTAGGTGACTTATTCGGGTGCATATCAAAAGGAGCCTTCTTGATCTCTTCATCCGAGCAGGGCTTTAAGAGTTCTCTGTTGTCACTTTCATCAATACAGTTTCCCATACCAAATTCAGCCGGTGGTTCCCAATTCGGGTCAAGAGTGAACAGCCCTTTGAAGTACTCAAGAGCCACCGTAGCCTTTCCCTCCATCGATCGCACACCAAGCCCGAGTCATCAACAAGCTTCCTAATGCGGTTTCTTTTCTATCTTCCACTCGCTTTTTGATGAAAGAAAGCGTTGTTTCGATCACCACATCTAAGCTCGTTTGCTTTGGCCCTCTGGAACCATAACATCTCTTCGCAAATCATAAGTTCACACTCTTTCTCTTCCAGCACCTTCCTCTTGTGCACGTCGGAACCCGTTGTGCCATTATTGTGTAATGCCCGAAGTTTCATCCTAACAGCACCCAACTGTCTTCCAATATGACCAAAGGTAGTTTTCCCCCAATCCACTAAATCCTGGTTGCACCTCCCTAGTTTTCCAATTATGCCCGGATCAGCAACCGTACTTCCCGGGTTATTCCACGCGTTTTCGATCACATTAGAGCATTCCTCGCTCTCGAGCCACAACGCCTCAAATCTAAAGGGTTTCGGACCAACCGGACCCGTAACCATGTCATCTAGTCCGTTCGATATCAAAAGAAGTGGTACATGATCTGACATTGAACGAGGAAGATGAACGATCTTAGCCCGAGGAAACCTCTCAAGCCAACACTCAGAAGCAAAAGCCAAGTCAATTCGTTCTTGGATGAACCCACTCCTAGTTTGTCCGTTATCCCACGTAAATCTTTGACCCTCGAAATGCATTTCTTTTAAGTTACATTGATCGATAACGCTTCTAAAATCTTTCATCAAGTTGAAGTCCGGACTGCTCCCTCCGATCTTATCATCCGACGAAAGGACCATATTAAAATCACCCATCAGCACCGACGGTTCTTTTACATCTTCACTAATCCTCTTTATAAGGTCCAAAGTATGTCTTTTTTCATTGGTCCTAGACCATCCGTAAATACCAGTAAACCTATAATCTCCCACCCGCGCATCAACATGATGTTGAGTATAATATAGATACATCAATACTATTCTTCCATAGTAAGCATAAACCTCCTGCTGTTCGGATACTCTCAACAATGAAACATCCATCAAAGTTCAATCGACGTTGAAGAACTTCCATCCTCTTTCTGTTGCTTTTAGTCTCACATAAAAATAACAGATCAGGCTCTTTCTTTTTAACTAGCTGAACTAGTTTGGACATTGCCGGGCCTTTGCCCAGTCCCCGGCAAATCCAACCTATCACATTCATTGGTCCCGGCAAGGGAGAAACTCAGTCTCCCCTGCCGATCCCACAACCGATTTCTCAGTTCTTGCACGTTTAGTGCCTTCTGTCTCCATCGCCTCATCACTTTTGTCCTCTTGCCGTACTCTTTTGACCCTGTCATTTTCTTCCTTCGTGGGGCCCTCAATGTTCTGCATAGGATCACGGGCTAGTCTTTTCCACGTCTTCTTTTGATCACTCAAGACAAGTCTGTCATGATCCATTTCTTTTTGTGAGATTAACTTTGTAACGTCCTTCTTCCCGACTTCTTCATTTTGTTCATTACCATTGTCCTGGAGTATTGACAAGGCACCCACTACGTTCAGCATGTTGTTATCAACGTCCTTTGTTCGGGCTATCTCTTCATTCTCGTTACTGCCCAATATTTCTTTTAGCGCCTTTCCACGTCTCCGTATAGACCTCCTTTCTAGTGACTGTCTTCTTTCTTCTGCTCCATCTTCCATACTTTCCTTCTCCTCAGATTTTTTTTGTGTTATATCATGTTTGACCCGTATCTTTCTGTACATGGGAGCTCGTAGGTCATCGCCGTATTCATGTTTGTATTGTTTAGTTTCATCATCTTCGCACTCCGACTCCACATGACCCATTAGACCATATACGTAGCAAAAGTTTGGAAGCTGTTCTGGAGCGGGAGCTATACTCTATTGTCATTGATCACTCAAGAATACGCGTTCTCATAGGACGTGCTATGGGTATCATCGATCTAATGCGAAGAGTGCTGCTTGTCGGATTCATCGTTTCTTCTTCCACCCCTATGAATCCTCCCAACATATCTCCCATATCCCTTGCCATCCCCATTGTAGCACATCCTAAAGGGAGATCATTGATCCTGGTCCAAAAGTGCATTGACGTAAAGATGATTTTTGATGGCTGTACGGATCCCAGTTCCTTCAACACCAACAGAGACTTGTCGAAACTCCAAGACCCTGCTTCGATCATATGTTCTTTGTCCTCTATCGAAGCAAACTGGAAGGTGAACAAGTTCTTTTGAATCTCACGAAAATTGAATCCCAGCTTTAGTCTCCATGCCCCTTTCAGAGTTGCCTGCAAGGCGTACATATTGAACGGCCTTGACGTTAAGACCTTTCCAATGAGGACAGTAGAGAATATCTCCGTAGTCGGATCTCCATTCTTGCCTTGTTTCAGTTCCACGCATTCATCCTCTGTTAAGTGGATTTGTAGCTTTCCTCTCTTCATTCAAAGATCGCTTCACCGGGAGACGAGACAACCAAAAAAAGGAAAGAGAGCACATTTCCCACCCAGCCACACCGGAGGGAGAGCACCTAGCCCACACAGCAACGCCGGAGGGAGAGCAACGGGTGGCGGAGGAAACGAAAGTTCGTAATCGCCTCAGAGCCGTTTCCGCTTCTAGGGCTTTTTTTAAAAAAAAAATCTCTACATGGTATCAGAGCCTATGATCCCTAAACACGCTTCCACATAAAGAAATCCTAAAAGACAGACCCTAGCCACGCCACCATCACTGACGGCGGTGATGACGGTCCATAAGTCCTCACAAAAATTACCATAGGACGCTAATCTACCTGCATCCTGGGCCTAAACTAAAACCTAGGACGCTAATCTACCTGTGTCCTAGGACCCCAAAAGAACCATAGGACACTAATCTACCTGCATCCTAGAGCCCAAAAAGAACCCTAGGACGCTAATCTACATGTGTCCCAGGGCCCAAAACGAACCCTATGATGGTAATCTACCTGCGTCCTAGGGCCCAAAATGAACCCTAAGACGCTAATCTACCTACGTCCCAAGGCCCAAAACGAACCCTAGGATGTTAATCTACCTGCGTACTAGGGCCCAAAATGAACCCTAGGACGCTAATCTACCTGCGTTCAGGGCCCAAAACGAACCCTAGGGTGTTAATCTACCTGCGTCATAGGGCCCAAAATGAACCTTAGGATGTTAATCTACCTGCGTCCTAGGGCCCAAAACAAACCCTCCTACGATAATCTACCTGCGTACTAGGGCCCAAAATGAACCCTAAGACGCTAATCTGTCCGCGTCCAAGGGCCCAAAACGAACCCTAGGATGTTAATCTATCTGCGTCCTATGGCCCGAAACAAACCCTACTACGCTAATCTACCTGCGTACTAGGTCCCCAAACTTACCCTAGGATGCTAATCGACCTGCGTTCTAGGGTTCAAAACAAGGAGCAATGAAGGGAGGAGGTCCATCAAGTCCTCATATCATCTTTTCACTCATATCTACCTACCCTAGGGCCCAACCTACCGGCGCCATATCGACGCCAACATAATGAAGGGAGGATGTCCATCAAGTTCTCTTCGAGTTTCTATTGTTCAAGCTTGGAGTTGTTGAATCACAAATCCAGCTTGACGGGGAGGGTTAGATTATTGGGCCATATTCGGGTCATATATATGGGTTTATCCCTTTATTTTTTAGTTTATCATTATCTTATTTTATTATTACCTTACCATTTATTCTTGTTATAAATACTTTGTCCGATCAATGAAATACACAAGCCTTCAGTTCACAAATCTCTACAACGTCATCTTATGTCTTTTGTAAAAAAATTGTGTTGATAACAAATTTATTTAACAAATAATTTGGAAGTGTGCTTACATCCTTAAATCGTCGTATCAAGGGTTATGAAGCAAATCATCGTATCAAGGGCTATGACGAAACACACATGCTTCCCTACCATCATTCCTCTCTTGATCATGTTTCGTGTTCATCCGACCGGATTATATTTTTAAGTGTGCTTACATTTTAATATTGCTAAATTTTTAAGAAAATAATGAAATAGAAGGATCTTTTTTTTTCCTCAGATACAAACCAGATCCCTTTATTTTTCTGTAAAAAATTTAAATCTAAAAATAATTAATTAGAGGGGCATAACTGAAAAATCTAAAAATTAAAACCCTATATAATGTGCCTTTCCATTTAGATCTCGTGTACCCTAAAATCCAAACACCAAATTGAAAACTGCGAAGTCATCACCAAATTCAAGTAGTTACCGGTGGGAAACCCTCAAGCTTCATCGGAGAAGACGGTGCCCCGCCAAACCGACCTAGATCTGATAAGAACCGCCACCAAAACTGCTCGGAACTGCTCTTGTGTATACAATCTCGGTTCCTCCAACAATCAAGTACGTGGTTTCAGATCTATTCAATTTTCTAGGGTTTCAGATATGCTTTTCTTGGTTTCAGATCTTCTCTTCTTCGTTTGGTTTCAGATTTGTTCATTTTCTTCGGTTTTCCATTCTTTTCGTTAAGGTTCGGGGAGACATTATTCACTCTCTTGTTGCCGTCGTGTTCAGAACCAAAACCGTCAGAGCATGGCCGGATCTGTTCTTCGAACCCTAGACGAGCAAGGCCAAAACCTGTCGCCGTCGTGTTCGGAACCAAAACCGCTGGAGCAAGTCCGGATCTGTTCTTCGAACCCTAGCCGAGCAAGGCCGGAACCTGTCTCCGTCTTGTTCAACCCTAGCCGAGCAAGGCCGGATCTGATCTTCTTCAAACCCTAAACGAGCAATTCTTCTTCAAACCGGGCAAGGGCGGATATGTTATTCTTCAAACCCTGACCGTCATAGTTGTTGATGAATTGAGAGAAATTGGGAAAATTTGTGACATCACAAAAAATATGACGTATTTTATATTCATGTAAATGACCAAAATCTGTGTAAATATAGACTTGTGTAAATCGAGGCTTGTGTAAATCAAGTCTGGTATAAATCGAGCCTTGGTAAATCTAGTGAAAATCGAGGCTTTGTGTAAATCTTGTGGAAATGATACGGCTTGTGTAAGTCGAGACGATGGTTTGTCTAGATATAGGTTTTATGTAAATCGATACGACTTATGTAACTCGTTGTGTAACTCAAAAGAGGTCTTGGATAATTGCAATATTTCTAAAACCAAACGTTATGTTTGTGTAACACTAGTTTGTATAAGTAGACATTAAATATAACTCTAAAAGAAACAATATATTACAAAGTTCAATTAGTCTAATAGGTATAAGGGTGGAAGGAAGGGTATGTAATTCAAAGTTCGAAATTTGGGTTTGAGTTTTTAAAAATTAAAATTATCAATTATCCTTTTAATTAATCTTTTTAAATAAATAAATAAAAATCTACTTTGTCAGATAATTTAATTAAAAATCTTAATAATATACAAATTTACAAAATGAACCTACTTATCCCTTTTTTCAATTTAAATAACCTAGAATATTCATATATTTTAATACTATTAGGTATAGCCCGTGTAAAACACTCGGACACCCGTCAAAACAAGTTAGAGCAAAACGCAATTGATATTTAATACAATAAATTAACAATTTTTTGAATGCTTGTCATAGTCATAAAAAGTATAACTAAAGCATGATAAGCATCCTATGTACATCGACGATGATTGTCATGTTACCACTAACCATAAAGAAACGCGATATCAATCTGAATGTCAAGTATCAAGCCTTTCTGGAATAGCAACACGTACACATGTGATGTTTCGAGCAATTAGTAGAGCGGCTAAGCCGATCGAATCGGATGATCTACGAATTTATCATTTACTAAAAAAAATCAGTGTATTACTCAGTTATATGTAGTCTATATGATTTTTTTTCTGATGATATTATTAAACAAGTATTTCAAGTGATATTCTATATGCCTATTCGGGATATCTTTTGATTTAGTTGGTCGTTTTTTTTAATATATTTTTCTTATTAAATTTGAAAATTCTACACTAAATAGATATTTTGTTTTTAAATTTGAAAATAATAATAAAAAATTATCCATATAAATTTTATAAAAATTCAAAAAAAGGTAAGATCTTAACCGAGTATCGATGTTTGTGTCTGAATAGAAATTGAAAGAAAATACATATAAAAATTGTCTAACCGATCACGTTTTACCTAGAACAAATATGATGAAACATTATATTTGGAACTGGAAGCTATCTTCAACCCATAAATTTGGAATCAGAACTAGAATCCAGGAAAAAAACGACGAAACATAATCAATATACAATAGAATTTGGAACTGAAAAATATAGAAATACACGTACTAGCAGAAGTTTTTCTATTGATTTTATCTTTATAAAAAAAATTTGGTTTACGAAAATTTACTAAACTCGGTTGAAGATATTATTTTGTTGAACGACTTTATAATTTAAAAAACAATTATATATAGATATTATTTTAATAAACTCGGTTGAAGATACTGTTTTGCGGAAATTTACTAAACTCAATTGAAGCGTACACAAGAAGTATATCAAAATCGTATCGTAATCGAGAAGTTTAACATCGGTTGAAAAGATTTGACGTAAAATTAAAAAAAAGTTTCGATAAATTGAAATTCAATAAAAATCGATGAACTCATCTGATTCTTTAGCCAAAATTAAATTTTTAACATTTATATTTTAGATATTTCTTTAGTAAAAAAAAAAGATTTGTTGGATTAATTTATAATTTAGCGAAAATTTTAAGTCAAGAAATTTTGTGAGGCTATCACATTAGCTTTACAAAGACTACTTTAGTAAATTATAAATATGCTAAAACTATAATTATTAAAAGGTGCATGTTATATACACGGGCCTTAATTTACTAGTTGTTAAAAACACTCGCAAGGCATCGACTGATGGCGCTGGCTCCCAATTAATTAAAATAAAATGGGCACCGAATGATGGTGTCTGAAGTCTAATCGCAAATGGTTGGAAGACCTCGAAAAAATTACTTGACCAACTTCCTCAATTTATAAATTCCTCTTTTTTTCATACAATGTGACTTAGGGCTTGATAGATGAAGTTTATGGGGTTACAGATAAGAGTGGGATAGACTTATGTACTAACCAGATTTTTATTTTCAATAACCAATCGGACTAACGGGTTTGAATCCAATAACACCGTTTTTAATTTTGTACTTGGGCCTGCTTCCTCTTCTGTTCTAGTCTATGGGCTGCTTCTTGCCTTCTCTTCCTCTGGCCCAGGAGCAACACGCCGGCCAATCCTTTTCTTCATCTCCTATATGGCTATATGCGCGTGGGACAAGGGCGTCAGGCTGACCCAAGCTTGTCCTTCTTTCCCTGGCGCGCGACGAGGGTGAGCACCTAGGCCCTTTCGGCCTAGTTTCCTTGTCCTCTCTAGGCCAACACAGGCCCAATGCAAAGACCAGCTTCGGCTCTTCGTTCTTCCTTTCCCAGCAACGGCCAGCTTATCCTCTTCCTTGTGTCTTCTCACGATCTGCACATAATCCCAACGACCGAGATCTCTTCCACCGTTATTCTCTCACTCACCTAACCTTCTGCACTCGATCGGCGGCACTCCAACGCAAATCAGTACGTACTCCGGCAACGTACACGTCTCCTCGCCTATTCCCTGCTTCCTCCATATCCGGCGACGTTGAACAGCAACCCACCACATCGGGACGACCTTCCTTTCCGGGCGACGCTGGTGAGAAGCTTGTCCTTCCTTTCTCTATCACTTACTCCCTTCATTTAATTCCCTGAATCGACACCCTACTGGTGCTTCTTCCTCTTGGTTGATCTCAGATTCTCAGTTGTATCATTAGGCGTGCCAAGCCGAGCGTTCTCCTTCGTCCGGGGCCCGGGCTGCAGTGGTGTGAAGAGGTGTGTTAAGATGCTTCGTTCCTTCCTTCCTTCCCTTACTTTGGGTATCTCAAAGAGTCATATGAAATCATACACAATGGAATTTTGGTTCTTATGGGATTCAAACACACGACTAGGGATGACAATGGATCGGGTGATGGGTGGATGTACCACTTCCGTCACCCGACCCGTCACCTAAAATCTTCACCCGATCCGTAGTTTTTGTCACCCTTACCCGTACCCGTCGGGTGTACGGGTGGATCGGGTTTTTTTCGGGTGAAATTTGACCCATTATATTGAATTCATCTAAAAATTTAAACAAATTGAAATTGTGTAGGCTGAAATTAAATATAAAACTTATTCCGATTTAAGGCTTAATAACTAACATGGTTGTAAAAAATATAAATCTGAAACATCTTACGTACCTCCAAAACATAGAATGAATCAAAAGTGCATAATAAAAAATTATGAACACAAGTTGACGTACTCTATTTGACTCGTCTTCTTTAGCAATAATATTTTTGTATGTAACAAAAAATATAAAATTCACGGGACATGGAAATTAGTAGTGCCGACAAGGTCTTATATGTTATGAAAATATAAAAATAGTTATAATAAAATGGGTGATGAGTGCGGGTTATGGTGTGGGTGATGGGTACGAGTGGTGGGTCGGGTGATGGGTCCTGAGATGCTCACCCGTATCCGACCCGTCCCATCACCCGCTACACGTCACCCGAGTTTCACCCGCATGTTAGCGGGTTTCACCCGCTTTTTCGGGGCGGATTTTCGGACACCCATAGGATGCATACGGGTGTGATTGCCATTCCTACACACGACCAGGTGTTATGGGTTTTTTTCTCAATTCCGTTGCTCTTCACAGGATTGGAACCTAGAACGTGAAGGTTTTATGATTTTTGGTCAATTGTGCTTCTCGTGAGTTTCAAACTTGAGACATTGTGCTTGGTGCCAAATTTTCAGAAATCTCAGCTTCGAACGGTCAACTTTGGGACAAAGATTAGGTAACTTAATATCTTCTTTTATCGTTGAACTATTTTAGTGTCGTGTCTTGCACAGTATTCTAAACGTATATATGTATATATATAGGAAAAGGATCAAGTGAGAACTTGAGTTACGGTAAGAAATGAGAACGGATCTAGACCGCAAGATCTAATTCATTCGACGGATATGATATTTTAGTATATTAAGATAATAATTAATGATATATTCATTGTTTCCTTATGAGTTAAAGTGATATACTTACTTTCTTAATTTATCATCCTATATTACGATGAATATATCATTAATTATTATCATAAGGAAACAATGAATATATCAAAGTTGACCGTTCTCATTTCTTAATATAGGCTTTAACGTGTTGTGCAAATTAAGAGAATGAACGGTCTAGATCCTATATTACGATGTCATACGAAACAAATTAAGAGAATGAACGATTGAATCTAAATGTGCAAACGTGTTGTGCAAATTGAACCAAAAACCAATGAACCTAACGTGCACACAAATTGAATCTAATGTGCACGACAAATTTAAGGTCCAAAGCAAACCTAAACGTGCACAAAAAATATCTAAAGTCCAAACTTAAATCTGCATAAAATTTGAATCTAAAGTGCAAATCTAAATGTGCACATTGAATCTGAAGTGCAAAGCAAGTCGAAAGTGTAGAGCAAAACCTAAACGTGCACACTAAAAGTAGTAGTTAAGCACGACTATTGTAATTACATTGTAATAAAATTAGCTTAATAACTACTCGTGCACAGTTGAAGCTAAACATATTTAAGATTGAATAATGTGCGTAGCAATCAAATTTATCACACAAAGAGAACAATTACTCGTGCATACTCAATTAACTTCTCATACTATTTAGTTTCCTTCTAATCACGAATATTGTATATGATTATATATGTTACTATAATCACGATTATTGTAATAAATGTATATCACTGATTTCCTACAATAGCCGATCAATCACCAACGTTCGTGTTTTAATCCAACGAATCTTAAGTGTTCTTATTTCTTACCGTAATACAAGTTCTCACCGGAACCTGACCCTATATATATATATATATATATATATATATATATATATATATATATATATATATATATATATATATATATATATATATATATATATATATAGGGTTAGAATCATGTAAGAACCTATTTTACAGTAAGAAATGAGAACTAATCTCAAGCGTCGGATTAAATAACCAACATTCATGATTAAACGTGTTTAAATGGTAAGCATGAAATCTATTTATTATTGCGCTTAACTAAGGCGTTCATGATATCGCTATTAAGGATATAAAATATCTTCTTATTCCAATTAAACATGCACATTCTAATTGAATAATTTTACTCGATTTCATTGTGCATGTGCACAAGTGTATGATTCAAAATATATATTGTAACACGAGTATATAAATGAAAATAATGTTACTCCAAATAAACGACACGATTTCATGCACAATTTCATGCACGTATATGTGCATGCACAATTTGTGCATATGTGTGTGCACGATTTCAAAGTGCCCGTGTAGGAATTATTGTATGTATGCCTGATTCATTGTGTGTGTGCACGATTCATTGTGCATGCGTACAATTTCATTGTACGTGTGCACTCCATTAAGCGTGAACACGATTAATACCATATGTGTGAAATGGTAAATTCATACCGTCGACACGACTAGAATAACACGATTACATATTAAATATTAATATGATAACGAGAGTTTTAACGATTATGTGATTGATTAATGTATTATGCTAATAATCATGTGTATCTAATTAAGGTAATTGGCATCTCAATAGGAAGCATCTAATATTATAGAATTGATTGCCTAATTTTGTAAGAGATCATAGTCGTTGAAAGAATTTAATCATGTGCTTGAGATTAGTTCTCATTTCTTACCGTAAAACAGGTTCTTATCCGATCCTAACCCTATATATATATATATATATATATATATATGTGTGTGTGTGTGTGTGTGATTTTATATCAATACGTGAGTAATTTGTTATATGTATTTTTTTCTTTATTTTTGGTTTTTGAATGTATATGTATGTAAAATAGTGCATGCGTTGGCGAAAAATATAACAACAAAATTGTTGACCCAATTCATCATATAAATATGACTACATCTGGGGCATACCAAGTCAGGAGTGTTCACGATGTATGTATGTATGAATGAAAGAACAATATTAAAAAATGACAATAAAAATGCCTATGCAAAAAGAAACTTCAAAAAAAACCTATATTGTCTCACATATAATAGAAAAAACTATCCGTTGTCAATCTTTGTAAAGAGCCTTGAGCATCAGTGAGATAGTCCGATTCTGAAAAACGCAAAGGTAAACATAAGTGTAGAATTAATTACGTTCATATGAAGGTAACGATTTATAATAAATAAGATGAAGTATAAAAATTTTTGAACCTTAACACATGTTACAAAAAACTTCGTGAAATACTACATTAGTTGTAGTGTCTTGAGCCTTGCCTGTAGGGTCACAAATCATAATCTTTAATCCATCCCTACTCGTAACTCTTGAGATTGCCACATAAAACTGACCGTGACTGAAGACCGGTCTAGGCAAATATAATCCAACATGTGCAAGAGAATGTCCTTGACTTTTGTTAATAGTCATAGCAAAGCACACCATAACAGGTCACTGTCGCCTTCGAAATCTAACAGGAAATCTCGAATCTGTAGGTGAAAGAAGTGTGCGCGGAATAAAGACTGTGTTACCTACATTGTTCCCATATATTATGTCAGCCTCGATGATATTTTTTTCAAGTCTCCTCACTATCAGTCGAGTACCGTTACACAACCCAGCAGACTAATCTATGTTTCTCATCAACATAATTGGAATTCAAACTTTCAATTTCAAGATATGGTTTGGAAACCCGGAACACTTGATGTTGTTCAAAAACTCGCTGGAGAAGAAACCATCATCAACAAAACCTTCGCTTGGACATATACTTTCAGGTGTCAAGTAAATTGTCTCGTCTCCAGGTATCAGTGATAAAACATGGTCATTAACCTTCTCAACAATTTCATTGGTAGGGGCGAGTATAGCTCTTTCTTGAAAATAAGTCGGTGGATCTTGAATATTGAAAGTCAAAGGATATACATGATCATCGATAGTTGCAACCGGGTTGTAATACCCCGAATTTTGAGAACCCGGAATGCTACTGGTTAGGACCTCATAGTGGGTCCCGACCTTAGCTGAACAACAACTTAACTAGAATCTTACAACAAGGCACATGAAAAAACCGATAAAACTGAAAAGTACTTTATTAATGCATGAAATAAAAAGGAGAAAGATGTCAGCCGAAAAGGGAAATGCCCAACAAAAGAAAAAGGAGAAAATCCTCAACATAACCCGAAAGGAATCCAAAAAAACGAAATGACAACATATGAAAAACCCCGGCTGTCCACACTCTCCTGCTCCCTCAAGGCGGCTAACCTACAAGGTCTACAACATCGGTTTTCACCGTTAGCTAACAATCACTATATAAGAATATCTACATAGCACACATACACATAATAACACACATCATAAATCACACACAATCCAATTCTTATCTTTTCATTAAGTGAATCAACATTATTATTTCAACTTCAGTTGTGGCACGAGGATCCCATCGACCCTCGCCTCTGTCCCCGTAAACCAAGCGGAATGGTACCAATGCATATCACCGTATACCGTATGAACTGGTTGCAGAGAACCTCCCAGTCATCTTACAGTGCTGGACAGCGATGCCACGACCCGTTATCATACACTTGGGTCTAATTAAATTATATCGTCGTTCTAATCAATTTCCATTAAAACGATAAACACACAACACCACATAGCATACACTCATATAGTATTATCAGCTAAGCAAGTCCATAAGACTTACCTGAACAGATCGTCGTCCAACCATCACTAAATAGTATCCGCTCGTGCAATCACTATCCACTACCTGGTCAAGAAAGATCGACTTAGAATCATCATTCTAAGTCTTACAAGATTTCTAGAAGGCTGATATACTATGAGAAAGTTCTCATATCCAAAAGAACGAAAACACCTAACTTTAGTGGAAATTACCAAAACGCCACTCACTTTTCGGAAATTCCAAAAAGTGCCGAAATTGGTTTCAATTCTTCTCTATATCCCGACAACACTTACTAAACCCCAAAACTCTAAAAAAAAGTTTGAGGGTTTGCTCAAACTTACATTCTAAGTCCAATCTCACTTTCCGAAACTATACCAAGTACTCTACTTTGGCCTATCGAAGGCACCTCGTACTAAACTCCAAAAATTCCAAAGAAAATGTCTACACACCCTCGGTTATACCCACTCTAGAATGGAACAAACGATATCCATAAACAACATTCCACAAGTTCTACACAAAATCCCAAAGTTGCCATCCAACACACTTAACTTTCAAAACTAGGTTTCGAGTCAACTTTGAAAGATTATAACTCTAGATCCGACCTTTGGATTTTTCCCAAATTTTAATACGATAAACTAGGTTCCAAAGTCGGTCAAACATCACAGTTTTTTGGGCACAAAGAACTAGATTATTCTGAGGTCTTGAGTTCGAATCGTATGGGAAGCAAGTTCACAAGAATTCCTCAAATGCCATATCCTAGGTTCGATTCCCTCTACTACCCTATACTACTTCTATGATTTTATGTGCAAGAAACAAACTAAACTTAGACGTAGGGAGTAGCAATACCAGGATCGTGCGGAGAGGCCCCAAGGTTCGTCTTCTACACCTAATCTGGGTTGCTCGAGTCCTTCCTGCAGTTGATGTCTCACTAGAACGATACCCGGAAGAAAGTGAGGTTCTTGACTCCAAGTATACAAGAACACAAAGAAGGAGAAGTGAGGAAACCGGTGTTTACTTGAATCACTGCAGAAATCCGAATGCAGCATGCCCGTTTAACGGATCTTGGCTTAACTGAGGCTCGACAGAGGCTTTAAAGAAGGAAAACTCGTAAGTCCTTGCTGCTTGTCCAGAAGTAAGACTTGAGGAAGGAAGAAACGAAAAAAAACAATGAAGAGAGGAGACTAAGAGAAGACAGTGTTCTCACCTCTACATCACCTGGTTGCTTCAATCCAATCCACATAAGACGCAGGAGACGGTGATGGTGTTGTTGAAGTGGAGAAGCCGACTCTAGTCTTGAGAATACGCAGAAATAAAGATTGATCTAGAAGGAAGAAGAATCGATAACGTTGTAGAGAGTGTTGAAAAATAAACTTATTTCAATGTTAAAACATTTAGAATAAAACTCTACATGCATGAACTTGATTTAAGAGTTGAATAAATGAATTGTTTCACATTCTTAGTATTAGATGTAGGAATTAAAGTGTTTAAGTTTCTAGTACTTCATTCCTAAAAGGTTTGTACTAGGTTCATGTTTCTATAATACTATAAGTAGGACCTTGTAATGTTATTTTAATCAAGTTGTGAAGAGCATTTGATTAAGAGTTCTAAAATACATTTGTTTTCTTCCTCTTCAATATCCACCTTTTCATTCATCCTCTAAATAATTTCTATCAAATTGGTATCAGAGCTAGTGATGGCGAATACGAGTTTTCCATTCCATTTCCCTCGTCTCACAAAAGAAAATTATGGCGAATACGAACCAATCGCGGATTTCTTTGCAATAGTGTTGACCGTTATTAATCAAATGAAGCGGTATGGAGAAAACATCGAGGATGCTCGAGTTGTTGAGAAGATCCTTCGTTCTATGACAACGAAGTTTGATCATATTGCGGTTGCCATTGAAGAGTCAAAAGACTTAGATTCAATGACAATTGATCCACTTATGGGTTCTTTGCAAGCCCATTAGGAGAGAATCAAGATGAGAAATGATGAGCCAATTGAGCAAGTCGTAACCACAAAACAATCGACACACGGAGATACTGGTGGTGATCGAGAGAAATCACATAGAGGAAGAGGACGAGGACGTGGATCCTTTCGTGGGAGAGGAGGAAGAGGAAAAGGTGAATCATCATACCATGACTCCAATGTTGGAGAAACTGGTCAATCCTCAAGAGGACGTGGAAGAGGGAGTTTTGATAAATCCAAGGTTTGTTGCTATAATTGCCAAAAGCATGGGCACTATGCACGAGATTGTTGGAGTGCTCCTAGCCAACCTGAAGAAAAGGTCAACTATGTAGAGGAAACAAAAGTGGATGATGTCACTTTATTGTTAGCCTACCAAGGCGGTGAGAAAGACAAAAGAGACGTGTGATACCTTGACAATGCGGCAAGCAATCACATGTGTGGTGATAAAAGCAAGTTTGTGAAGCTTGACGAGTCGATGGGCAGGTGTGTTACATTTGGAGAAAACTCCAAAGTTTCCATCAAAGGAAAAGGTACAATTCTAATCCGTATGAAGAATGGTGGTCATCAAATCATTGGCATTGTTTATTTTGTTCCTAGCATGAAGAGCAACATCTTGAGTTTGGGGCAACTTTTGGAGAAGAACTACGAGGAGCACATGAAAAATCGTAGCCTACTGCTCCAAGATGATCGTCAGAATGTGATCGCCAAGGTGCCTATGACGAAAAATAGAATGTTCTTGCTTGACATTCAAACAGATGTAGCCAAATGTCTCAAAGCTTGTGTGAAAGAGACACCTTGGTAATGGCATCTAAGGTTTGGACATGTGAACTTTGGAAGCTTAAAGTTGATGTCACAGAGAAAGATGTTGAACGGGATGCCACCAATTGACCAACCAGATCAACTTTGTGAGGGGTGTCTTGTAGGAAAGCAATTCCGAAATAGCTTCCCGAAAGAAAGCACTACAAGAGCAGATCGACCACTAGAACTTGTACATGTGGATGTTTGTGGACCGATCAAGCCTGCATCGTTTAGTAAAAATCGGTATTTTCTACTCTACATTGATGACTTTAGTAGAAATACTTGGGTTTATTTTCTCAAAGAAAAATCTCAAGTATTTTCTATGTTCAAAAAGTTCAAAGCTCTTGTTGAAAAACAAAGTGGTAACTATATAAAGTCCTTAAGAACCGATAGAGGTGGTGAATTTACTTCTAACGATTTCAATGAGTTTTGTGATTTGAATGGCATCAAAAGATTCTTGACAGTGCCAAGATCACCTCAACAAAACGGAGTTGTTGAAAGGAAGAACCGGACCATTCTCAACATGGCCCGAAGCATGTTGATGACAAAGAAGATTCCTAAGGAGTTTTGGGCCGAGACAGTTGATTGTGCAGTTTATCTATATAATAGGAGTTCAACAAAAAGTATGTTAGATAGAACTCCACAAGAAGAATGGGGTGGAAGAATGCCAAGTGCATCTCATTTGAGAGTGTTTGGGAGCATTGGTTATGTGCACGTTCCAGATCAAGTAAGATCAAAGCTTGAAGACAAAAGCAAGTAACATGTCTTCATCGGATATGCTCAGAGTTCAAAAGGATACAAGCTCTATGATCCAGTTGCAAGCAAGGTCGTCATAAGTAGAGATGTTCAATTTGATAAAGATGATACATGGGATTGGAGCTTTGAAGACAAGGAGAGATATGATTTCTTTCCAGCTCTTGATGAAGAAGGGCAAGAGGAAGATGTTCAGCAAGAGCCTTTGACGCCGTCCTGCTCACCAACTACTCAAAGTTCACCCTCATCTTCAAGAACGACAACACCATCGTCATCATCATCTTCGTCTGCATATCAAAGTTCTAGCGAAAGAACACCAAACATGAGAAGCCTTGAAAAAATTTATGAGGAACTAGATGATGACCTAACTCTTTATTTCTATTTTACTAATTTTGAACCAATAGATTTTGCAGAGGCTGTGAATGATGAAAAATGGAGAATCGCAATGGCTGAAGAGATAAATTCGATCAAGAAAAATGATGCTTGGGAGTTGACAACTTTGCCAGGAGGTGAAAAGCCCATCGTTCTAAAGTGGATGTTCAAGGAGAAGAAGAACGCTCAAGGAAAAGTTGAGAGCTACAAGGCAAGATTAGTAGCAAAGGGCTATAGTCAACGACTAGGGTCGACTATGGTGAGGTGTTTGCTCCAGTTGCACGACTAGAGATTGTCCGTTTGATAATTTCACTTGCAGCTCTGAAAACAAATGGATGTGAAGTTTGCTTTCCTAAACGGTGTGTTAGAAGAGGATGTTTATGTTGAACAACCTCCCGGTTATGTGATCAAAGGTCATACAAGTAAAGTGTTGAAGTTAAAGAAAGCTTTATATGGCTTAAAACAAGCACCACGGGTATGGAATAGTCGGATTGACAAGTATCTTCAAGAGAATGGGTTTCTCAAATGCCCAAACGAGTACGCTCTCTATGCCAAGGTGTGTAAAAATGGCGATGCATTATTTGTTTACTTGTATGTTGATGATATGATTTTCATGGGTAATAATCTGAGTATGTTCGGAGATTTCAAGCAAGCAATGACTAGAGAGTTCGAGATGACAAATATTGGTCTCATGTCCTATTATCTTGGGATTGAGATTAAGCAAGCAATAGATGGGATTTTCATCTCGCAAGAGAAATTTGCTAAGGAGATTCTGATGAAATTCAAAATTGATGACTGTCAAGCTATAAGTACACCAGTCGATTGTGGGATGAAGCTCTCAAAGAACGAGTAAGGTGAGAGGGTTGACCCTACAACTTTCAAGAGTTTAGTTGGAAGCTTGAGGTACTTAACATGTATTCGTCTGGATATTCTCTATGGAGTTGGGCTTGTGAGTCGGTTTGTGGAAACGCCGAGTACCACACATTTCAAAGCGGCAAAACGCATTCTCCGATACATTAAAGGTACTATTAGCCATGGTTTGCTTTATTCTTCTACTGATGAATATAAGCTTGTGGGTTATGGTGATAGTGATTGGGCTGGAGATGTTGACGATCGAAAGAGTACTACGGGGTTTGTTTTCTACATGGGTGAAACTGCTTTCACGTGGAGTTCAAAGAAGCAGTCTATTGTTACTCTTTTAACATGTGAAGCTGAGTATGTTGCTGCTACATCTTACGTGTGTCATGCAATTTGGTTGAGAAGATTATTAGGAGATTTACAGTTGTCACATAAGGAAGCCACAAAGATCCTTGTTGATAACAAGTTTGCTATTGCATTGGCGAAGAACCTGGTGTTCCATGACCGTAGCAAACACATTGACACGAGGTATCATTTCCTTCGTGAATGTGTTTCCAGGAACGAAATTGAAGTTAAGTATGTGCGGACTCAAGACCAAGTTGCTGATATCTTTACGAAGCCTCTCAAGTCAAAGATATTTATCAAGTTGCGTGCAATGCTTGGTATTACAAGAAATTAAGTTTAAAGGAGAGTGTTGAAAAATAAACTTAATTCAATGTTAAAACATTTAGAATAAAACTCTACATGCATGAACTTGATTTAAGAGTTGAATAAATGAATTGTTTCACATTCTTAATATTAGATGTAGGAATTAAAGTGTTTAAGTTTCTAGTACTTAATTCCTAAAAGGTTTGTACTAGGTTCATGTTTCTATAATACAATAAATAGGACCTTGTAATGTTAGTTTAATCAAGTTGTGAAGAGCATTTGATTAACAATTCTAAAATACATTTGTTTTCTTCCTCTTCGATATCCACCTTTTCATTATCCTCTAAATAATTTCTATCAGGGAGTAATTCGAGAGAGAGGAACGATGGAACGCCAGAATTCTCGCTAGAGGAGGAGAGTATCTGATATGTTTGAGATTCGGTACCCACCCAGATCGGAAGAGATCTCCCTAACTGCTTTGCCCGTGTGTTTGACAGCAAGGAAGGTCGGCCAAAGCTTCAGCTTCTTGGCCCAAGAACAAGAGATGGAACAGGTACGGCTCGGCTAGAAAGAAAAACAAAGTATTTGGTCGCACTGTCTAGGCCCATGAAAAAAAGACCTGACCGGCCCAGATGTAGGAATAAGTGGCTTGGTGCCAAATTGACACTAAGATAAGGCCCATTGGTCCAAAGCCTTATCTAGATTAGTTACCAACCCAATTAAATCGATTTTTAGTTCGATTTAAAAAATACGGTAACTCTACAGGTATCGGAATGAATATTTCCGGTTATCACACGGGTCACCTGTAGATCTAAGTAAAAGATCTTCTGGGATGGTAATCTCAGCTTTACCATTAACACTATCACCCTCTTTGCCATCTCCAATGCTCAATACCCAATCTAAAAACTATTTCGCCTTTCGAGCTTCTAATTCAGTCACTCCACGTATAACCCTCATGTTTTGGGTCAATTTAAGAACTTGACAGTGATCCCACAAATATGATGCATTGATAGCAGAAAAGACAATATCAAGTCTACATCCACGAGTAACAACGGGCAATACTTGTCTAAAATCACCCTCATATACAATCACCATACCACCAAATGGGAGATGCGAGTTGTGTGGATTATAAGAACGCATGACATCCCTTAAACTTTTATCAAGAGCTTCTAAAAAAAACAAAACCTATTCACCATTGGTGCTTCATCCCATATTATAAGCTTTGTCTTTGATATTAATTCACCAAGAACAGTACCTATATCAATATGATACAATTATTTAATTCTATCTTGTAATATTAATGGTATATTGACAATCGTGAGTACAAATTTACTGATAAAGTTTCATACTTGCTTGAATGTTGCACATTGATGTTTGATCAACATTTATTGGGATGCCAAACCTTGAGTGTGTTGTCCTACCCCCAGGAAGCAAGAGAGCTGCATTACCACTTGAAGCAACTGTTAAAACAATTTTACATTTGCACCTCAAAGCTCACGAAAGTGATCTCCATATAAAAGTCTTTCCCGTTCCACCGTATCCATACAAAAAGAATACACCTCTTTTATCAGCGGACACATAACACATAATCTGATTATACACTCTGTAACACCCCAAATCCGTAGGACTCGGAGTGCTACTGGGTTAGGATCTCACAATGGATCCTGGCCCTAGCCTGACAACAACTTCACTGAACCATACAACAAGGCACTAATAGATGAAAACAAAACATAAAACTAATGTATATATATATATATATATATATATATATATATATATATTGATCAAAAGTAATACACAATACTGCTGAGTACAAAAGTCAACCATAAATCCGTACAATATAAATAACCCAAAACCCACGAGTACGCCCTGTGTACGGAACCCTCAGCAGATCACCCCTCCGGATCACTCTGCAGTTTTCCTAACCTGCAAAGGATCTACAACACGGTATAAAACCGTTAGCTAACCATACACGAATATAAGATAGGCAAGAGCAGAGAATGTCCGCCCCCCCGATTTGGGTGACTTCCCCTTTGCCTTTAGAGAGGTGGACACAACCACACATCATATAAACGATAACACATCAACATGATATCACACATTTACCCGGTTTATTATCTTTATAACGTTAATCACTCAAGAGTATATAAATCAGTATATGAAAATAAGTGACACGAGGAATATAATCCTCGCCTCTACGTGCAATAGCTAGCTGGAGTGGTATCAGCGCACCTTCCCGTATACCATAAGAAGTGATATTAGTACCTTTCCCGTATACCAAGTCTAGCTAGCATACAGAGAACTTCCCAGACTCCACTACAGGATGAAAGGGTAAGTTGTCACAGCCACTACAATGGGCGGTCAATATAACATAGGTCGGTGACCACAATAAAACATGCTATAAAACATATAACACACACCACTCAAGCACACATCCAATATAAGGACGGTAGCTAAGTAAGTCCTATGGACTTACCTCAATCTCAGAAGTATCTCGCTACGAGCAAAACCCAAAAACGTCCACTCCAACTGGAGGACAACACAGCCTATACAAGGCACACATATATATGTCACAATCCTATCACACACACAAAGGGTCACACCTAGACCCAAGGGATCCATAGGGGATCAATTCCAACTCGTAAACCTCAAAGCCGTAACCGGCATAACTATACCATACTCATCATCATCCGAATCCTAGCGTGATACTAGTTCCCTCGTACTAGAAAGGAAAGGAAACTACTTGACTATAAGTAGTTCCGGGACAACACGCACCTGCGTGAACTAAGACCGCAGGGGCGGAAGTGGTCACCCGCAGGCGCGGAAGGTAGAAGCCGCAGGGGCGGTGACACAGAACGCAGGCAAGCGCAGGCACGCCGCTGGCACGACGCAGGCGCTGTGGCATGGTAGCCGCGGGGGCGGTGGCTCTTGGCCGTGGGGGCGGTGGCTCTTGGCCGTGGGGGCGGCAACAGTGCAGAAGGCAACTTCGCGGCTTCTCTTCGGTTCTTCACTTGATCAAACCACGTTTATACTCTTCCAGATTCATACACATACACAACTACACATTCACACATCATCCTATGATCAACATACATCTAAACCTAAGCTCAAGGGAAGAAAGACAAGAAAGAAAGGAAGGAAGGAGAAGCAAAGAGCTCACCTCCACTGCTGTGATCACCCAAAGAAGTACAGAACAGACTCTCAGCTGGCCTCTAAAGCTCAGCAACATACACACCACAACCAACAACACCAAACTCAAGCACAACTTCAAGAGAAACTCAAGCAAGATCAAGGGAAGGGATGAAGAAGCAAGAAGGACGTAATGAGGGCTGGAGTGGAATGAGAAATGGAATGAAACCCTTACTCAACAAGGTAAGAGAAGAAACGAAGAGGAAAGTAAAGCACGGGTCAAGGAGTCAACAAAACCGGCTGCAGCCGCCGTAAACCGCAGGAGCGGATCACAGGGCCGCAGGGGCGGCATACGTGCCCGCGGGTGCGGTAAGGCCAATCTCGGCCAAAGCCAATCTCGGCTATGGTCTGATCTCGGTCCGAAAGAAAGGGCTCTCACACACTCCTCTTTGCTCGTCGGTGAAACTGAAAACCAATATGTCATGATCCAAAGTTAACTGAGATCGATCATAGTTTAACTCAGCTTGAATAAGTCTATTATGCTGCTCTTGAATCAAAGCTTCATCAAGATAAGGCATAGACGTATTGTTCTTCAAACTGTTGCCGTTCCTTTACAAAAGTTTCTGTATTTCAACTAAGGTGTAATTCTACAATACGGCATCATCTAGCTGCAATTCTACATACAAATAGAAATATGGTAAACATATTTGTTTACGTACGAAAAATATGATGATAGTAATAAAATTATTTTAAGCTCGAATTAGATTGATAAATTAAAAGAGAACATACCATTATTACGTAACACTCTTCTCTGCCGTGCAAGAATATCATCAGATAAGTACTTTTATGTTTTAGACCAAACCAAATGAGGCGACGAAATACTACCAAAACGAAACAACATGACGAATAAATTCCGAAGATAAGCCGCAGACCCCAGCAAACTTGGTTCTTCAATACCGTCGATGTATTCTCTCTCATTATCCAATAAGCCTATAGCATAACACGCTTCCCTAAAAGTTGGATACAATATACCGTTAACAATCCAAAGATCCTCATAGCCAGTCGGACCTTTAATATGGTTCGACATAACTCTCAAGTAGTACTCTCTCCAGACCCCGGTGCAACATGGTATACTCTCCCTATTGTAACACCCGGAATCCGTAGGACTCGAGGTGCTACTGGGCTAGGATCTCACAATGGATCATGTTCGCTATTTTTACACCCTTATAAACCTTTATCAATAATTACAAAGACCTATAAGTTAGTAAAAACCACGCTATGCTTTAAATTTATAAAACTCCTAATAAATACCCAATGTGTAGCGAACCCACAGTATATGGGTCAATTACAGTAAGGATAAGTATTCCAAGGTGGATCTCAGGGACCAAGTGTCTGAATTGTAAATGTGATCTAAGATAGAGTAAATCAAAGTAAAAGAAGGAGGTTGGAAAAGAAGGGAAGAAAGATCAAAAAGGTTTTAATGGATTTTGTAGAGTTCGCAATCAAATATCGGATTTGATTGAAAACTAAGTAAACAAACGAACGAAAGATATATCAATAAAAAGAAAGCGGATTCCAAGGATTCAAGGTCATTATTTATACGCATGGACTCAGGACATCTCTCAATGGATCTATGGATTACATGCTTCAGGGAAGAACGTTTCTAGGCTGACAGTCAATTATCGGGTAAGTCTCAAGACTATCTAGTTCCAAACCAACCACCTATTACCGGATAAGTCTCAAGGTAGAGAGGTAGGAAATTCTAAACAAACAAGATTCCAAACTAAGGGAAAGGTAAACCATTACCGGGTAAGTCTCAGGTATTACCCTACTTAGGAAGGGATCTAAGCACACTCAACCCAATAGAGATTTTCACCTCTATTACCTATGGTCAGTCATAAGGTATCTAAGAAGGGGTTTCACCGGGTAAGTCTCAACTCCAACTTAGTTTACTAGGTAGAAGGATTCTAACTAGGTTCAAGTCCTAACTAACCACTAGGATTTCGAAGCTATTCAATCCAAGCATTAAACACTATTCCATCATAGTCCAGGTATAAATAAATCCCTATTCACCTTGGAACCACAATGATTCTAGGCAACAATCAACATATCAAAATCAACAATCAATTCAATTGAAGAATTCATAAAATAAGAATTAAAAGAGAATAAAGAAAGTACTCAACTTTATTAAGATGAAACCAGCAAAATGACAAATTTCCAGTATCTCGAAGCGTATCTGAATGAATGAAATCTAAAAGCATGAATCTTTCCTAAAAACTCAATGTAGTTCAACAATGGTGAAAAGCAAGGGGGAAGAAGGAGTAGGCGGCACTCTCAATAGAAGCCTTCGAAATAAAATGAAGCGGAACCCCGGAAATCATTTAGAGCCTCCCTTTTATACCCAACAATCTTCCACAGAACGGGCCGGACCAAAACTGATCCAAAAGGAGCGAAATAAATCGGCGCACTGAAATCTCGGTCAGAAATCTCGGTCGTCGACCGAGATTTTGGAACGTCGGGACCGAGATTGGCTTCGTGTTTCAACATTAGGGAAATCTCGGTCGGTGATCTCGGTCAAGTCTCAGAAGTCTCGCCCGAGAAGCACTTGGTTTAAGGTCTCTAGCCGGACCTAACTCCTTTAAATCGTCAATTTAGATGAATAGGTGAGAGTTTTTCCACCGGAAGTTCTGGTGTATACCTCTTCAACCTATGTCCATTCACTTTAAAAATACCGGAGTTTTCACCCCACACTTCGACAACTCCGTGGGGGGAAATCTTCTTCACAACATAAGGTCCCGTCCACCTTGACTTTAACTTTCCTGGAAAATGTCGGAGCCTAGAATTAAAGAGAAGAACAAGATCACCTTCTTTGAAGCTCTTTGGCAATATGTGCTTGTCATGCCACTTCTTTGTTCTTTCTTTGTAGATCCGTGCATTCTCATATGCGTTCATCCGGGTCTCCTCCAGCTCGTTGATGTCCAACAACCTCTTTTCTCCGGCTTCTTTTATATCAAAATTTAGCCATTTGACGACCGAATACGCTCTATGCTCCAACTCTACAGGCAAATGACAGGATTTTCCATAAACAAGTTGATAAGGAGTAGTACCTATGGGAGTCTTGTATGCTGTCCTATATGCCCAGAGTGCATCATCAAGCTTCATTGCCCAATCTTTCCTTGAGCGAGACACTGTCTTCTCTAGGATCCCCTTGATTTCTCTATTCGAGATTTCCACTTGGCCACTAGTCTGGGGATGATATGGGGTTGCAACCTTGTGAGTTACCCCATACTTGGACAAAAGTGCCTCAAAGTTCCTGGCAGTGAAATGCTTCCCTCCATCACTAATAATGACACGTGGTGTGCCAAATCTAGGGAAGATTGTCCGGTTAAAAATTTTAATTACAACTTTAGCGTCATTTGTGGGTAAAGTTGTAGCTTCAACCCATCTAGATACATAGTCCACCGCTAAAAGAATGTAAAGGTTCCAGCATGAGGATGGGAAAGGTCACATGAAGTCAACTCCCCATACATCAAAAATCTCAACTTCTTGGATGTTGTTCAAAGGCATCTCATTCCTCCTAGATATGTTGCCCGTCCTTTGGCATGAATCACAAGCAGTGACGAATATCTGCACATCTCTGTAAAGATTAGGCCAAAAGAATCCAGATTGTAATACCTTGGCTCTAGTCTTGTGGGCGCTAGCATGTCCTCCACAGGGCAATGAATGATAATGTCGGATGACACTCTCAATCTCGTCGTCTGGGACGCATCTCCTAAGGATTCCCTCGGGCCCTCTCTTGAATAGTAATGGTTCGTTCCAATAGTAATGCCTCACATCCTTGTAGAATTTCTTCCATTGGGAAGGAGATAAACCTGGAGGAATTTCACCACAAACTAGATAATTAACTATGTCAGCAAACCAAGGTTCCTTATCACCTGAAATTTGGAGAATATATTTCTCCATCATGTGGAGATGCTCATCCGGGAATGCATCGTCGATAGGGATGTCATCTCCTTCCATAAGTTCCGGAGGTAACCTGCTAAGATGATCAGCTACCGAGTTTTCAGACCCCTTCTTATCTCTAATTTCCAGATCAAATTCTTGAAGGAGAAGGATCCATCGGATAAGACGTGGTTTTACATCCTTCTTGGTGAGAAGATACCGAATCGTAGCATGATCCGTGTACACAATCACCTTAGCTCCTACAAGATAGGAACGGAACTTCTCAAATGCGTAGACGACGGCTAGGAGCTCCTTTTCAGTAGTTGCATAATTCATCTGGGCTCCATCAAGCGTCTTGCTAGCATAATAGATAGCATGAGTAAGTCCTTCCTTCTTCTGTCCTAGCACCGATCCTACTGCGAAGTTGCTAGCATCACACATCACCTCGAATGGAAGAGACCAATCGGGGGGTTGAATGATTGGAGCGGTAATTAGAGCTTCCTTTAACCTATAAAAAGCATCAAGGCATTCCTTCGAGAAAACAAACTGAACATCCTTGATTAATAGGTTAGTCAAAGGTTTAGCAATCTTAGAGAAATCCTTTATAAATCTCCGGTAAAAACCGGCATGTCCTAGAAAACTCCTTACCCCTTTGACTGATGATGGTGGAGGTAGCTTCTCAATAGTCTCAATCTTGGCCTTATCAACCTCAATTCCACGGTTAGATATCAAATGACCTAACACAATACCTTCCCTAACCATGAAATGACATTTTTCCCAATTGAGAACAAGATTGCAATCCCCACATCTTTGTAAGACCAAAGACAGGTTAGCCAAACAATCATCAAAAGAGGATCCATAAACAGAAAAATCATCCATAAAGACTACATGATGTTTTCAATATATTCAGAAAAAATAGACATCATGCATCTCTGGAAAGTAGCAGGAGCATTGCATAAACCGAAAGACATTCTCCTATAAGCAAAGGTACCCCAAGGACAAGTGAAAGTGGTTTTCTCTTGGTCATCCGGATGGATGGGGATCTGGAAAAAACCACTGTAACCATCTAGGTAGCAAAAGTAGGAGTGTTGGGCTAACCTTTCTAACATTTGGTCAATGAAGGGCAAAGGGAAGTGATCTTTCCTAGTACCATGATTCAACTTCATATAATCAATGCACATCCTCCATCCTGTCATGGTCCTAGTCGGGATCAACTCATTCTTCTCATTGGTTATGACAGTCATCCCACCTTTCTTCGGTACAACATGCACCGGGTTAACCCATTTACTATCCGAGATAGGGAATATAATTCCCGCATCAAGCAACTTAAGGATCTCCTTCTTGACTACCTCTTTCATGTTAGGATTCAATCTCCTTTGAGGTTCAATAGAAGGTCTATGTCCATCATCTAACATGATCCTATGCATGCACATAGAAGGATTAATCCCTATGAGGTCATCTATGGTGTAGCCTAAAGCTTTTCTATGCATCCTAAGCTCTTTCAATAATTTCTCAAGTTCAAGTTCATTCAAGTTAGCACTAACAATGACGGGATAAGATGAGTTAGAACCAAGGAAGGCGTACCTTAGGTGTGTCGGAAGAGGCTTCATCTCAACCTTAGGAGGCTCTAGTTCTTCTTCAGAGATCTCGGCTAACTCGTCTCGGTGGAGATAAGTGATCTCGGCCGAAATTTTTCGGTCTCGGCCGAGATGGTCTGATCATCGGAAATTAAAAGTATCTGTTGCAAAATCTCGGTCGAGATCTCGGCCGAGATTTCTCGGATCTCGGCCGAGATTTTTGGGTCTCGAGCGAGATTTTCCGAGGTTCGGAGGTTAAAAGTTTCTTTTGCCCAATCTCGGCCGAGATGGCCATGATCTCGGCCAAGATTCCTTTTGCTTCCGTCAATTCTTCGAATCTCGATTCCTCGTTGATGGGGAGTAGACTCAAAGATCGGACTTCTTCAAATAGTTCATCTTTCGGTTCTGCTGTCATGATGCTCATGGTCAAAACCTGCTCAAGAAGGTCAGAACATAGAATTGAATTTATAATCTCACAATCATCTTCATCATCCTCTAGGATGTTGTACATGTCTTCTTCAAACATGGGTCCCTTAACCAAAGGAGGGAGCTTAAATTGTACAACTTCCTCAACAATTCTAAAAGTAAGAGTGGCACCCCTACAATCAACTAAACATCCGGAGGTAGCAAGAAAAGGTCTCCCTAAAATAATAGGAACGGGACAATCTGCAGGAATATCAAGAACAACAAAGTCAATAAGGATAAAGAACTTCTCTAGTTTGATTGGAACATCCTCAATGATCCCTACAGGACGTGTGGTAGTCCTGTCTGCCATGCAAAGAGTCATCTTCACCGGCTTTAGTTCTCCAAGTCCAACCTTCCTGCATAAAACTAGTGGGATAATGCTCACACTAGTTCCTAGATCGCATAATGCTTTGTACGTTCCATCTCCAACTTTGATTGGGACGCAAAAAGATCCGGGATCGCTCAATTTTGGTGGCATCTTTCCACTGTTCCTCTGGATGAGGTCAGTAGATCTCCGGGTCATTCTGACTTCTCCATATTCCTCTAGCTTCCTCTTGTTGGAGAGGATTTCCTTCAAGAACATCCCATAGGCAGGCATTCCTCGAATAGCATCAACAAAATGGATGTTAATATGCAATTTATTTAAAAGGTCAAGGAACTTACCAAAGTGCTTGTCCAATTGAGCTCTAGCACGGGATTTAGGAAAAGGAAGCGGTGGCTTGTATGGAGGAGGAGGGATGTAAACATTCTCTTTTTCTTTAGGCTCCTCTTCCATTTGTTGTTTTCCTTTATCCAAGACCTTTGGTTGTGGATCATTTGTCTCTAATCCACTTCTTGTAGTGATTTCCATGACTTGTCCTCTTGGATTATTTTCAGTCTTTTCAGGAAGTCTTCCTGGATCTCTTTGAGCGTCTTCGGCCTTCTTAAACACTTGAGTTTCCAAAATCTTTTGGGCTTTGGTTACACTAGTGACCGTGCTCTCTAGATTTCCCATCCTAGCCATCAATTGCTCAAACATTGTTTCAACTCTATCCTTCGGTTGAGCGGGTTCAGCTGGCTTGGACGGTTGGCCTGCATTGCTAGAAGAAGCTTGAGGGTTCAAAGCGCCCTCAGGATTAGAATAAGAAAAACAAGGATGATTATGGTTAGACTTGTAGTTGTTTCCCTGATTATTCCTATTATAATTGTTATTATAACCTCTTTGGTTATTATAACCTCCTTGGGAGTTACCTTTACCCATGTAATTCGCATCCTCTTCCTTGGATGCTACCTGCACTTCAGCTTGCTGAGCTTTCAAGTTAGATGCAATTAATTCTTTCAAAGATTTAAGTTCAAGTTGTAAAGCATCTAACCTTGAATCATCAAGAGTACTTTCATTTACCTCATAGACTCCGGATCTAATCCTTCTCTCTTCAACTTTCCTGTAAGAATACTTTTCAATCACCAAAGCTTGCTTCTCAATAAAGTCCCAAGCTTCATCCACCGGTTTTTCCATACAAGTCCCTCCAGAGAGAGATTGTAGCTTGAATTGAGTGTCCTAGTCAAGTCCTTTGAAGTAAATTTCTAGCAACTCTATCTTAGGAATTCCATGATGAGGACAACATAGCAAAATATCTTTAAATCTTTCCCAAGACTTATACAAACTCTCCTTATCTTTCATTACAAATGCATTTATCTTCCCTCTTAATTCAGTAGTCTTGCAGGGTGGGAAAATTTTGGTGAGAAATTCAGCACCTAACTCCTCCCATGTGTTAATCCGCCCGTGTGGTATTGATTGATACCAAGCTAGAGCCTTATCCTTAAGAGAAAATGAAAAACCCCTTAGCTTATGATTGTTACCTTCCATACGGGCTGGACTTACTGCATCCATAAGAGTCTCGTAGTTGTTCATGTGTTGGTGAGGAGATTCCGTCTCTGTCCCTCCAAACTGATTCTGGCGAATCATCTGTATCACCTGCGGTCGCAGCTCATGCTCGTGTTTTGCGGGATCTCCAAAGTTAACTCCAAGACGGTTAACCCTTCGGGTAGGATCCATTCTCTGTCGAAGTGTTTGTGGAACTTCCACAAGAGGTTGATAAAGGGCATGTCTAAGAGGAGCGGGTGGTGGAGCTTGGTGAGAGGCTTCAACTCGAGGAGGAATTGGAGCTAATTGTGGTGCTGTAATTACTTGTTGCACTGGAGTTAGAGCTGGAGCTGGATCTTGCCTTTGGTTCATGGTTCTGGCTATCTCTTCCATTTGACTTCTCATCGCAGCTATTTCCCTTTGAGTAGTTTCCTCTCTTTCTCTAGCATTCCGTTTCTCAGTCTCAAGTTGCTCTAAAGCATCTCTGAGTTCAGTTTTGTAATCTCTGTTTTCGGCCATCTTAGAAGCTTTCCGGGCTCTTAGTCTCTCTCGCAGTGTTCTTTCAGGTTCGGGATCGTACGGAACTAGTTCTTTCAAGCCCCGAGTTCTTCGCATACACTGTGAAAGATACCTAAATTCCTGAAAATTTCAAAAAAACCAAAACCAAAAGCGAGATCAAAAGTAAAAGAAAGACTTACACTATAAGAAATCACAAAACAAATCAAATAACTTAGTCCCCGGCAACGGCGCCAAAAACTTGTTCGCTATTTTTACACCCTTATAAACCTTTATCAATAATGATAAAGACCTATAAGTTAGTAAAAACCACGCTATGCTTTAAATTTATAAAACTCGTAATAAATACCCAATGTGTAGCGAACCCACAGTGTATGGGTCAATTACGGTAAGGATAAGTATTCCAAGGTCGATCTCATGGACCAAGTGTCTGAATTATAAATGTGATCTAAGATAGAGTAAATCAAAGTAAAAGAAGGAGGTTGGAAAAGAAGGGAAGAAAGAACAAAAAGGTTTTAATGGATTTTGTAGAGTTCGCAATCAAATATCGGGAAGAAAGAACAAAAAGGTTTCATCACAACGATAACCGTAGAAAAATAACGAAATAAAATCATAATAAATAATTCAAACATTCTCGTAAAAAGGTTAGTAATAAGAGACAACGTATTTAGACTAAGAAATAAAAAAATAATTTTACTTATTGCAAATATAAAAAAATTTATTCAACTGAAAAAACCGAATTAATTCTAAAAACTTTGTCAACATATTATTGATATTAAATAACTATAAAATAATGCTCAAAACTTTGTCAACATATTATTGATATAAAATAACTATCAAAAAGTGCGCCTAAAATCTATGTTGAAATCAACTATTTCTCAATCTTCACTACGACTGCTTTCTCAACTAGGCAAGCATCACAATTCAACTCCTTTTTAAGATTGATTGTGTCGATATCATTGTGAAACAATTTTCGTTTGACAAGAGACTTATTATTATCGTCCTCTCTCAAAGTGCTATATTCTTCACTTGTTTGGATAAGCTTTCGCTTCAATGAAGTAATGCTCATGTTGTCAACTTCTTCAACACTTTCGACGTCGAAAACCTGAAAATTATAATAGATATATAATTTCGAGTTTTATAATACGTATAACAGATAACTATTTCTAATTTAAAAAAAAATAATTTATATTACCTCTGGAATGTTGTGAATCCATTTGAATTCCCTTATAATAAAGGGATCATCTATAAATCTATTCACAGTGAACCTTGCTGAAAAATTGCCTTTTTGTCTAATATCGTAAATGGATATGACAAGAGTGAACAAAAATGTCTTGTTTAGAAAAACATAAAATCACTTGGGATATGAAACATTTCAGCATCCTGTATAAAGAAATAAGTATTGAATGTTAAAATCGGTCAGTACATGTAATAAATTAACATATGAAATCCTCATCTGATTTTTAACGTCAAAGTTACCATGGACACTGAGTCTTGAATATTAGATATTGACTTTTTGACTAATTGTTTAATTTGTCTCTCAAACATAACAAACACGGTGTAACACCCCAAATCCGTAGAACTCGAGGTGTTACTAGGCTAGGATCTCACAATGGATCCTGACCCTAGCCTGACAACAAGTTCACTGTATCTTACAACTAGGCACCAATATATTAAAACAAAACATAAAACTGATATATATGTATATACATATCAAAAGGTAATACAGAGTAACTACTGAGTACAAAATCAAAATATAAATCCGAACAACAAAAATATCCCATATTGTAAGAGCCGTAGTCTTTCGGGCCGAGACCGGACCTTCGCCGAGATTAGCTTTGGCCGAGGTTGGTCTTGCCGCCCCCGCGGTGAGTGGCGCCGCCCCTGCGGCTGCTTGGACCGCCCCCGCGGTTTCCGGCGGCTGCAGCCGTTTTTGTTGACCTTGCTTTACCCTTTACTTCACCCATTCTTACCTTTGGCTGATCAAGGGTTTCTTCATCCTCTTGCTCCAGTTTCTCTCCACGCATCCTTGCTTCCCTTTGCTCCCCTTTGATCTTGTTCTAGCTTGGAAGAGTTTGTGAGAGTTGGAAGTGTGTAGTGCTTGTGTAAGCTGTGACTTTGGATATGCTAGGCTTGGAAGCCAGCCTTGGTAGCAGTTGAGCTCTCCTGCATCCTTGGACCACAAGTGTGGTAAGGTTTCTTCTCCTCTCTTCTTTCTTTCTTGCCTTCCTTCATAGCTTAGGATTAGATGATTGCCTAGGCACATTTTGATGCTGGTATGTGTATGTATGTGTTTAGGATTGGCTTTGGATGAGAGAAGACGAGAATTGATCACGTGAAGGACCGAGGAGAAACGCAGAATCACGCTCTGCGCAGTCGCCGCCCCCGCGGCCGTGAGTCACCGCCCCCGCGGCGACATTGTCCAGGCGCCAGCGTTGCGCCAACGGCCGCCCACGTTCCGTGTCACCGCCCCATGGGCGCCAACGGCGTGCCTGTCGAGATGTTAAAGCTGAAGAAGCAACTCGAGGAGTTGGCTGAGAAGGGCTTCATTCGCCCTATCGTATCCCCATGGGGGACACCGGTCCTCTTCTTACGGAAGAAGGACGGATCGTTGAGGCTATGCATAGATTATCGAGAGCTGAATAAGGTGACCATCAAGAACAAGTATCCGTTGCCGCGCATTGATGATTTGCTGGATCAGTTACAGGGAGCTTCAGTGTTCTCCAGGATAGACCTGCGCTCAGGATATCACCAGCTGAGGGTGAGAGAGCAGGATGTGCACAGGACGGCATTTTGGACCCTTTATTGACACTACGAGTTTGTAGTGATGCCATTCGGGCTCACGAATGGCCCGGCAGTTTTCATGGAGTTGATGAACAGCATCTTCATCGACTTCCTGGATCAGTTTGTGGTGGTCTTTATAGATGACATCCTGGTGTACTCTCGCAGCAGAGAGGAGCATGCAGGACATTTGAGGACGGTACTATAGGTTTTGCGGGATAGAGAACTTTATGTGAAGTTCTCTAAGTGCGAGTTTTGGATGCCAGAGGTAGCATTCCTGGGTCATATTGTTTCCGCCGAGGGGATCAAGGTTGATCCGGCGAAGATTGAGGCAGTAGCGGCATGGATGAGACCGACGAACGTCAAGGAGGTACGTAGCTTCCTTGGCCTAGCCGGTTATTACAGACGCTTTGTGGAGGGATTTTCCGTGATTGCCCGTCCACTGACGAGTTTGCTGAGGAAGACTACTAGATTTGTGTGGTCTGATCAGTGTATGCAGAGTTTTGAGGAGCTGAAGAGACGTTTGACGTCTGCTCCTGTTTTGGCACAGCCAGAGGGTACATCTGACTTCGTGGTTTACAGTGATGCATCCAAGCTTGGCTTGGGATGTGTGTTGATGCAGCGGGCAGAGTGATTGCTTATGCGTCTCGACAACTGAAGACGTATGAGGAGAACTACCCGACTCATGATCTGGAGTTGGCCGCGGTAGTTCATGCACTGAAGATTTGGAGACATTACCTCTATGGTGCCACATGCTAGATCTTCACCGACCATAAGAGTTTGAAGTATATTTTTACGCAGCGGGAGTTGAATAACCGCCAGCGTAGGTGGCTCGAGCTGATTAAGGATTTTGACTTGGAGATTCTGTATCATCCGGGGAAGGCGAACGTTGTCGCCGACGCCCTGAGCCGGAAGACGCCTCGAGAGCAAGCGATCGCGAGATTGACAGTACAGTCTCAGCTGCAGAGAGACCTGAGATGGTTAGAGCTGGACATCCAGTTTCCTGATGAGGATTCCCGACTGAGTATCTTAAAGGTTCTACCTGATTTGTTGGGGGAGATCCAACAGAAGCAGGAGACCTGCCCGATGTTGTTGAGGATAAGGGAGAGGATGTCTCGAGATGAGGCACCACAGTTCCTTCTGGGGGCAGATGGAGTGTTGAGACGCCGAGGTCGCGTCTGTGTACCTGCTGACGCAGACTTACGTCAGAGGATTCTACAGGAGGCTCACTGTACACCTTAATCGGTACATCCAGGTACGAGTAAGATGTATCACGATTTGAGACGTATATACTGGTGAGGTGGGGTGAAGCCCGATGTGGCCAGATTTGTGGCATAGTGTGCGACCTGCCAGCATGTCAAGTCGAGCATTTCAGACCTGGGGGCGAGCTTCATCCACTTCCTGTTCCACAGAGGAAGTGGGAAGACGTCAGCATGGATTTTGTGACCGGATTGAGATTGAGCCGGGGTTATGATGTTGTCTGGGTCATTGTGGACAGATTGACGAAGATGACACGTTTTGTTCCGATCAGGGAGACGTGGCCGGTGAGCAGACTGACTGAGGAGTACACTAGGCACATAGTGAGACTCCATGGGGTGCCGAGGACGATCGTCTTTGACAGAGATGGGCGATTTACCTTGAGGTTTTGGCAGCAGATTCAGACTGCCCTGGGGACGGGTTTACATTTCACGACGGCGTTTCATCCTCAGACCAATGGTCAGTCAGAGAGGACCATTCAGACGTTGGAGGATATGATGCGAGCTTGTGTGTTGGATTGGGGACAAGTGTGGACGGATCACCTCCCACTAGTTGAGTTCTCATACAACAATAGCAGGCATGCATCTATTGGGATGGCCCCATATGAGGCACTGTATGGACAGAGATGTCGGACTCCGTTATCCTGGGATGAGCAGAGCAGTGTCAGCGGTATAGCCCCTGATCAGATTCAGGATGATATGGCCCGAGTAGCCCTGATTAGAGAGCGACTGCTGACGGTTCAGAGCCGTCAGAAGTCGTATGCAGACACGAGGCGCAGACCTCTAGAGTTCCGAGTTGGAGCCGATGTGTGGCTGAGAGTGTCCCCGACACGAGGTGTGAGGAGATTCGGCATTAAGGGGAAGTTGAGCCCCCGATATGTCGGACCATTCGAGATTCTGGATCGTGTTTGGAGCACAACCTACAGATTGGCTTTGCCTCCGAGGTTAGAGGGTGTTCACCTTGTGTTCCACGTGTCTCAACTGAGGGAGTATATACCAGACCCGAGACACATTGTGAGTTATGATGATTTGGTGGTTGAGCCGGACCACACGTTTGTTGAGCATCCTATTGTAGTCCTAGAGCGAGGTATGAGACGCCTGCGTTCGAAGGACATTCCTATGTTGAGGATACAGTGGTCGAGACGTGGACTTGAGGAGGCTACTTGGGAGACTGAGGATAGTATCCAGAGGAACTATCCAGAGTTCTATGTTGGGATAGAGGTACCAGTGGGATCGCCGGGTAGATCTTAGTATTACCTCGGTGAGTGTTATATGCTTATGTGTTTATGTGCTTATATGCCATACGTGTTTATTTCGTGCTAGCTGTGATGTGTGTATGATATGTTACAGATCCTGTTGTGCTAGTACGACCGATAGATATAGCGGGAGATGGTTCTTACCTCCATGCTATCTCGAGATATGTAGGATTGGATGGAGATATCTTCTCCATGCCCCGATGTTGGTTTGGCTAGAGACGCTTCTCTCTATGCCCCGGATAGGATTGTGATCTTTTGCGGAAGATGATGTTTCTCCACGCCCGTGTTGAGGTTATAGCGTAGGGTTGAGGCCAGGTATGTGTTATGATACCTCTATGATAGAGAGTGTATCCTGGTTTTGAGGTTATGTGCTTTCGAGGTTTATGAAAGTTTCGGGACGAAACTTGTTTTTAGGGGGGAGAGATGTAAGAGCCGTAGTCTTTCGGGCCGAGACCGGACCTTGGCCTAGATTAGCTTTGGCCGAGGTTGGTCTTGCCGCCCCCGCGGTTTCCGGCGGCTGCAGCCGTTTTTGTTGACCTTTGTTGACCTTGCTTTACCCTTTACTTCACCCATTCTTACCTTTGGCTGATCAAGGGTTTCTTCATCCTCTTGCTCCAGTTTCTCTCCACGCATCCTTGCTTCCCTTTGCTCCCCTTTGATCTTGTTCTACCTTGGAAGAGTTGGTCAGAGTCGAAAGTGTATAGTGCTTATGTAAGCTGTGGCTTTGGATATGCTGGGCTTGGAAGCCAGCCTTGGTAGCAGTTGAGCTCTCCTGCATCCTTGGACCACAAGTGTGGTAAGGTTTCTTCTCCTCTCTTCTTTCTTTCTTGCCTTCCTTCATAGCTTAGGATTAGATGATTGCCTAGGCACGTTTTGATGCTGGTATGTGTATGTATGTGTTTGGGATTGGCTTTGGATGAGAGAAGACGGGAATTGATCACGTGAAGGACCGAGGAGAAACGTAGAATGACGCTCTGCGCAGTCGCCGCCCCCGCGGCCGTGAGTCACCACCCCGCGGCGACATTGTCCAGGCGCCAGCGTTGCGCCAACGGCCGTCCACGTTCCGTGTCACCGCCCCCGCGGCCACATCCCGCCGCGCCCGCGGCCACCTACTTTCGCCCCTGCATCCCTTGTGACCCGCAGGTGCGTTTTGTCCCGGATCTACCTAAGGCTAGGTAGATCCTTTTCCTTCCTAGTATGAGTGTTAGTAGCATGCTAGGTGCGAGTTGAGGTTAGAATGAGTTGAGTACGAAACTGTTATGCCGGTTACGGCCTTGAGGATTACAAGTTGGAATATGATCCATATGGATCCTTTGGGTCTAGGTGTGACCCCTTGTATGGATATGTATATGATGTATGCGTTATACCTTGTTTAGGTTGAGTTGATCTCCAGAGCGGAGCCGAGTATTTTGAGTCTGTGACTCCCGAGGTTGAGGTAAGTCGATAGGACTTACTTAGCTGCCCTTCATATATTGGATGTGTGCTTGAGTGGTGGATGTTATGCTTTATAGCCCGTATGATATATTGTATTACCGACCTATGGTCTATTGACTGCCCATTGTAGGGCCGTGACAACTTGTCCATTCATCCCGCTGGGAGTCTAGAGGTTCTCTTCGGGCAGGCCCGTATGGCTCAGTGGGCCGGCCGGCCACCTGCACCACTCCCATAGGGTACACGGGAGGTAGGACCGGGTCCCTATCCAGCTGGCACCATTCCCGAGAGGCGAGGGTTATATTCCTCGTGTCACATACGTTCATATTGAGTTATTATTTATACGCTGTATGTGCCGGACTATTATTATAAGATAATAAAATGGGTAAATGTGTGACAACATGTTTATATGTTTAAGTTCTGACGTGTGCATGTGCTCTAGCATCTTCCTTTGTATGTGTTTGGTTAGCTAACGGTGTAATGCCGTGTTGTAGACTTTGTAGGTTAGGACACTGCAGAGTGATCCAGACGGGGCGATCTGCTGAGGGCTCCGTACACTGGGGTTATACTCGTGGATGAGTATTTTGGATATGTATATATATATGATATGTTTTGTTGTACTCAGCAGTTGTATAAACCTTTTGACATGTTTAAATATCAGTTTTATGTTTTGGTTTTAATCTGTTTGTGCCTTGTTGTAAGATCGGTGAAATTGTTGTCAAGCTAGGGTCAGGATCCATTGTGAGATCCTAGCCCGGTAGAACCTCGAGTCCCGCGGATTCGGGGTGTTACACATATCCCACGTTATCGCCCCATTGTACGGAGCCCTCAACAGATTACCCCTCTGGATCACTCTACAGTTCTCCTAACCTGCAAAGGATCTACAACACGGTATAAAACCGTTAGCTGACCATACACATATATAAGAAGATGCTAGAGCACAAACACACATCAGGAATCATAACACATCATCATGCTTTCACACATTTACCCGGTTTATTATCTTTATAAAGTCAATCACTGAAATAGTATATAGATCTGCATATGAAAATATGTGACACGAGGTATGTATATAAACCTCGCCTCTCCGTGCAATAGCTAGCTGGAGTGGTATCAGCGCACCTTCCCGTATACCATAAGGAGTGGTCAGTGCCCTTCCCGTATACCAGAACTGTAACACCCCAAATTCACGAGACTCGGGGTGCTACGGGCGAGACCTCACAATGGGTCCCGACCCTTAGCTTGGCAACAATTTCACCGGACCTTCTAACAAGGCACAAATAAAGGCAATAACTGAAAATCGTTTTTAATGATGCGGAAACGGAAAGTAAAGGGTACAAAGTGGAAACTCAGCCGAGTCCTCAAAACGACACAACTCCAATACGAAACTTAAACCGTACAACATAATCCTCAAAACGAAAACATAACCCAAAAACGTCCCCGTCCTATAATGTACGGAGATCCCAGCTGTCCACTCCTCCACCTCACTCGGCGGCATCCCTAACCTGCAAATCATCTACACAACGGTTTTAAACCGTTAGCTCATATTCTAGGTATTAGAAAAGCGGTGAAGGAACAAACACATCCATAGCACAAAACATAAATCACACAAGTCCGGTTTATTATCTTTCATTATTAAGTCGTATTCCATTCTAGTTCAATTTCTGTTGTGACACGAGACTCCAATGGTCTCGCCTCGGTCCCTACTTACCGGCAAGGAATGGCACGGATTTACCCGCCCGTATACCCGCCGGGCTAGTCGTCAAGATCCTCCTAGCCCCAGTCAAGGCTAGGCAGTGATGTCACCGCCCGTTCTCATACACTTGGGCCAACATATACATATAAGGTCGGTGGTCCTAATTACCGGTTTAATTGTTATAACATAACATAAACACACACCACCAAACACACATCAATGTCAATACATAAAATACGAGCTAAGTAAGTCTGGAGACTTACCTCATCACCAAACCCAAGTCACCACACTCTTGCTTCCCTTAAGGAGGAAGCCCACAACCTGCTCACAAGAGATATGCATATCAATACATACTCACACTCAAGAAGTCTTAGACTCCACTCTAGTGATCTATGCAAGATCACCTAACCCTCAAACTAGGAATGCATCCTAGGTACCAAGTATTCATCACACTCTCAACACTTGCAACAACCCACAACAATCCATAATTCCACAAGAGTAATCCTCAACCAAAGAGGCACAAGTTAGCCTAAAAGGTCTATCATGCTCACATGCTCATATCCATCACTTACATCGAGCCTTAAGGGATCCTAGGTTCAAAACCACTAAGTGGCATTCCAATCTACTCTAGATCCATCCTAGGCATGCTACTAACAAGATCCAACATCAATACTAAGGAAGGAACGAAGAGGAAAGGAGAGGAGGAACCTAATGTTGCCGAAACCGCAGCCGCGGAGTCAAGCCGGCGCCCCCTGTGGACACAGGAGTCGCCCCCGCGGAACAAGGAGCCGCACCCGCGGAGGAGTGCGTCGCCTGCCAGGATCCTCCCCCGCGGTTTTTCCGAGCCGAGCCCGCGCCGGAGCCCAGCCGCACCCGCGGCCGTCCGCCGCCGCACCCGCGGCTTGTCACGCCGTGAGTCTGCCGCCGCACCTGCGGCCATGCCGAGCCGCAGCCGCGGCGTGCTGGGCCGTGAGTCTTCCGCCGCCCCCGCGTCCATGCCGAGCCGAACCCGCGGCGGTGCTGTGCCGCTCCCGCGGCCGTGCCGAGCAGCCCCTGCGGCCGTCCGCGCCCGCGGCCGTGATGATCCGCCCCCGCGGTTACGCTGCAGAAGCTCATCTTCTTCGTCTCGATCGTGGATCCTTGGCTCTAAAGTCCTTCTTTCCTTGCTGGGTCTTATCCAAACACTCCCTACTGATCTTAGGCTCCTCTCCACGACCTAATCGAGCTAAGAACGCAGTCATGCAAAGAGTTGAGTAAAAAGCTCTCAAAAGCTTCATCCATGGCTATGGATGAAGGAGGGAAGAAGAAAGGGGGAAAACAACAAGAAGAGAGGGGAGGGAGAGGAAGGAGCTTACCAAACTTGATCTGGAATCCTTCCACTGCAGTCCACACATGCAAGAGTTGCAATCCTAGTGGAAGAAGAGAAGAGAGCAAAAGGGAGCAAAGAGAGGAAGAGTGGAGAGTGAATCAAACGTGAATGACCTAGAGAGGAGAGAGAGAGGGAGGGGACAAGGGCTGTCAAGGGAGAGGCGACAACAACTGTCATGTCACGTCACGCCGGAACGAGGGGTCGGAAATGACCCCTTGTAACTTTTAACCCGGAACGAAGGGTCGGAAAGCAGGAAAAAGGGAAAAACGACGAGTCGGCTCGGGATTTTCTTAGGAATAAATTCCGGCACTCGGCATCTCGGGATTACGGGATAACTACGAGGTGCTCTAAGTTCGGAATAAAATTAATAAAATTCCGGACGTTACAACTAACCCTTCTAAAAACAAGTTTCGTCCCGAAAATTGCTAAACCCAACACTCTCCAACTAACCCATCTCTTAACCCCGTGGAACTCATAAAACGTACATTATCGGCTCTAATCCAAGTCTACAGATCGCATCACGTCAAGACCTCGCAAGGTACAAATATCTCAAACCAAATCACATAATCACACAGAACAAACAAGGAAGATCTCGGGTCGTGTATGTACTCTCTCAGCTGAGAGACATGAAATACCGGATATCCAACCCCAAACCCACCAAATCCCTCTACAGCTGAGGCTGAACCGTAAGCCGAGCTATCACCTCCTCCCGAGGTGTCCTCCTACTCAAGGCATCGGCGACTACGTTCGCCTTCCCGGGATGGTATAAAATATCTAAGTCAAAGTCCTTAATGAGCTCCAACCACCTCCTCTGGAAGTTATTCAACTCCCGCTAAGTGAATAGATACTTCAGACTCTTATGATCTGTGAAGATCTGGCACGTATCCTCGTACAAGTAATGTCACCAGATCTGCAGGGCATGAATCACTGCCGCTAGCTCAAGATCCTGGGTAGGATAATTCTCCTCGTACGGCTTCAGCTGCCGAGAAGCGTACGCAACAATCCTACCTCTTTGCATCAAAACGCACTCCAATCCTAGCTTGGAGGCGTCACTATACACTACAAAAACCTCCACGCCCGCAGGCTGGCTAAAACAGGAGCGGAGGTCAACCTCCTCTTCAGCTCCTCGAAACTGTGCTGACAAGGCTCGGACCAAACGATCCTGGTAGACTTCCTCAGCAAGGAAGTGAGCGGTCGTGCAATCACGGAGAAACCCTCAACAAAACGGAGGTAGTATCCCGCTAAGCCTAAGAAACTGCGCACTTCCTTGCCGTCATAGGAGGCGGTTATGAGGAAACAACTCTATCTTCGCCGGGTCAACCATGACACCTTCGGCGGAAACTATATGACCCAGGAATGCCACCTAGGACATCCTGAACTCGCACTAAGAGAGCTTAGCGTAAAGCTCTCTATCCTGGAGGACTCGAAGCACCGTCCTCAGGTGCCCCTCATGCTCCTCCCTACTCCGGGAGTAAACTAAGATGTCGTCTATAAAACACTACCACAAATTGGTCTAAGAAGTCGATGAAGATGCCGTTCATCAATTACATAAAGACGGCGGGTGCATTCGTGAGCCCAAATGGCATCACAACAAGCTCATAATGGTCGTATCTCGTCTTAAATGCCGTCTTCGACACGTCCTCCTTTCTCGACTGATACACTTGAAATGCCGGGTGTGCACCCTTTACTCTCGGCGGCCATGCCAGCCGGTAAAACACTTTATCAACTTGCGCTAAGATCTCAAAAAGGTCCGATGTATCGGAAACTCAACTTCCTTCTCGGGCCTTCCTCACTACAACATTTCCATTATGTTTCTTCTTTGCTTGTCTCTAACAAAGAAGATCGAACTTCCAATTTACACCGTTGGCTTTGGTTCTTGTCAAACCAAACTTCGATGTTACTCTTCCTCAATTCTTGTTGCAAGTTCTAAGCAATGAAGAAAGTATTTTGCTTCACACTGCTTCTACTAACGAGACGTGTATGCTATAACTTTTACATCGTCTCTCGATACTCAGTCAAGACCATGTCTTGAAGAATCTCTTGTACACTTCAAACCGATCGTACCTCGAGGCAATTTCAGAACAGTTGCACTAACACATCCATAACACAAAACATAAATCACACAAGTCCGGTTTATTATCTTTAATTATTAAGTCGTATTCCATTCTAGTTCAACTTCTGTTGTGACACGAGACCCCAATGGTCTCGCCTCGGTCCCTACTTACCGGCAAGGAATGGCACGGATGCACCCGCCCGTATACCCGCCGGGCTAGTCGTCAAGATCCTCCTAGCCCCAGTCAAGGTTAGGAAGTGATGTCACCGCCCGTTCTCATACACTTGGGTCAACATATACATATAAGGTCGGTGGTCCTAATTACCGGTTTAAGTAAGTCCGGAGACTTACCTCGTCACCAAACCCAAGTCACCACACTCTTGCTTCCCTTAAGGAGGAAGCCCACAACCTGCTCACAAGAGATATGCATATCAATACATACTCACACTCAAGAAGTCTTAGACTTCACTCTAGTGATCTATGCAAGATCACCTAACCCTCACACTAGGAATTCTTCCTAGGTATCAAGTATTCATCACACTCTCAACACTTGCAACAGCCCACAATAGTCCATAATTCCACAAGAGTAATCCTCAACCAAAGAGGCACAAGTTAGCCTAGAAGGTCCATCATGCTCAAATGCTCATATCCATCACTTACATCGAGCCTTAAGGGCTCCTAGGTTCACAACCACTAAGTAGCATTCCAAGCTACTCTAGATCCATCATTGGCATGCTACTAACAAGATCCAACATCAATACTAAGGAAGGAACGAAGAGGAAAGGAGAGGAGGGACCTACTGTTGCCGAAACCGTAGCCGCGGAGTCAAGCCGGCGCCCCCTGCGGACACAGGAGCCGCCCCCGCGGAACAAGGAGCCACACCCGCGGAGGACTGCGTCGCCTGCCAGGATCCGCCCCCGCGGTTTTTCCGAGCCGCGCCCGCGCCGGAGCCCAGCCGCACCCGCGGCCGTCCGCCGCCGCACCCGCGGCCGTCCGCCGCCGCACCCGCGGCTTGTCACGCTTTGAGTCTGCCGCCGCCCCCGCGGCCATGCCGAGCCGCACCCGCAGCGGTGCTATGCCGCTCCCGCGGCCGTGCTGAGCCGCCCCTGCGGCCGTCCGCGCCCGCGGACGTGATGATCCGCCCCCGCGGTTACGTTGTAGAAGCTCATCTTCTTCGTCTCGATCGTGGATCCTTGGCTCTAAAGTCCTTCTTTCCTTGCTAGGTCTTATCCAAACACTCCCTACTGATCTTAGGCTCCTCTCCATGACCTAATCGAGCTAAGAACACAGTCATGCAAAGAGCTGAGTAAAAAGCTCTCAAAAGATTCATCCATGGCTATGGATGAAAGAGGGAAGAAGAAAGGGGGAAAACAGCAAGAAGAGAGGGGAGGGAGAGGAAGGAGCTTACAAAACTTGATCTGGAATCCTTTCACTGCAGTCCACACATGCAAGAGTTGCAATCCAAGTGGAAGAAGAGAAGAGAGCAAAAGGGAGCAAAGAGAGGAAGAGTGGAGAGTGAATCAAACGTGAATGACCTAGAGAGGAGAGAGAGAAGGAGGAGACAAGGGCTGTCAAGGCAGAGGGGACAACAGTTGTCATGTCACGTCACCCCGGAAAGAGGGGTCGGAAATGACCCCTTGTCACTTTTAACCCGGAACGAAGAGTCGGAAAGCGGGAAAAAGGGAAAAACGTAGAGTCGGCTCGGGATTTTCTTATGAATAAATTCCGGCACTCGGCATCTCGGGATTACGGGATAACTACGAGGTGCTCTAAGTCCGGAATAACATTAATAAAATTCCGGACGTTACAAGAACTAACTAGCTCACAAAGAACTTCTCAGACTCCACTACGGGAGGAAAGGTAAGTTGTCACAGCCACTACAATGGGCGGTCAATATAACATATGTCGGTAATGAACCATATCGCATGCTATAAAGCATATAACAAACACCACTCATGCATACATCCAATATAAGGATGGTAGCTAAGTAAATCATATAGACTTACCTTAACCTCAATAGTAGTCTCAACCACGATCACAAACCCGGTCCACTCCAATCTGGAGGACAACACTGCCTAATAACAAGGCATAACAATATATCACACTCATATCCATCAAAGGGGTCACACCTAGACCCAAGGGATCCATAAGAACCATATCCTAACTCATAAACCTCAAAGTCATAACCGGCATAAACGATAACGTACTCATCATCATTCTAACCTCATATACATACCTAGCATGCTACTAACCCACTCATACTAGGAAAGGAAAGGATCTACCTAACTCTAGGTAGACCCGGGACAAGACGCACCTGCGTAACAAGAGAGACGCAGGGGCAGAACAGGCACCCCGCAGGCGCGGCAAGGCTCAACCGCAGGCGCGGTGACAAAGGCCGCAGGCAACGGAGGCACGGTGCAGGCATGGCGCAAGCGCTATGGCACGGCTTCCACAGGGGCGGCGGCTTCCTGGCACGGGGGCGGCGACGGTGCAGAACGTGACCCCGCGATTCCTCTTCGGCTCTTCACATGATCAAATCACGTCTTCTCTCATCCAAAACTAAACACATACATATACATACACATTCCAACATCAATCTATGTTCAATTCATTTACTCCTAAGCTAAGGAAGGAAGAACAAGAAAGAAGGAAAGAAAGGAGAAACAAGGGCTCACTTCTACTGTTGGACTAGGCAAGGACAAGCTCCACAACTACAATTCAGCTGGCTTCCAAGCTCAGCAACCACATCTACCATTATCAACATCAACAAGAACACACGACTCTTTCAACTCTAAGGAAGAACAAGATCAAGCTCAAGATGGAGAGAAGGAGAAGCAAGAAGGACGTGAATTGGGTGAGAAAGGAAATGATATGGGACCCTTGCTCAGCAATGTAAGACGAACGAAGTAAGGAAGAGAGTAAAGCACGAGTCAACCAGTCAACAAAACCGGCTGCAGCCGCAGAAAACCGCAGGGGCGATTCCTTGGGCCGCGGGAGCGGGAACCCGCTGGGGCGGCATACAAGCCCGTGGGGGCGGCTAAGGTAAAACTAGGTCCAAAAGACTAAGGCTCTTACACACGGTGCTCCCAAATGGGTCGGACACCCTCAAAGAAAGCTTCATCCTATGTATACATAATAAAGAAAACGTAGTTGATTAAAGTGTATATACAAATGCGTTATAGAATGAAATATTTTTAACTTCATATATATATATATATTTCAATTTAACAAACGAATTTATTTTAATTAATAAATGACCGACCTGGGAGCAGGAAATGGACATCTTTATCACATCTCTTACATCTATACTTGTTACCATTAACCTCAACCGTTGACATCATGTTTTACAAGAATTGTAATACCAACAAAATAGATCGTCGATGCTTTCAACGGTTGCAATTGTAGTGCATGTACAAGCCTATATATGTATTACAAAGATGTATACCAGAATGATTGAGAACATTTAAGATGAAAAAGTAATGACCATTTGGTAACTGATTTATCAAGTTCACTAAGCAAAACCTTATATGATGTGTCTCGTTCTAGGACTGCAATCGGTTGCTCAACAAAGGTGTGGTCCGGCTCGACCACCAAATCATCATAACTCACGATGTGTCTCAGATCTGGTATGTACTCCCTCAGTTGAGACACGTGAAACACAGGGTGAACACCCTCTAATCTCGGAGGCAAAGCCAATCTGTATGCTGCGCTCCCAACCCGAGCCAGAATCTCGAACTGTCCGACATATCGGGGCTTAACTTCCCCTTAATGCCAAAACGCCTAACACCTCGTGTCGGGGACACTCTCAGCCACACATGGGCTCCAACTCTGAACTCTAGAGGTCTACGCCTCCTATTTGCATACGACTTCTGACGGCTCTGAGCAGTCAGCATCCTCTCTCTAATCAGTGCAACTCGAGCCACATCATCCTGATTCTGATCAGGTGTCAAACCACTAGCTGTACTTGGCTCATCCCAACATAACGATGTACGATATCTCTGTCTGAGACGATCGTCCTCGGTACATCATGGAGTCTCACTATCTGCCTAGTGTACTCCTCAGCTAATCTGCTCACCAGGCACGTCTCCCGGATAGGAATGAAACGTGCCGTCTTCATCAATCTGTCTACTAAAACCCAAATAGCATCAAAACTCCGGCTCAGTCTCAGCCCAGTCACCAAAATCCATGGTGACGTCCTCCCACTTCCTCTGTGAAACAGGAAGTGGATGGAGCTTACCTCCAGGTCTGCAATGCTCTATCTTGACCTGTTGGCAGGTCGCACACTATGCCACAAATCTAGCCACATCGGCTTCAGCCCTCCCCACCAATACGAACGTCTCAAATCCTGATACATCTTACTCGTACCTGAATGTACGAAGTAAGGTGTACAGTGAGCCTCTTGTAAAATCCTCTGGCGCAACTCCGCATCAACGGGTACACAGACGCGACTGCGGCGTCTCAATACTCCATTTGCTCCCAAAAGAAACTGTGGTGCCTCATCCCGAGACATCCTCTCTCTGATCCTTATCAAGGTCGGGCAGGTCTCCTGCTTTTGTTGGATCTCACCCAACAGATCAGGTAGAACCTCTAAAGTACTCAGCCGGGCATCCTCATCAGGAAACTGGTTGTCCAACTCTAACCAGATCAAATCCCTCTGTAACTGCTTATGAACCGTCAGCCTCGCAATCGCCTGCTCTCGAGGCGTCTTCCTGCTCAGGGAGTCGGCGACAACGTTCGCCTTCCCCGGATGATACAGAATCTCCAAATCAAAATCCTTGATCAGCTCAAGCCACCTACGTTGGCGGTTATTCAATTCCCGTTGCGTGAAAATGTACTTTAGACACTGATGGTTTGTGTAGATCGAACATGTAACACCATACAGGTAATGTCTCTAGATATTCAATTCATGAACTACGGCTGCCAATTTCAGATCATGAGTCGGGTAGTTCTCCTCATACGTCTTCAACTGTCTAGACGCATATGCAATCACTCTGCCCCGCTACATCAATACACATCCCAAGCCTAGCTTGGATGCATCACTGTAAACTACAAAATCCTCTGTACCCTCTGGCTGTGCCAAAACAGTAGTAGAAGTCAAACGTCTCTTCAGCTCATCAAAACTCTACATACACTGATCAGACCAAACAAATCTGGTAGTCTTCCTCAGTAGACTCGTCAGTGGACGGGCAATCACAGAAAATCCCTCCTCAAAGCGTCAGTAATAACCGGCTACGCCAAGAAAGCTACGTACTTCCTTGACGTTCGTCGGTGTCGTCCATGCTGCTACTGCCTCTATCTTCGCCAGATCAACCTTGATCCCTTTAGCTGATACAACATGACCGAGGAATGCTACCTATGGAATCCAGACTCGCACTTAGAGAACTTAGCATAAAGTTCTCTCTCCCGTAAGACCTGCAATACAGTCCTCAGTTGTCCTGCATGCTCCTCTCTACTGCGAGAGTACACCAGAATGTCATCTATAAAGACCACCACAAACTGATCCAAGAAGTCGATGAAGATACTGTTCATCAACTCCATAAAAACTGTTGGGGCATTCGTAAGCCCAAATGGCGTCACTACAAACTCGTAGAGTCCATATCTGGTCCGGAATGCTGTCATGTCCACATCCTGCTCTCTCACCCTCAGCTGGTGATATCCTTAGCGCAGGTCAATCCTAGAAAAAACTGTCGCTCCTTGAAGCTGATCTAACAAGTCATCAATGCGCGGCAACGGATACTTGTTCTTGATGGTCACCTTGTTCAGCTCTCTGTAATCTATACACAATCTCAACGATCCATCCTTCTTCTGTACGAAGAGGACATGTGCTCCCCATGGGGATACGCTAGGGCGGATAAAACCCTTCTCAGCCATCTCCTCGAGTTGCTTCTTCAGCTCTACCATCTCAACAGGCGCCATCCGGTATGGGGCCTTCGAGATCGGTCTCGTACTCGGCTCTAACTCAATATCGACGTCCACACTCCTCTGAGGCGGCAAACTAGTCGGCTCAGCGAATACATCTGCAAAATCACAGACAACTGGGATATCCTCTAATGCTGGACTCTCCCCCTCCTTCATGGCATAACACCAGAAGGCATCACAACCCTGTGCAATCAGTCTCGTTGCCCGTATCGCACTGATAACCATGCTAGATTTTTCAAAGTCCCAACCTCGGAAAACCTCTATCTGTCCTAACTCGGTAGAGAGGGTAACAGTCCTCCTACCTACATCTATCACAGCATGATACCTACCTATCCAATCCATACCTAGAATGACTTCTTCATGCTCTAATGGCATGACCAAGAAGTCAACAAGTAACACACGGGTCCCTACAGAAATGGGACAGTCACGGATCTCACAGGTACCTCTGACGCTACTACCATCGGGTAACCCTATACTAAAGGGTATCCCCTCAATCGTATCTAAACCCAGACGATCAACACATGCATTAGATATAAAAGAATGCGTAGCACCCGTATCAAATAAGGCTCTAATAGGTAAACCATGAATCAGAATGGTACCTATAGCAGTCGGTGCAACTGGCTCCTCTACACTCCTCAACTTAAAAACTCGGCCCTGTGGCCCTCGGGTGTCAGTGGTGCACCCACCACGACCTCTGTCTCTACTCGGCCCAAGAGCAGATCCTTGAGTAGTAGGACGATCTGGGACTCTCTGCTGTCCCTGTGTCTGCTACTGCTGAGGTGGTCTCTGTCCACCCCAACATACTAGCAGGTGAAGAACCCTGTTGTGATGATGTTCCGCCCTGTCGGCAGAATACAACTCTATGACCTGGTCTTCCACAAGTGTAGCACATCACTGTTTGCCTCGGACACTCTGGTCGCATATGTCCATACTTACCACATTTGTGGCACTGTCGTCCCTTATCTGTAACTGGTGTAGAGAAGGGATGACTTTGGCGAATTTGACCTCGCCCTGCACTAGCAGCCCCACCAGCACCACTGGCCTGCCCAGTACGCTGTCTCTTCTCAAACCCTCCGGTCTTACAAGCTCTCCTCTGACTAGCCCGCTCCCTCTCGTAGTCAGAAGCTCGGTCCTGATAATCCATCAGAGACTCACAGTGAAAACCCGCCATGTAGGTCCGGGTAGTATCCCTCAATCGTCGGGAAAATAGATATACATGCTGATCCACAGAAGGTGCAGTTGATCCCAACAATGCCAGCTCCTCCTGGAATCTCCTAATAACCTCAGAGACTGGTACATCCTCGAACCCAACCTCAACAAAGTCTCGCAGGTTCTCCCTCCTCAGTGAGGCAGGGCATAAACGCTCTATGATCATGGTCCCATCTGCTCATAACTGGTAACTTGTACTCGTACAGACCTCCACCAGTGCTGCGCTAAGTCTCTGAACAGAGTCTGCACCAACTCTATATGCCTGTCTCCTGGACATCTAATAGATTCCAGAGATGAGTCCACATGTCCAATCCAAAGCTCCACCTCCAACCCCACCTTCCTAGAGAAAGGGGGTACACCCATCTGGTGAAATGCCTTCAACCAAGTGTTTGGTCTAGGCCCTCTCTGCTCCTCTGTAGCTCGAGCAATCTCAGCAACAGGTGCCGATGCAACTGGCACTTGTGTAACCCCGTGGGATCTCTCAGATGATCCCTCATGTGTTGGCGGATCTAGGATAGGTCTACCCGCTCTAGCGGCCTCCTCCACTCGCCGGATATATTCGCGGAACTCTTGTCCTCCCATGGAGACATAATCCGAGTCACCTGACTAGACTCGCTGTGGACCCTGTCTCCCAACTATGCCGTCCCCAGTCTCAGGGACGACGCTCTCAACAACATCACCATGAACCTCCTCTACTGCACGTGGATCAAAAGTAGGAATCCTACCCCGTCCTCTACCTAGAGGAGGTCTACCCCTACCCCGTCCAGCTGTAGGTAAGGCTCTAGTATGAACCATCTGTAGAGGACGCAAACCTAACTCAAAAGGCTATATATATGCCGTATGTATAGATATATATAAAATCAATCACAACAGAATATCTATATATATCTACACTGTCGAGGTCTTCAGAGGGGCGATGACTCACGTACACGATGTACCAAAACATTTGTACTCATTTCAAAACAAAAATCTTTTGAAAAGTCAAACCCCTTTCGGATTCTGTTTATTTATCTATTCGACCTTTATCGCAGATTACAAGTGCCATTGTTGTCAACCTGGGCTCTGATACCAACTTTGTAACACCCCGAATCCGTAGAACTCAAGGTGCTATTGGGCTAGGATCTCACAATGGATCCTGACCCTAGCCTAACAACAAGTTCACTAAATCTTACAACAAGACACCGATATATTAAATACAAAACATCAAACTGATAAAAAAGTATCAAAAGGTTTATATAATGTGCTGCTGAGTACAAACAAAACATAAATATATACATGGTCAAAAGATCCCATATCCCACGAGAACGACCCAGTGTACGGAGCCCTCAACAGATCACCCACTCTGGATCACTCTGCAGTTCTCCTAACCTGCAAGGAATTTACAACACGGTATAAAACCGTTAGCTAACCATACACATATATGAGATGAGCATAAGCACAAGAACACGTCAAAAATACTAAACACCTCATCATGATATCACACATTGACCCAATTTATCATCTTTATAAATATAGTCCAACACTCAAATCGTATATATAAATATCTATATGAATATATGTGACACGAGGAATATAACCCTCGCCTCTCGGTGGTAATGCCAGCTTGAGTGGTCAACCGGGACGACTCCTCCGTGTACCCTGAGGGAGTGGAGACAGTGCCCGTTCCGTGTACCAGATCTGGATGTTCCGCATAGAACCTCCCAGTCTCCCATAAGGATGAGTGGGCAAGGCTGTCACGGCCCTACAATGGGAAGTTACAAAACCATAGGTCGGTAATAATCAATCCTCACATGCTATCAATCACATATCAAACACCACTCATGCACATATCCAATATAGGGATGGCAGCTAAGTATGTCCTATGGACTTACCTCAACATCGGAAGTCTCAAACCCAAACGACTCCAACTCTGGAGATCAACACTGCCTAAACAAGGCATAACAACATATATCAAACTCATATCCATCACAAGGGTCACACCTAGACCCAAGGAATTCATAAGGATCATATCCTAACTCATAAACCTCAAAGACATAACCGGCATAAACGATAACATGATCATCCTCATTCTATCCTCATATACGTACCTAGAATGCCACTAAACCGCTCATACTAGGAAAGGAAAGGATCTACCCAAATCTAGGTAGACCCGGGACAAGACGCACCTGCGTGACAGAAAGACGCAGGGGCGGAACAGGCAACCCGCCGACGCGGCAATGCTGGGCCGCAGGCGCGGTGACAGCGGCCACAGGCAAGCGTAGGCACGGCGCAGGCGCTGTGACACGGCTCCCGCAGGTGCGGTGGCTTTCAGGCGCGGGTGCGGCGACAAGGGTTCCACAGGGGCGGCTTTTTTGGACCGCGGGGCGACGACAGTGCAGAATGTGATCCCGCGGCTCCTCTTCGGCTCTTCACGTGATCAAATCACGTCTTCTCTTATC
>CM008282.1:36675628-36754823 GCA_002319775.1 Fagopyrum tataricum | reverse complement strand
CATATGAGAAACCAGAACTGAGGAGAAGAATGGTTGCCTCCTCCTAACCCACCAAGGCATGCACATCAACGAGCTCATCATGATGGTATGCCACCGCCCTGCCCGGATCCCTACAAAGTTCGTAGGGAAGGTAAAGTTAAATTTCTAATATTTTATGGGGAATATGATCCTTGTGTATTTCTTGATTGGGCACAGGACATGAGAAGGGCTTTGAAGCATTGCCACTATGAGGAATATGAGAAGATCGAAGGGGCAACCTTGTATTTTGAAGGCGATGCAAAATCTTGGTTGAACCGGTATGAACACGTCCGTGAGAGCCGATGACGGGAACCGGTTGCGACGTTTGATCAATTGATCTACGTCATGACAAAGAAGTATGTCCCCGACGACTTCAAAAACGATATGCGGATGCAAATTGCCGAGCTCCAACAAGGAAAACTCACTCCGGTGGCCTACTTGGCCAAGCTCGAGGACATGCATATGAAGGCCGGCATTTCGGCCTCTCCCTCCGCCCTACGCACCAAGTTCATGAGTGGCCTTAATCCGTCAATCCGACGTCCCCTTGAGATCGTTCCATACAAGGACTTGGGAGCTTTGTGTCATGCGGCCATGAAGCTTCACAAACAACAACAAGAGAATCCGAGATACTCAAGGTATAACTCCTCTCAAAGTCAATACACTTATTCTACTAACACCCGTGCTCGAGATATATCTAGTTCTCAAGAGTCCGGCGCCACCAAAGGAGCCCAACGGATGGTTCAATCCACCCGACAAGCTGATACGAGAGGGCACCACAGCATGGTCCCAATGCCCCGGCACAAGCGCCTTCCGCCCGCACCCCTCAAGGACCTCCACCGGCGGCACGGCCAAGAGAGCCCGTGTGTTACAAATGTAGCGGATTTGGTCACGTCCAACGTGATTGCCCGAACACTAAGCGTATGTTGTTTGCCAACCCCTCAGATGACCAAGACGCCGACCCCTACTACGGCATGGAACCATGCGACGAACAAATGGCTTGCGGCCCGGAAAAACCCGATAAGTTTGCCCTTGTATCTCGTCGAATTTTGGCCGTTAAAGAATTTGTTCCTATTGACCAACGCGAGAATCTTTTTCACTCTCGTTGTTTGGTCAATAATACTAGTCTCTCTTTAATAGTTGATGGGGGTTCATGTTGTAACATTATCAACGAAAAAGTGGTAAAACACTTTAAGTTGCCTACAACCCCCTACCCAACACCTTATGGAATTCAATGGATTTCCGATAAGGCGTGTGACACCGTCACACGACAAGCTTGGGTGACATTTTCCATAGGCGCCTATGTTGATAAGATCCTTTGTGATGTTATCAAGATGGACGCCACACATGTATTATTAGGACGACCATGGCAATTTGATCGTCGTACATTCCATGATGGTTATCTTAATAGATATGTGTTCCAATACAATGGAAAAAGAGTCACATTATTGCCTATGAATCCACATGAAATATTAATTGGTTATGCGGAACGGAAGAGGCAACAAACCATAAATAAGACTACTACGGCGCCGGCAACATCGGACCCTCTTAGGAGTCCTTCCGATGTTGTGGGTGCTAGTACTTCCGGATCCCGGAACACCGCCCCTAGTAACCATGCTATTGAGTCTAGAGGTAGTAAAGGAAGCATCGTCCCCACGAATGCAACTTTACCATTTTCGGACCCAATTATCAAAGGCCGGTGTGAGCCGAGGGTACTTTTGGTCCGGAAACATGATTTGACACCGGTCAAGGAAGGAAAGCTACCATGCTTCTTGCTAGTTCCTTTTTGTTTATCTACTTCCCATGACCTTAGTAATATGCTGCACGAGGTGTCTACTTTGTTGTTTGAATTTCAGGACGTCTTAACCGATGACCTACCACCTGGCTTGCCACCGATCCGTGAAATAGAGCACCAAATCGATTTGGTGCCTGGAGCGTCTTTACCCAACCATGTCGCTTACCGTGCAAGTACGGAAGAGACTAAGAAGCTACAACGTCAAGTCCAAGAGCTCCTAGACCGGGGATATGTTCGTGAGTCGCTTTCACCATGTGTCGTGCCGGTCATTTTGGTGCCCAAGAAGGACGGGTCTTGGAGGATGTGTGTCGATTGCCGAGCCATCAACCAAATAACCGTCAAGTACCGGCATCCGATCCCGCGCCTTGACGACATGTTGGATGAACTCCACGGCGCCACCGTTTTCTCAAAGATTGATCTCCGGAGCGGTTATCACCAAGTCCGGATGGCTGAGGGTGACGAGTGGGCAATGGAATTCAAGACAAAGTATAGGTTATATGAGTGGCTTGTCATGCCGTTCGGACTTTCCAATGCCCCATCAACGTTCATGCGTCTCATGAACCATGTCCTCCGCCGGTTTTTGGGTAATTTTGTCGTAGTTTATTTTGACGATATTCTTATATTTAGCAAGTCTTTGGATGAACACCTCGGGCACCTTCGCCAAGTGCTCGAGTGCCTTAGACAAGAGCAGTTATATGTGAATTATGAAAAATGTGTCTTTTGCTCGGACACAAAAATTTTTCTTGGCTATGTCGTGTCTAAGGACAAACTTCGAGTAGACGAATCCAAAGTTCGCGCTATTCGGGAGTGGCCTACACCTAGTACGGTCACCATGGTCCGAGCCTTTCTCGGCTTAGCGGGCTTCTACCGACGCTTTGTCAAAGACTTTAGCTCGGTAGCGGCGCCGCTTCATGAGCTCACTACCAAGGGTGTCACGTTTGAGTGGCATGATACCCATGCTCGAGCGTTTGATGCGCTCAAAGACCGACTTTGCAATGCACCATTACTCCAGCTCCCAAATTTCTCGAAAACCTTTGAGGTGGAGTGTGATGCATCTAATGTTGGCATTGGGGGGGTTCTTCTACAAGAGAATCGGCCCATTGCTTACTTTAGCGAAAAGCTTTCCGGTCCGCCACTCAACTATCCAACATATGACAAGGAACTATATGCTTTAGTTCGTTGTCTAAAGACATGGCAACACTACTTGTGGCCGAAGGAGTTCGTGATTCATTCGGATCATGCGGCTCTTTCGTATCTCAAGAGTCAAACTAATTTGAGTCGGCGCCATGCAAGTTGCGTAGAATTTCTAGAAACATTTCCTTATGTCATTCGGCATAAGAAGGGAAAAGAGAAAGTGGTAGCCGATGCCCTTTCTCGGCGATATATCCTTTTGGTGCATATAGACGCCAAGATTCATGGCTTTGCTCTTATCAAAGAGTTATATGCCACGGATCTTGACTTCAAGGATATATTTTCCAAATGCCTTGATGATGCGAGAGCATCTCCAGACCTAGCCCGAGTCGAGATCATCATCATGGGAGATAGGAAGCATGGAGTGAGCATCATTTTAAGGATAAGAAAAGGGAGATCATATGCATGGGAGAGAACCATTGAAGAGAAGAATGCATATGAAGCGCGAAGAGGAAGTTGACCTAGATATGCAAGTAGAAGGCCGATATTCACTTGGGAGAGAGACAACCATACACGTGCATGCAAAAGCACGTATAGCTCAAAGGAAGTGCAAGAAGCTGCGTGGAGCCTTCAAGAGTTGAACGTTATATTATTTCTAGTTGGGCTTATTTTATTATTAAAAAAAGCCTTAATTAGATCTAATATTTTCAGCCATATTTAGACATTTTAATTTGGGTTTTATTTTGCTTTATTTTGTTTCTAGAAGGTCAATTATCTCTTAAAGATTTGACCTTATCTTTTCGCTAGTCGATCTTATCTCGTAAAGATTCGATCTTATCGCTTGGCATTTTATTTCATTTCTTTATTCATTCCGGGCTCGATCTTGGATCAAGCCCGCAGCCCATGTAGACGTCCCACCTTGCCTATAAAAGGCCAAGATGGACGTCATTCTCAGACAGTTCAGATTAATATACAGATTGATACTTTTCAGTATTCCTTTCTCGAGGGTTTTCAAGTCTTGATTAGGTGCGAAGCATTTTTCAAAACCCTGGATACATCCAGTTTGGTTTAGCAGCTAGGAAGAGTCGCTACTGCGAAAGGAAGGCTCTTTCGAACTCTAGGCGACTTCTTGTGTGTTCTGGACCTCGTTCTACCAGCCACCGAGATTAAAGGGAGAGTCAATACTGCGAAGGGAAGGATCTCTTACTATCCAGCACGATCCAACCCCAATCATCGGATCCTTCATCCATCCATCCACACGTCTATCTCATCATCTCCACGTCTATTCCGCTTTCTAGATAGCCTACGTTTATGGTGTTGAAAGATCGGGAACCCCTTACGGCTAATCCCCGTATCAAATTGGAATCAGAGCAAAGGTTAATCAACACCAGCCGTCGTCAAAAACAAAAATCGAAGCTTTCAAGATTCGTCAAGAAGGTTTCAACAAAAAAGCGATTGTGGCAGAAGGAGTAACGGTTAGTCTTACTATTCTCGTTAACAACTGCTTTTTCACAATCTAAACAGTCAATTACTTGAAAAAGATTGAATTGTGGCCTAAATTTTTTTTCCACAAAAGAAATTTCCGCCTGAGATCCAATTACTCTCTTTTCTCGTAAACTATAACGGATCAACCGGTGCAAACCTATCATGGCTATTAGTAGGGGACACCTAGAACGCGCTTCTTAGCCACGGGTCACCCTTGTTGCATCCTCTGCCATCTACCGCAGCAGCCGCTGCACTTATAAAAAAAACGTTTTCGGCCGATCTCGGCCAAACCTTGACTGAGATCCACCCTGCGACGCCAGCCTCACGCTAGCACCGCCCTATCCACCGTCCACCACCACACCTCACCATCTCTGGGACAATCTCCGGCCGCCCACCACCACCCAGCCGCCACCTACCCGCAGCAGTCGTTGCCCATACAAAAAAAAAAAAAAACAAAAAAAAAACAGATTTTTCCTCACATCACCGGAAAACTGTTTTCATTGCCGGAGCCACCCATGCCGCCACCGGATCACCCACGCCACCAGACCGGACGGCGCTTGTGCGCCTCCCTCTCCCGGAGCCAACCCCACCGGAATCACCTCCAACCACCACCCACAACTCCGGGAAACCCTCGTGCAACCACCAGACGTACACCCTGTACCTTTGCCTACTCCCGCCACCATACACGCCGGACCACCAGGACCCACGGCTCCGGACCACCACTAAACTGACCATGACTTCCATACAGTTCCAACGCCACCGACCCCAACCCATTCCGCCGCCCACACCGGGCGGAATTTGAAACGTGGTGAGGCTGCCGCCCTAACATCCGCCAGCAGAATTTGAAAATCTTGGTCCCGGCTCAGTGTCTGGTCCGGCTTGAGCCCGAAACAGCCAAGATCCGTCGTTTTCTGGCACCAATCTGCCACTACTGGACCACCACAACACCACCAACCCCGGGAGCAGCCGTCTTGCTCGTACGGACTCTTTTAGGGTTTCGGTTTTCTTGAAATACCCTTCCCCTTTCAAGAAAAGGAGCCTCTCTTTGTTCATATTGTTTATATCCCTGTAAATATTCTTTTATTTCCATTTTCAATTTTGGGTTACCCGCAGGCACAACTCAATTTCCCTTATCTTGTTTAATACCCTTCGTTCATTTGAACCCTATATACTTTTATTTCCCCTTCAGGAAAACTGAGCATACCCTTCGTTCCTTTGAACCCTACATATTTTTTATTCCCGGGCTACATTTTAACTTTATTCAAGGCAATTGCTTTTAATTGAGAAATTGCAAGACGAGTCTAGTTTGCCTTGAGTAATGTCCATTACAGGAAAAGGAGTAAATTATAGGGTTCCTAAACCCATTGAACTTAAAGAGGGACGTGTGAAATGGATATGTACATTAAAGCGGATCGGGTGCTCACAAAAATGGAAAGATGGCTACTAGCACAGGACGGAAAAGAGAATGCAGAGCAAGAACGTCAACGGATAATCCTAAACCTCCTTCCTTGAATCCAGACCATGATTATCGAAATGCTTTGAAGATTGAATATATGAAGCAGATTAGCATCTTGTTTCAAACTAGATGTCTAGTTAAAGGCAGGACTGTTAAGACAATTATCGACAAGGAAAGTCCTCACAATCTTGTTAGCAATGAGATGGTCGAGAAGCTGCAGTTGTCTACCTTAAACCATCCCAAATCATATAGGTTATTTGGCCTAGATGATCGGGGTTTAGTCAAAGTAGGCAAGCAAGTTGAGGTCCACTTCGAGATTGGAGCTTACAAGGATACTATTTTATGTGATGTTGTTCATATGCCTCAATGTCATATCTTATTAGGTTCTCAATGGATTCATGAGAGAACCGTGGAGCATACAGAGATCACAAACAAATTTACTCTTACATTTAAAGGAAAGTGCTTTCTTCTTAAACCCATGACTCAAGCTGATCTTGCAAAGGTGGAAGAGCAAAAACGGCGTCAAGTGAAGGACGAGGAAGCACGGAATAAAGAGAGGGAGCAAGCACTTCAACCCTTTATTTCACCTCCTAAAACACCTACGGATAGTCCATCTTCACCGTCCTCAACACAAGAAGAGATAGAGCAACTTCAGGACGGGCAAGCCAAAGAGACAAGACCCAAGATCATGGAAGAAGAGATGACAACCCAGGAAGAGGAGCAATCAAACCAAGTGTTGCAGCCCCATATTTCATCTCTTACGGATCGTATGCCATCTTGGACTGACATCAAGGATTCGTGGACAAATCCTTTTCAAGAAAGGGAGGTTGATGCGGGAGCATCTCCAAACCTAGCCCGAGTCGAGATCATCATCATGGAAGCTAGGTAGCATGGAGTGAGCATCATTTTAAGGATAAGAAAAGGGAGATCATATGCATGGGAGAGAACCATTGAAGAGAAGAATGCATATGAAGCGCGAAAAGAAAGCTGGCCTAGATATGCAAGTAGAAGGCCGATATTCACTTGGGAGAGAGGCAACCATACACGTGCATGCAAAAGCACGTATGGATGGGCCAGAAGAATAGCTCGAAGGAAGTGCAAGAAGCTGCGTGGAGCCTTCAAGAGTTGAACGTTATATTATTTCTAGTTGGGCTTATTTTATTATTAAAAAAAGCCTTAATTAGATCTAATATTTTCATCCATATTTAGACATTTTAATTGGGTTTTATTTTATTTTATTTTGTTTCTAGAAGGTCAATTATCTCTTAAAGATTTGACCTTATCTTTTCGCTAGTCGATCTTATCTCGTAAAGATTCGATCTTATCGCTTTGCATTTTATTTCATTTCTTTATTCATTCCGGGCTCGATCTTGGATCAAGCCCGCAGCCCATGTAGACGTCCCACCTTGCCTATAAAAGGCCAAGTTGGACGTCATTCTCAGATAGTTCAGATTAATATACAGATTGATACTTTTCAGTATTCCTTTCTCGAGAGTTTTCGAATCTTGATTAGGTGCGAAGCCTTTTCAAAACCCTGGATACGTCCAATTTGGTTTAGCAGCTAGGAAGAGTCGCTACTGCGAAAGGAAGGCTCTTTCGAACTCCAAGCGACTTCTTGTGTGTTCCGGACCTCGTTCTACCGGCCACCGAGATTAAAGGGAGAGTCAATATTGCGAAGGGAAGGCTCTCTTACTATCGAGCACGATCCAACTCCAATCATCGGATCCTTCATCCATCCATCCACACGTCTATCTCATTATCTCCACGTCTATTCCGCCTTCTAGATAGCCTACGTTTGTGGTGTTGAAAGATCGGGAACCCCTTACGGCTAATCCCCGTATCACTTGACCTCCGAGAGCATGAGACCTTCTTTATAAATGATGGCTACTTGTTCCATGCGGAAAAACTTTGTATTCCGCGTTCGTCCATACGCCAGTTGTTGATAAAGGAGGCCCATGAGGGTCGTGGTTACTTTGGTGCTACCAAGACTCTCGCCGCTCTCCAAGAGCACTTCTTTTGACCCAAAATGCGCAAGCATGTGACACGGTTTTGCACAAGTTGCATCACATGTCATCATTCAAAATCGCGTCAAGGTCCGGACGGATTGTATTCTCCTTTACCTATACCAATAGGACCCTGGGAGGATCTTTCCATGGACTTTGTAGTTGGCCTACCAATGTCCAAGCGAGGCAACGACTCCATTTTTGTGGTAGTCGACCGTTTTTCAAAAATGGCTCATTTTATCGCGTGTAAGAGCACCCACAATGCTAGCGATGTCGCCACATTATTCTTTAACAATGTGGTGCGCTTACACGGGATACCACGTTCCATCTTTAGTGATCGAGACGTGAAGTTTGTGAGTCACTTTTGGAGGACGTTATGGGGAAAACTTGGAACCAACTTGTTGTTTTCAAGTAGTTATCACCCCCAAACCGATGGTCAAATGGAGGTGACCAATCGGACTCTCGGTGCTCTACTTAGAGCAACGCTGAGGAACAACCCACGAAAGTGGGAGGACTTACTTTCGGTTGTGGAGTTTTCATATAACAGGTCTAGGCACTCGGCAACTAAACTCTCACCATTTGAAGTTGTATACGGCCTTAATCCACACACGCCTTTGGACTTCACACCACGCCCACTCAAGGACGGTGAACACATCACCGTCGCAAGTCGAGCCGCCTCAATCATTGAACTTCATGAGCGGACAAGAGCACAACTCCAACGTCGTGCCGCCCAACTTGACGAACAACGTAACAAGGGCTGTCGCGACATATCTTTCGAGCCCGGCGATCTTGTTTGGCTCCACTAAAGGAAGTAGCGTTTTCCATCTCGACGCAAGGGAAAGCTATCGGATCGAGGTGATGGCCCTTTCCGGATCCTATCCGCCATGGTCCGAATGCTTACAAGTTGGAGCTTCCGGATTCCTACGGCGTGCACCCAATGTTCAATGTCAAGGATCTAGCCCCTTATGTCGAGCCCCTATTTGACGACGGTGAAACGGGGACGTTTCACATCCAATATGGGGGACTGATGCGCCCTTGAAAACCATGACCGTGGATGAGGAGGACGATGCTTTGCGGGTTCGCTCCGATGGACCGCTCACTCGCTCCCGAACTAAAGCCACGCCCAAGCTGCCGGCTCAATCATCCGATGCACCATTGCATCCCTTGGACCCGTTAGTGGCATGCCATGTCACCACTCCACCATGGCATAGACTTCCGGCGCCACGTCATCAAGCTAGCAATATTATTATTATTTTATTATATTTTACATTTAAAACAATAGACTTTAATTTTCGGAACCGTAACTCTGGAACTTAATTCCGGGAGTTATTTTCCGACATTGATAGTCTAGGCCTTTCAATTCGGGAGTTAGCCCCGGCTTTATTTCCCGCTTTTATTTTCCGCCTTTATTTCCGTCATTTAATTTCCGGCTAATGGTTTGGCCTTCATCAACTATATGAGGGATGTTTGGCCTCACTTGTAAAGCATGTCTAATTTTAATCAAGTATTTTGAAGAAAAATCCTCATTCTTGATCTGGGCATCACTTCCTCTTCAATCCCCTCAAAGTTCTTCCTTGGATCAAGTCATAGATCCAAGAACTCACCTTCGAGGATTCTTCTAAAGAATCAAACCCTCAAATCCATTACAATGTTTGCTCGATCTCTTTAGATCGAATCAAACCTTCGCTTCTGCATCCATTTCAAATCGCTTCCGCCTTACCAAACTTCTTTCAAAGTTCCCATTTGCACATCAACAAGGAGTAGTTGAAGCTCTAGCTTGGTCTAGATCCGGCGTTCGTTCTTCAACGATTCCAAGGACGCATCACGCTCATAGTAGGAAAGGAAAGGATCTACCTAACTCTAGGTAGACCCGGGACAAGACGTACCTGCGTAATAAGAGAGACGTAGGGGCGGAACAGGCAACCCGCAGGCGCGGCAAGACTCAGCCGCAGGCGCGGTGACAATGGCCGCAGACAACGTAGGCACGACGTAGGCGCTGTGGCACGGCTTCCGCAGGGGCGGCGACTTCCAGGCGCGGGGGCGGCGACGATGCAGAAAGTGACCCCACGATTCCTCTTCGGCTCTTCACGTGATCAAATCACGTCTTCTTCATTCCAAAGTCACACACATACATATACATACACATTCCAACACATCAATCTATGATCAATTCATCTAATCCTAAACTAAGGAAGAAGAACAAGAAAGAAAGAAAGGAAGGAGAAGCAAGGATCTCACCTCCACTGTTGTGATCACCCAAAGAAAGTACAGAACACACTCTCAGCTGGCATCTGAAGCTCAACAAACATGCACACAACATCCAGCCACGCAAAGCCACACCAAAACTTTATCAAAACTCCAAGAACTCTCAAGCAAGATCAAGAAGGGAAAGGAAGGGAAGAAGAACGTAAGGGAGGCTGAAGAAAGAAGTGAAGAAGGAAACCCTTGCTCAGCAAGGTAAGAAGAAAGTAAGGAAAAGAGGGTAAAGCACGGTCAAGAGGTCAACAAAGTCGGTTGCAGCCGCAAGAAACAACGGGGGCGGTTCACTGGGCCGCGGGAGCGGGAACCCGCTGGGGTGGCACACAAGCCCGCGGGGGCGGCTAAGGTAAAAACTCAGTCCAAAAGACTAAGGCTCTTACAATGGACTCCTCTTCCTATTGTCAGTTAGATTTTTTATAAAACTTTGTGTGCTTGTGTGTGGCTCATTGGACATACGTCATCTTTGTCATATGGTTCCGACACGGATATATTTTTTTTAACACGATGTAAGTAGGTTTTCACATTTAATTATCATGCATGCATGGATAGTATATCTAAAGTGTGTGGGAGTTTAGCCTTTGAAGATTATGGTAGGTTGTTGATGCATGTGTGGGGGCAAAATAATTGAGAAACGATTCTAGACCTACATCCCTGTCATCTCTGTCATATGGTTCCGATAAGGATTTTTTTTTTTTTAACACGATCTAAGTAGGTTTTCACATTTAGTTATCATGCATGCATGAATAGTATATCTAAAGTGTGAGGGAAATTAGCCTTTGAAGACTATGGTAGGTTTTTGATGCATGTGTGGGGGCAAAATAATTGATAAACGATTCTAGACCTACATCCGTGTCATCTCTGTCATATGGTTCCGACACGGATATAAATTTTTTTAACACGATGTAAGTAGGTTTACACATTTAATTATCATGCATGCATGGATAGTATATCTAAAGTGTGAGGGAAATTAGCCTTTGAAGACTATGGTAGGTTGTTGATGCATGTGTGGGGGCAAAATAATTGAGAAACGATTCTAAACCTACATCCCTAGATTCCCTACTTACCAATAGAATCATCAGGTAGAATAAGAATGCAAAAAGACTACTTTTTCAACCCCATCATATATAAAGGTGACAAGTAGGCATATGGGAAAATGAGGCCCCCTAGGATTAAATTTATAGGCTAAATATTTTCTTCTTTCATAATTTAGGATGTGTAATTATTGTATTGCTTTTCCATGTCTCTACGGAAAAGGTTGATGTTATGTGATTCATCAACTTGTGATTTTAGGTCTTATCTTATAACTACACTTCATTTAGCTACGTGGAAATATATGAAGCCCCACATTATCATATATATAGGACTATAGAAAAATACTTTATTAATTGGTGATTAATTTTGGCTTAAAACCCGTGTCAAATTTTACATGTTTAAGTTAGTCTCTTTACTTCGTGGCCAATCACATTAAACCTGCTAACCTTACAAATATGTTGGAGGATGCAGTCAAGGAGTATTCCAAAATATATAAACTGAATTGCGTTTATATGAGTTGAGTATTTGAAATTTCGCGATATTATATATAAAGTTGATGAACTAATAGTCAGTTAATGAATCTACTGGTATTTTATAAAACATCGGTTAACCATAGTAATTGTAATTCGTTTACCTAATGAAATGCTCTCACAATTTACAATTAGTATCTTTTCATTATACTCCTTTGTCATTTCCTACAACTTGATAATATGGCATGCAACACCAAGGATAATGAGCACAATAAGTTTATGAGTTTATGAGACGATCACTACTATTCAAATGTAACCAATGGTTACAAGTAAGTATGACTATCAAGACAATGCAAATATGAACTCCTTATTTATAATATATGTCATAATATCAACACAAACAATATACAATTCAAGGACTTTGTCCTACCAGATAAACAAGAATGATTTATACGTAAATTTATATATATATATATATATATATATATATATATATATATATATATATATATATCATGCGATAATCTTGTATAAGGATCACACCATGATCGTGCGCGATTGCGCACATTGTAATTTTGTCATGGTTCAAGATCACGAGGTGTACACACTTATGCACCTCGTGGTCTAGATCGTGCGTGAAAGATGCATGATCGTGTACATAAGATTCAAACAAGCATAGATGAAAAAATCGAACCTTAGTTTTTTTTAGTTCAAACCTATTTTATATGTTTTCAATTATTACCGTAAGGATGTTCGCACGTGAATTTACTTCAACGGTGCATCGATCTCCTCGAACAACACGACTTCATCGACGAAAATTTGAACGGGAGGTCCCAGCGGTTCGATCTCTGGTTTTGAGTCGATTCCTAGCGGTTTGAGGCACGACGGTCGGAGGTTGGGTAAGATCCGGGCTTGTTGGTTTGAGGTGGTTGGGACAGATGGTGGTCTGATTGGTTCTTGTCCTTCAATTCAGTTTCACGTTTTTTTGAATGGGGAAGAGTGAGTCAACTCGGTGTTCCAACTTACTGAGTTGACTCAAATAGCGAGTCAATTCGAGTTAACTCAGTTCTAGAGAGAGAGAGAAAAAAAACTTGTTGTTTTCTATGGAAAACAAGGAAGGCAATAGGTTTCTCTTTTGCCCGTTTAGTTCCATTTATGGGTGTGGTGTTGGTAGGGAAGGAAGTAGAGGTATCTCTTGCTTGGTTGGTCATTTGAAAAGGCAACACCTTTTTGCGGTAGAGTGCAAGAATGAGATTCGGGCCATCCTTGAATATAACCTTGATGTTTTTGTGGTGTTTGTGGAGGTTTTGACCGTACTCAAGATGTGGTTGTATGGTCGATGTATGTTTCTTCTTGCTCTGAGTCGTGAGTGTCATCACACCGATGGTTCTATTTTTTCTTTGGGTGAGGATGGTGAATAAATTGTATGTATTTCGAGGCTGATGTCGGATATCTCTAAGTTGATTATTGTTGAGCAGATTACAATTGACGGGGGTTTGGTGCTTGATGTTGGTCTATTGGAGAGGGTTATGTGCGTTTCTATCACTACTGTGAAAAGCATCCCTCATAGTTGTCGTTTAAGCTTTTCTCAAGCGTTGTTAGGTGCTCTTCTAAAGGTGGTTGTTGAGCCAAGTTGTGTGGCTGCTTGAGTTAGGTTGTTTTTGTTCCCTCGTTGTACGTTGTAGGTGTTTAGACCTATGAGCAGGCGAGATAGAAGATCAGGAGGTAGGAAGTTTATTCAACATCAACGGATTTTGCAGGCCTTGTCTACTTGGGGAGAAGTTGATGGTGTTTCTAGTTTTGTGCATGCTTTGATAGGCAGTTCAGAGCATAGACCTGTTGTTAGGGTTGATGGCGACTCAAAGAATGAAGAAGGTTGGGAGAGAAACCATAATATGAAGCAGTGTCTTCGAAAGGTTTCAGATGGGCATTTTATGGAAGTTGTAAAAGTTTTGTTCTCCTCTGGAGTAGCTCCTTATAGTGATGAGACTTTGAAGGCGTTGAAGACTAAACATCACTTCAAACCTCCTCCTTCTAAGCCTTGTTCCACTTTTCATGAACCGCCCCTCATTGTTGATATTGATTTGATATTTACATGCATCAAGTCTTTTCTCAAAGGAACCTCTTATGGTAGAGAGGGTTTTAGAGCACAATACCTTTTAGATTCTTTGTGTGGCGAGGGCTCTGCGGTTGACACAGGTCTTTTGAAAGTGCTTTCATCAATGGTCATTTTGTGTTTGGGAGGTAAGTGTCCGTTGAGTTTGGCTGAGTTTGTTGCTTCAGTGTCTCTTACGCCGCTGCTGAAGCCTGACAATGGGGTTCGTCCCATTGTAGTAGGTACTATATGGAGACGGCTAGTGTCTAAAGTAGCCATAAAGGGAGTGAGTAAAGATTTGAGGGAATATATTTGAGACTTTTAGTTTGGAGTTGGTATCTCAGGTGGTGCAGAGGCTATTCTACATAGTATTAACAGGGTTTTAAGCGAGCGTCACTCAGATGGTTCTCTAGCTATGTTGACATTGGATTTTTCTAATGCCTTCAACCTGATTAACATAATTGTTTTGCTCAGGGAAGTAAGGGAAAGATGTCCCTCTATCTCTTTTTGGGTTGATTTGTTTTATGGTTAGGCTGCCCATCTGTATGTTGGTGATGATTTTATTTGGTCGGCTACTATTGTGCAACCAAGAGACCCTTTGGGGCGCTTCTTTTTTCCTTGTCTTGGACCCACTTCTTCATCGGATCAGAGAAAGTTTCAAGCCTCTTCTACATGCTTCTTTATGATGGTACTATTATTGGCCGGACAAAGGAAGTGGCTACAGCGCTTGATATTATTAGAGAAGTTGGCACGAGTCTTGGCCTTGAGCTGAATGTTTGAACCACTGAGCTCTTTTGGCCTTCGTGTGATGGATCGAAGCTTAGAGAAGATTTATTCCCTCATGGCATTGCTAGGCTGGTTCTGGGTGTTAAGTTGTTGGGTGGGGCTGTGAGTAAAGATAATGGGTTTATTAGAGAGCTAGTCATGAAAAGTGTTGTTAAGGCGGTTGAGTTGATGTACCTTTTTCCGCAGTTGAGGGACCCGCAAAGTGAGCTTTTTTTTGCTTCGTTCTTGTATGGGTGTTGCTAAGATGATGTTTAGCTTGAGGACTTGTCTACTGGAGAATGAGGAGTGTGCATCTACTTTTTTTGATTTGGGATTCCGTGGATCAATCGAGGATATTGTGGTTTGTGGTGGTGCTTTTTTTGGCGATCTTCAATGGTGACTTGCTTCTTTGCCGATTCGGTGTGGAGGCCTTGGGTTATACTCAGCTATGAAAATTTCTTCTTTTGCTTTTGTGGCTTCTAGAGCTCAGTCTTGGATCCTTCAAGTCCACGTTTTGCGGGACAATGGAGTTGTTGATATGGGCTTTGAGTTTTTTGGAGCTTTGGGAAATCTTCAAGCTTCAATCCCTAGTTTTGATCCTTCTGGTTTTACTGTAAAGAGCACCGTCCCCCCTAAAGACCAACATGCTTTGGCGAGTGCTCTTTTTGGTAAAACAGTATAGGCGATGAAATCAGTTTTTGGTTTGACCCCTAGAGAAAAAGCGGTTTTTCAGTGTCTACAGGCAGTGCATAACCAAGATTTCCTTCTTGCCATACCTATTGATGGACTTGGACAACGTATGTCTCCCATTGAGTATCGCACGATCCTCAAGTATCGCCTTATGATTTCTTTGTTTCATCCTGGTGTGTTATGTCCTATGCCTAATTGTGGGAGGCCTTTGGATGTTTTTGGGGAGCATTTGGTTCATTGTAAAGAACTACCCGACTTCAAATATAGGCACGATTTGGTTCGTGATGTTTTATGTGACGTGTTTAGGAGAACATGGATTTCGTCCAAGAAAGAGGCACTTGTATCCTTCTTGACTGATCCACGTGAAAAAAGGTCTACGTTGAGGTCCACAGATATGTTAATTTTTGGAAAAATGAGTGGAAAACATGCTTGTATTGATTTGACAAGAGTCCCTCCTTTGGTTGGTTTGGATAACAGGCCTTTTGTGGTGGGTAAGGCGGCCCTAAACGCAGCCTCTCTGAAGGTGGCTAAGCATGAAAAAGCTTGTCTTGAAAACCAACATGTATTTCTTCCGTTCGCTTTCGATACATTTGATTTTCTTACGCCTAATGCCGTCGAGATTCTCAAGAGGATATGGTGCAACGGGACTTGCATGGTAATTTTGTGTCACCTAGGTCTTCAGATGTAGTATTTAGGAGAATCGGATTTGCTATTCATAAAGGATTGGCGGCACAGCTTGTTGCCCGTCTAATTTATAACTTGATGTAAGATTTTATCTTATAAGAAAATATTACTTATTATTTTATAAACTTAATAAGTTTAACTTTTTATGTGGTCGTAATATATTTTAAAATTGTACCCTTACTTAAAATAAAATATAGTTATTTTTAATTTATTTTTGAATTAGTTTTAAATTTAATTTTCAATATATTTTAATTCAAAAATAAAAAATTAATTTGAAAAAAATTACTTCAAATGTACTTTTCTAGATTTTTTAACTTAAAAAATACTTTTATTATAAAGTAATTAGTTTCAAATTTAACGAGGTTATAATTAGTTTAAATTTATTTTACTGTATTTTTTATTTATAATAAAACTTTTAATGTGATAGATTAAAAATGGTCATAAAATAAAATAAAATTTGTAAAAATCACTTCAATTAATTACTTTATATACTTTTATATTTATAGTTGTAAATCTTTTCTTTCTTTTTTTTTTTATTGATATTTTGTTGATTAAGATTTTGATGGATGGGCATCTTATTTGTCTAATGCATTGCATCCCCTAGTCTCTGCATAAATGGTTGACATTCTCTTAAGTTGGAATTTTGATAGTGTAAATCTTATCTATAATCGTGTTGATATTTTATCGATTGAGGTTTGGATGGGTAGGGATATTGCTTCTTCTTGTCTCATCAAAAATGGTTGACCGTCTCTTGCCCTCCAATGGCCAAAAGTCTCCTTGTTGAATATATTCAAGTGTTCGATGCTCGATCGTCTGACCATTTTCTGACAAATATGATACCATAACTATCAAACTATATTATAAACTTTGTGGATGATTATGTTCCATATGCAATAATGGTACAATGAGTATATAACGTTAACGGGTTATTACTCCTATCGTTAATTGGTCGTGGGATGAAAACTCATTGAGTTTATGGGGTGAATTTGAGTCCAACATGCATATACGATATGATGTGCGATGAACCTCCCCATCTATCATTTTCTTCATCATTTGATAAAGTTAAGTTCGAGTTCGTTTATTTTACAAACGAGTTAAATATGAACTTGTTTTTGAACTCGATTAAAATTTAGTCTCGGTAGCACTCTAGTTGTTTTCTAAAATGTTGAACATGATCATGTAAAAACTTGGTTCGTTCGATTAAAATAACATTGTAGGACATTATACGAGTCAATTTCTTTGAGATCGGTTTCGGTTTTCCACATAGAAAGTGGATATATTGCAAGCCTAGTATACAAGATCAGTGAACTACTTCTCATATCGCTAATTGGTTTTAGAATAGAATCCCTGTTAGACTTATGCGCTCGACTTGGACATAACGCGCATATAAACTTATATGCACACAACCTTGCTTTGCGGTCTAAGCATATACAACCCAAACCTAACAGCTACAAACATGACACATTTCACGAAAAAGATACCTTTGAAACAATTACACAACTATATCCTAATTTACTCATAACTACAAAAAATAACACCCTCGAATTAAGCTTTAACATGAAACACCACACTTGAATGTACATAAATTATAAAATAAGTACTGAAATAAGTAAATTAACTAAAAAGAAATCAATATGTGAAACAACAACCTAATATTAAGCATTTAAACAAAAACTATTATCGTAAAACCATCTTAAAACCCCAAACTCCAATATGCTTGGATTACACGAAAACCAGTCTTAAAAATTTTCCAAAAAAAAAAAACACACATTCGATGATTCAGTGATGAACAATGAAAACGGACTTGTAAAACTCTCACCGCCATTTGTTACAGTTATAAAAAAAAGTATGTAGGAATCCTACATATGCATCCGTAAAACAAAATAATGTCCGCCCATGCCAAATAATAATTTCTAAATTATTTTTCAATCAATCCAACGTAAAGCGACACCAACCGGTCGAACCATGAACCAACTAATGAACTCGACAGTGTATATGGGTAAATATATATATAGAGTTAGGATCATGTAGGAACCTCTTAGTGTAGGGAATAGGGACTTAATAATTGTTAGATTAATACAGATGAACGTCCAAGATTTAACATTATTTATGGCAATAATTAATGAGAATATTATTTTGCCTCTAATATAATTATGATAAAAAAACGTTTTAACGACAAAATTTTTTCTATAAAATATAACAACGACCCAATATGAAAATAAATTATGGAAAGAATGCTGGTTAAATTTGGTCGTTAAATACTTTATAAGAAATTTGATCCTTAAATTATTTTCATATTGGGTCGTTATTATATTTTATAGAGAAAATTTGGTAGTTAAAATATTTTTTATATAATTAATATAGTCATCGTTAAAATTTTGTGGGTCGTTAAATCTTGGACGTTCAATATTTTATGGGTCGTTAAAATTTTATAGAGAAAATTTGGTCATTAAAATGTTTTTTTTATCATATTTTAACTACCAAAACAAATTTTAACGACCAATCCTAACAAATTTAACGATCAAATTTCTTATAAAATTTATTAACGATCAAATTTCTCTATAAAATATATTAACGACCAAATATATTAACGATCAATTGCTTCAACATTTATTTTTGAGATAGCCCAAAAATAAGAAATATGTTTTCCTAATTTATATCTTATTTAATGAATGAATAATATTAAAGGTATAATGAACAATATCCTTATTACATCGAGTTAGAAGTTAGGCGGGCAACAAGTTGTGCCGCCAACCCTTTCTGAATAGCAAATCCAATCCTCCTAAACACTACATATGAAGATCTGGGTGACACAAAATTACCATGCAAGACCCTTTGCACCCTCTTAAAAATCTCGACGGCATCAAGCGCGAGAAAACCAAATGTATCAAAAGCGAACGGAAGAAACACATGTTGGTTTTCAAGACAAGCCCTTTAATGCTTAACCACCTTCAAAGAGGCCGCGTTGAGAGCTGCCTTACCCACCACAAAAGGCCCGTTATCCAAACCAACCAAAGGAGAGACTCCTGTCAAATCAATACAAGCATGTTTTCCACCCACTCATCCAAAAACTAACACATCTGCAGGCGTGATTTTTTTGGTGGAGTTTCGAGTGGTTTGTCGATGAGGAGGCGTGAATTTGTGATCGACTCTTGACGGCTCCAAAGCGAGTCCAAATCTAAGGTGTCAACAGTTTTTCCCCAGGCTTCTTACGTGTGTGGCTGTGTACTTCCTTCGAAGACAGACTTTATGCTTGCCGCTTCTTGCTAAATGCATCATCATCCTACTTTCCCTTGAAGACCTTCCTTGCTTTCGGGTTTTTTGTATGTTGTATTTTGTGTATTTCTTTTTCTTGTATTGTGGCTCTTTATGACGGTTAGTCCATCTGCCGATCTTTTTCGGCTTTTCAATCCACTAGACAACATGTCGTTTAGTGGTTTCGAAGTGCTTTCCTTTAAAAAAAATGATGCCTAATTCTGCAGACGCACGCTATGATCAACAAGCCGACCTTTTATGTAAAGTGATTATGCAATAAGATTTTGTTCAAATTATTCCAAAGGGTTAGCATATAATGTGGGGTCACTACTCACTTATAATTGTGAACGAATCATGCATACATAATGAAGCCATGCAATTTTAGATTTCAATTAACGTCTTCTTTTCTAATGTTTTTTTTTATTATTATGATTATCTCCCTTATTCCATTTTAGGATAAACAATAATGCCATCCACTTCAAGCTTAGCTTCATCCTCCTCTGTAAATTAGATTTAATGATCTCTACTCACTCCAAACCAACACCAACGTACACACTTCTTCTCTAACCCTTGAGCTAACTATATATATCATATGTAACACCCCGAATCCGTAGGACTCGAGGCACTACTGGGCTAGGATCTCACAATGGATCCTGACCCTAGCTTGACAACAAGTTCACTGATTCTTACAACAAGACACATATAGATTAAAACAAAACATCAAACTGATATATATATATATATATATATATATATATATATATATATATATATATATATATATATATATATATATATATATATATATATATATATATATATATATATATATATATATATATATATATATATATATATATATATATATATACACATACACATACACATACACATACACATACACATACACATACACATATACATACATATATATATATATACACATACACATATATATACATATATATACATATATATATACATATATATACATATATATATACATATATATACATATATATATATATATATATCAAAAGGTAATACAGAAGAACCGCTGAGTACAAACCAAAACATAAGACCGTACATCATAAAATATCTCGTATCTCACGTATAATCCCAATGTACGGAGCCCTCAGCGGATCACCCCTCTGGATCACTCCTATCCTGCAAAGGATCTACAACACGGTATAAAACCGTTAGCTAACCATACACATATATATAAGAAGATGCAGAAGCACAAACACACATCAGAGAAACATAAACACCTCATCATGCTATCACACATTTACCCGGTTTATTATCTTTATAATGTTCAACACTCAAATCGTATATATATATATATATATATATATATATATATATATATATATATATATATATATATATATATATATATATATATATATATATATCAGAATATGAATATATGTGACACGAGGAATATAATCCTCGCCTCTAGGTGTTATAGCCAGCTGGAGTGGTATAAGCACACGATCACGTATACCATAAGGAGTGGTGAGTGCCCTTCCCGTATACCAGATATGACCTAACTATAGAGAACATCCCAGACTCCACTATAGGATGAAAGGCAGGTTGTCACAACCACTACAATTGGCGGTCACTAAACAATAGGTCGGTAATAAACAATATCGCATGCTATAAAGCATATAACAATCACCACTCATGCACACATCCAATATAAGGATGGTAGCTAAGTAAGTCCTACGGACATACCTCAACCTCAGAAGAAGTCTCAACCACGATTAACTCTCAACACGGTCCACTCCAATCTGGAGGACAACACTGCCTAAAACAAGACATAACAAGATATCACATCTCCTATCAATAAAAGGGGTCACACCTAGACCCAAGGGATCCATAAGGATCATATCCTAACTCATAAACCTCTAAGCCATAACCGGCAAAAATGATATCATACTTATCATCATTCTAACCTCAAACAAGTACCTAGCATGCTACTAACCCGCTCATACTAGGAAAGGAAAGGATCATACTACTCTAAGTAGATCATGTACAAGACGCACCCGCGGAACGGAAAGACGTAGGGGCGGAACAAGGCAAAACGCAGGCAAGCGCAGGCACGGGCGCAGGCGCAGGCGCTGTGTGAGAGCCCTTTTCTTTCGGACCGAGATTTGATCTTTGACCGAGCTTGTTTTGGCCGAGTTTGGCTCAGCCGCTCCCGCGGTCACTTCCTCCGCACCTGCGGGTCGCCGCTCCCGCGGCCATCTCCGCCGCCCCCGCGGGTTCTTGCGGCTGCAACCGGTTTTGTTGACCTTGTTGACCCGTGCTTTACCCTTAGCTTTACTTCTTTCTTCTCCTTGCTGAGCAAGGGTTTCCTTATTCATTTCCATCCAGTCTTCACGTCCTTCTTGCTTCTTCTTCATCTTCTTTGATCTTGTTCTTGGTTGGAAGAGTTTGGTTGGAGTTTATGTGAGTAGTGGCTGTTGTGTTGATGCTAGTGTGTGTGTTGCTGTGCTTGGAAGCCAGCCTTGGTGTTTGTTGATCCTCCCTGCAGCCTAGGACCTTTAATAGTGGTGAGTGCTTGTTCTTCTCCTTCTCTTCTTCTTTGATTCAATCCTTCTAGCTTAAGATTAGATGTATGTTAAGGGTTTTCATGTTGGAATGTGTATGTGTGTGTATGTATGTGTTTATAGAAGAGAGTAGACGTGATTTGATCACGTGAAGAGCCAAAGAGAAGCTGCGAAGTCTAATTCTGCACTGTTGCCGCCCCCGCGGCCAAAAGTCACCGCTCCTGTGGAAGACGTGCCACAACGCCTGCGCCGTGCCTGCGTTGCTAGCGATCGTTGTCACCGCCCCCGCGGCTGAGTGTCACCGTGTCCGCGGTTGCCTGCTTTCCGCCCCTGCGTCCTTAGATCACGCAGGTGCGTCTTGTCCCGAGACTACCTATAGTTAGGTAGTTCCTTTCCTTTCTAGTATGAGGGAACTAGTAGCATGCTAGGTACCGGTTTATGATGAGTATGATATAGATATGATCCCTTATGGATCCCTTGGGTCTAGGTGTGACCCTTTGTGTGATAGGATTGTGATATATATATGTGTACCTTGTATAGGTTATGCTGTCCTCCAGTTTGGAGTAGACGTTTCTAAGAGTGGTTTGTAGCGAGATACTCCTGAGATCGAGGTAAGTCCATAGGACTTACTTAGCTACTATCCTTATATTGGATGTATGCTTGAGTGGTGTGTGTTATGTGCTTTATAGCATGTGTTATTATTTGGTCACCGACCTATGTTATATTGACCGCCCATTGTAGTGGTTGTGATAACCTTTCCCTTTCATCCCGTCATGGAGTCTAGGAGGTTCTCTGTAGTCAGGCCATATCTGGTATAAAGGAAGGCCCCTCAACATTCCCACAGGGTACACGGGAGGTGTGCTGATACTACTTCAGCTGGTTAGAGTACTCAGAGGCGAGGATTATATTCCTCGTGTCACCTATCTTTATATATATCTATTTATACAATTGAATGATTCAACTTATTAAAGATAATAAACCGGGTAAATGTTTGATATCATGCTGAAGTGTTTATTACTTATGATATGTGTTTGTGCTTTAGCATCTTCTTATATATGTGTATAGTTAGCTAACGGTTTCATAACGTGTTGTAGACCCTCGCAGGTTAGGAGAGCTGTGGAGTGATCCGGAGGGGTGATTTGCTGAGGGTTCCGTACACGGGGCATATTCGTGGGTTTTTGGAGATTATCCATTGTACGGATTTCTGTTTTGATTGTACTCAACAGTACTGTATAAACCTTTTGATATTTATATATCAGTTTTTATGTTTTGTTTTAATCTGTTGGTGCCTTGTTGTAAGATTCAGTGAGGTTGTTGTCAGGCTAGGGCCAGGATCCATTGTGAGATCCTAGCCCAGTAGCACTCCGAGTTCTACGGATTTGGGGTGTTACAAAGTTGGTATCAGAGCCCATGTTGACAACAATAGCACTAGTAATCTGCAATAAAGTTCGAATGGATAAATAAACAGAACCCGAAAGGGGTCTGACTTTTCAAAAGGTTTTGGTTTTAAAATGAGTACAAATGTTTTGGGTTATCTTGTATGTGAGCCATCACCCCTTTGAAGATCTCAACAATACACATATATAGATATTTTGTTGTGATTGATTTGATACATACATATGGCATATATATAGCCTTCTAAGCTAGGTTTACGTCCTCTACAGATGGTTCAGACTAGAGCCTTACCTACAACTGGGCGAGGTAGAGGTAGACCCTCTCTAGGCCGAGGACGAGGTAGGATATCTGTTGATGGTTCCCAGGAAGCAGGAGAGATCCACGAGGAAGTTGCTGAGAGCGCCGTTCTTGAGAATAGGAACGAGGCCGCTGAGAGACAGGAGTCACAGGGAGTTCAGTCTGGTGATTATACTCGCGTCTCGATGGGTAGGTCAGAGTTTTAGGCTTATATCAGACGTGTAGAGGAGGCTGCCAGAGCAGGTAGGCGTACCCCAGACTTACAGGCACAAGAGGGACCATCAAAGAGGTCCCACACCGTTACCCAGGTACCAGCTGTACATGTACCTGTTGCTGAGATTGCCAGGGCACCAGAGGAGCATAGAGGGTCTAGACCAGATACCTGGTTGAAGGCTTTTCATCAGATGGGTGTACCCCCTTTCATTGGGAAGGTGGGGTTAGAGGTTGAGCTCTGGATCGGGCATGTAGACTCAGCTCTGGAGTCTATTCGCTGCCCAGCTGATAGGCAGATTGAGTTGGTGCAGACTCTGTTCAGAGAGATGGCACAGCACAGGTGGAGGTCAGTACGAGGTCAGGTTACCAGTTATGACCAGATGAGGACCTTGATCAGAGAGCGTTTCTACCCTGCCTCACTGAGGAGGGAGAAACTGCGTGATTTCGTTGAGGCCGGATTTGAGGATGTGCCAGTTTCAGAGGCCATCAAGAGGTTCTAGGAGGAGCTGGCTTTACTGGGTCCAGCTGCACCTCCTGTTGATCAGCATGTTTATTTGTTCTCTCGACGACTGAGGGGATAATACCCGAGCCTACATGGCAAGTTTTCACTGTGAGTCCTTGATGGACTATCAAGACCGAGCTGCCGATTATGAGAGAGAGAGGGTTGGACAGAGGAGAGCTTCTCAGGCCGGAAGGTCTGAGAAAAGACAGCGTACTGGGCAGACTAGTGGTACGGCTAGAGCTGCTAGTGTTGGAGGTAGTCAGAGGCACCAGGGTCGTTTTGTATCTGCACCAGTTACAAAGAAGGGACGACAGTGTTTTAACTGTGGAGATCTTGGGCATCTGAAGCCCGAGTGCACGAGGCCACTGGTGACGTGTTTTACATGTGGTCGACAGGGCCATAGAGCCATTTACTGCCGCCAGGGCGGAGCTGCATCTCAGCAGGGTTCTAATCCTGCCAGTGTAGCAGGAGGTGGGCAGAGACCACCCCAGAAGCAGCAGCAGAGGGACATCAGAGAGTCCCAGATCGCCCTACGACTCAGGGATCTGCTCCTGGGCCGAGTAGGGGTAGAGGCCGTGGTGGGGGCACCACCGATACCAGAGGCCCACAGGGTCGTGTGTTTGAGTTGAGGAGTGCAGAGGAGCCAGCTGCACCTACTGCTACAGGTACCATTCTAATTCATGGTTTACCTGTTAGAGTTTTATTTGATACTGGTGCTACACACTCTTTTATTTCTGATGCCTGTGTAGAGCGTCTTGGGTTAGATACAGTTGAGGGTATGCCTTTTATTATAGGGTTACCTGATGGTGGTAGGGTCAGAGGTACCCGTGAGATTCACGGTTGTCCCATTTCTGTAGGGACCCGTGTGTTACTAGTTGACTTCTTTGTCATGCCACTAGAGCATGAAGAAGTCATTTTAGGTATGGATTGGATGGCTAGACACTCTACAGTTCTAGATGTAGGTAGGAGGACTGTTACCCTCTCTACCAAGTTAGGACAGATAGAGGTTTTCCGAGGTTGGGACCTTGGGAAGGTAGGCACAGTTATCAGTGCGATACGAGTAGCCAGACTGATTGCACAAGGTTGCGAGGCCTTCTGGTGTTATGCCATGAAGGAGGGGGAGAGTCCAGCTGTAGAGGACATTCCAGTTGTTTGTGAGTTTACTGATGTGTTTGCTGAGCCGTCCAGTTTGCCGCCTCAGAGGAGTGTGGATTTTGGGATTGAGCTAGAGCCTGGTACGAGACCGATCTCGAAGGCCCCATACCGGATGGCGCCTGTCGAGATGCTGGAGCTGAAGAAGCAACTCGAGGAGTTGGCTGAGAAAAGCTTCATTTGCCCTAGTGTGTCCCCATGGGGAGCACCTGTCCTCTTCGTACGGAAGAAGGACGGATCACTGAGGTTATGTATAGATTACAAGGAGCTGAACAAGGTGACCATCAAGAACAAGTATCCACTGCCGCGCATTGATGATTTGTTAGATCAGCTACAGGGAGCTATTGTGTTCTCCAGGATTGACCTGCGTTCCGGATATCACCAGTTGAGGGTGAGGGAGCAGGATGTGCATAGGACAACATTCAGGACCCCATACGGCCACTACGAGTTTGTAGTGATGCCATTTGGGCTTACGAATGCCCCAACCGTCTTTATGGAGTTGATGAATAATATCTTCATCGACTTCCTGGATCAGTTTGTGGTGGTTTTCATAGATGACATTCTGGTATATTCTCGTAGCAGTGAGGAGCATGCATGACATTTGAGGACTGTATTGCAGGTTTTGCGGGATAGAGAACTTTATGCTAAGTTCTCTAAGTGTGAGTTTTGGATGCCAGAGGTAGCATTCCTAGGTCATGTGGTTTCAGCTGAAGGGATCAAGGTGGATCAAGCGAAGATTGAGGCAGTAGCAGCATGGACGACACCGACGAACGTCAAGGAAGTACGTAGTTTCCTTGGCCTAGCCGGTTATTACAGACGCTTCGTGGAGGGTTTTTCTGTGATTGCCCGTCCACTGACGAGTTTGTTGAGGAAGACTACCAGATTTGTGTGGTCTGATCAGTGCAGGCAGAGTTTTGAGGAGTTGAAGAGGCGTTTGACTTCTGCTCCTATTTTGGCACAGCCAGAGGGTACTGAGGATTTTGTGGTTTATAGTGATGCATCCAAGCTAGGCTTGGGATGTGTTTTGATGCAGAGAGGCAGAGTTATTGCTTATGCGTCTCGACAGCTGAAGACGTATGAGGAGAACTACCCGACTCATGATCTGGAGTTGGCAACGGTAGTTCATGCACTGAAGATTTGGAGACATTACCTGTATGGTGCTACATGTCAGATCTTCACAGACCATAAGAGTCTGAAGTATATTTTCACGCAGCGGGAATTGAATAACCGCCAGCGTAGGTGGCTTGAGCTAATCAAGGACTTCGATTTAGAGATTATGTACCATCCAGGGAAGGCGAAGGTGGTCGCCGACACCCTGAGCAGGAAGACGCCTCGAAAGCAGGCGATTGCGAGGATGACAGTTCAGCATCAGTTATAGAGAGACCTGATCTAGTTAGAGCTGGACATCCAGTTTCCTGATGAGGATGCCCAACTGCGTACATTAGAGGTCCTTCCTGATCTGTTGGATGAGATCCGACAGAAACAGGAGACCTGCCCGACTTTACAGAGGATCAGAGATAGGATGTCTCGAGATGAGGCACCACAGTTCCTTCTTGGAGCAGATGGAGTTTTGAGGCGCCGCGGTCGCGTTTGTGTACCTGTTGATACAGAGCTGAAGCAGAGGATTTTACAGGAGGCTCATTGCACCCTTACTCGGTACATCCAGGTACGAGTAAGATGTATCAGGATTTGAGACGTATATACTGGTGGGGAGGGCTGAAGCCCGATGTAGCCAGATTTGTAGCTCAGTGTGCGACCTGCCAACAGGTCAAGATCGAACATTTCAGACCTGGAGGTGAGCTCCATCCACTTCCTGTTCCACAGAGGAAGTGGGAGGACGTCACCATGGATTTTGTGACCGGACTGAGGCTGAGCCGGAGTTTTGATGCCATCTGGGTTATAATAGACAGATTGACGAAAACGACACGTTTCATTCCTATCAGAGAGACGTGGCCGGTGAGCAGATTAGCAGAGGAGTACACTAGGCAGATAGTGAGAATCCATGGTGTACCGAGGACGATCGTCTCAGACCGAGATGGACGATTTACCTCGAGATTCTGGCAGCAGATTTAGACTGCCCTGGGGACGAGTTTACACTTCACGACTGCGTTCCATCCTCAGACATATGGTCAGTCAGAGAGGACCATTCAGACGCTGGAGGATATGTTGCGAGCTTGTGTGTTGGATTGGGGACAGGTGTGGACAGATCATCTCCCACTTGTTGAGTTCTCCTACAACAACAGCTGGCATGCATCTATTGGGATGGCCCCATATGTGGCACTGTATGGACAGAGATGTCGTACCCCGTTACGCTGGGATGAGCAGAGCAGTGTCAGTGGTTTAGCACCTGATCAGATTCAGGATGATATGGCTCGGATAGCATTGATCAGAGAGCGTATGCTGACTGCACAGAGCCGTCAGAAGTCGTATGCTGACAGGAGGCGTAGACCTCTAGAGTTCAAGGTTGGAGCCCAGTGTGGCTGAGAGTGTCCCCGACACGAGGTGTTAGGCGTTTTGGCATTAAGAGGAAGTTGAGTCCCCGATATGTCGGACCGTTCGAGATTCTTGATCGAGTTGGGAGCGCAACTTACAAATTAGCCTTGCCTCCGAGATTAGAGAGTGTTCACCCTATGTTTCACGTGTCTCAGCTGAGGGAGTATATACCAGATCGGAGACACATCGTGAGTTATGAGGATTTGGTGGTTGAGCCGGACCACACTTTTGTTGAGCATCCGATTGCAGTCCTAGAACGAGGTATGAGACGCCTACGTTCGAAGGACATACCTATGCTTAGGATACAGTGGTCGAGACGAGGATCTGAGGAGGCTACATGGGAGACTGAGGATAGTATCCAGAGGAACTATCCCGAGTTCTATGTTGAGTTAGATGCACCAGTAGGATCACCGAGTAGATCTTAGCACTAGCTTGGTGAGTCTTATCTACTTATATGCTTATATGCTATGATGTGATTATTTTCATGCTAGCTTTGATGTGATTATGATCTTATAAGATCTTGTTATGCTAGTATGATTTCTTATTTATAGCTGGAGATGGTTCTTCCCTCCATGCTATTGTGATACGCTTAGGTTTAGCTGGAGATGGTTCTTCCCTCCATGCTATTGTGATACGCTTCGGTTTAGCTGGAGATGGTTCTTACCTCCATGCTATTTGATGGACATAGTAGTGCTGGAGATGTTCTCCCTCCATGCATTTCTGTTATGGTTATGATACGGCTAGAGATGTGCTTCCTCTATGCCTTGTGATGTGTTTATAGCTGGCTAAAGATGGTTCTCTAGGCCTTGGATAGTATAGTTTACTGCTGGAGTTGATGTTTCCTCCATGCTTATGTTTGAGGTTATAGAGAGTGTTACCTCGGCTTCAAAGTCCGAGTGGTTTGAGGATTTTGCAAGTTTCGGGATGAAACTTGTTTTTAGGGGGGTGAGATGTGAGAGCCCTTTTCTTTCGGACCGAGATTTGATCTTTGACCGAGCTTGTTTTGGCCGAGTTTGGCTCAGCCGCTCCCGCGGTCACTTCCTCCGCACCCGCGGGTCGCCGCTCCCGCGGCCATCTCCGCCGCCCCCGCGGGTTCTTGCGGCTGCAGCCGGTTTTGTTGACCTTGTTGACCCGTGCTTTACCCTTAGCTTTACTTCTTCCTTCTCCTTGCTGAGCAAGGGTTTCCTTATTCATTTCCATCCAGTCTTCACGTCCTTCTTGCTTCTCCTTCATCTTCTTTGATCTTGTTCTTGGTTGGAAGAGTTTGGTTGGAGTTTATGTGAGTAGTGGTTGTTGTGTTGATGCTAGTGTGTGTGTTGCTGTGCTTGGAAGCCAGCCTTGGTGTTTGTTGATCCTCCCTGCAGCCTAGGACCTTCAATAGTGGTGAGTGCTTGTTCTTCTCCTTCTCTTCTTCTTTGATTCAATCCTTCTAGCTTAGGATTAGATGTATGTTAAGGGTTTTGATGTTGGAATGTGTATGTGTGTGTATGTATGTGTTTATAGAAGAGAGTAGACGTGATTTGATCACGTGAAGAACCAAAGAGAAGCTGCGAAGTCTCATTCTGCACTCGCCGCCCCCGCGGCCAGAAGTCACCGCCCCTGCGGAAGACGTGCCGCAGCGCCTGCGCCATGCCAGCGCTGTGCCTGCGTTGCCAGCGATCCTTGTCACCGCCCCCGCGGGTGAGTGTCACCGCGCCCGCGGTTGCCTGCTTTCCGCCCCTGCGTCCTTAGATCACGCAGGTGCGTCTTGTCCCGGGACTACCTATAGTTAGGTAGTTCCTTTCCTTTCTAGTATGAGGGAACTAGTAGCATGCTAGGTACCGGTTTATGATGAGTATGATATAGATATGCCGGTTACGACCTTGAGGTTATGAGTTGGATATGATCCCTTATGGATCCCTTGGGTCTAGATGTGACCATTTGTGTGATAGGATTGTGATATATATATGTGTACCTTGTATAGGTTGTGTTGTCCTCCAGTTTAAAGTAGACGTTTCTGAGAGTGGTTTGTAGCGAGATACTCCTGAGATCGAGGTAAGTGCATAGGACTTACTTAGCTACTATCGTTATATTGGAGTGGTGTGTGTTATGTGCTTTATAGCATGTGTTATTATTTGGTCACCGACCTATGTTATATTGACCGCCCATTGTAGTGGCTGTGATAACCTTTCCCTTTCATCCTATCGTGGAGTCTGGGAAGTTCTCTGTAGTCAGGCCAGATCTGGTATAAAGCGAGTCTGGGAGGTTTATTATCATTAATAAGGAAGGCCCCTCACCATTCCCACAGGGTACACGGGAGGTGTGCTGATACTACTCCAGCTGGTTAGAGTACTCAAAGGCGAGGATTATATTCCTCGTGTCACCTATCATTATATATATCTATTTATACGATTGAGTGATTCAACTTATTAAAGATAATAAACCGGGTAAATGTTTGATATCATGGTGAAGTGTTTATTATTTATGATATGTGTTTGTGCTTTAGCATCTTCTTATATATGTGTATAGTTAGCTAACGGTTTCATACCGTGTTGTAGATCCCTCGCAGGTTAGGAGAGCTGCGGAGTGATCCGGAGGGGTGATCTGCTGAGGGTTCCGTACACGGGGCATATTCGTGGGTTTTTGGATATTATCCATTGTACGGATTTCTGTTTTGATTGTACTCAGCAGTATTGTATAAACCTTTTGATATTTATATATCAGTTTTTATGTTTTGTTTTAATCTGTTGGTGCCTTGTTGTAAGATTCAGTGACGTTGTTGTCAAGCTAGGGTCAGGATCCATTGTGAGATCCTAGCCCAGTAGCACTCCGAGTCCTACGGATTTGGGGTGTTACACGCTGGGACCGTGGCCGCGGGGGCGGCAGCTTCCAGCGCGGGTGCAGTGACAAGGCTTCCACAGGGGCGGCAGTTTCCAGGCGCGGGGGCGGCGACTCTACAGAACGTAGAGTCCCGATTCTCTTTCACTCTTCACGTGATCAAATCACGTCTTCTCCAAACCATTTCAAACACATGGATATACATACACATTCTAACATCAACATACCTTCCATACATCTAATCCTAAGCTAAGGAAGATGGAATCAAAGAAAGAAAGAAAGAAAGAAGAGAAGATTGGAGCTTACCACTGCTGTGTCTAGGCAAGGAAATGATCACAAACACCTCTTCAGCTGGCTCCAAAGCTCAGCAACAACAACATACAACATCAACCTCAACAAACCACATAAAACCTCTTCCAAACCAAGAGGAAACCAAACACAAGATCAAGAAGGAGGAAGGAAGGAAAGAAAAACGTGAGAAGGCTGGGAAATGAAGTGAAGATGAACCCTTGATCCAGCCAAGGTAAGAAGAGGTAAGGAAGAGAGTAAAGCACGAGTCAACCGGTCAATAAAGCCGGCTGTAGCCGCAAGAACCCGTAGGGGAGATTCCCTGAGCCGCAGGGGCGAAAAGCTACACGAGCCGCAGAGGCGGCTCCCTGAACCCGCGGGGGCGACTAAGGTCAAAAGACTAAGGCTCTTACATCATACATATATATATTTCTTGAATTGTCGGAAATGGAGAGGATCCATGAGCTTGCTAAGATGAAGGCAGCCGTGATATTTACAAAAAGTTCTTGTTGCATGTGCTACAACATCATTACACTCATCCATGAAATGGGAGCGAGCCCTGCAGCTTACGAGATTGACAGGGATATACGTGGTAAGGAGATGGAGTGCGCCCTTCAAAGGATTGGTTGCAACCCGACCGTTCCTGCAGTGTTTGTTGGAGGGAAGTATGTTGGTTCTGCTGGGGATGTTCTTGCCGCGCACCTTGATGGGCCACTCAAGAACAAACTCATCGAAGCTAAAGGTATATGGTTTTAGTTTATATATAGTAATTAATTACCAAGAGAAGTAAGACTTAATTGTGAACAAGTTAAATGAAGCTTGTTTAGTAAATAATGTTGTAATTTCAAGAGCTTTTATTTTCGTAAGCTTTTGAAAACAATGTTTTTTTATAATATTGAACAATTTTCCTCTTGCAAAAAAAGTAAAGGAGGAAGTCTTATGTTACATATTTATGTTCCAATCTCATTTTGGTGAAGAATGTACCAAGTTCAGTAATTAATTGTAACACCCCAAATTCGCGGGACTCGGGATGCTACGAGCGAGACCTCACAATGGGTCCCGATCCTTAGTCTGACAACAATTTTACCGGACCTTTCCAACAAGGCACAAATAAAGGCAAAACACGAAAACGTTTATAATGTATGCGAGAAACTGAAAGGTAAGAATACAAAGTGGAAACTCAGCCGAGTCCTCAAAACGACATAACCTGATACGGAAATCTAAACCGTACAACAAAAACCACAAACCAACAATACACAAGCATAACCCAAAAACGTCTCCGTCCTATAATGTACGGAGACCCCGGCTTTTCACTCCTCCACCTCACTCGGCGGCGTCCCTAACCTTCAAGGCATCTACACAACGGTTTAAAACCGTTAGCTCATATTCGAAGCATTAGAAAAGAGGTGAAGGCACATACACATACATATCACATAACACAAAACATACAAGTCCGGTTTATTATATTTTTACTATTAAGTCATATCCCATTCTAATTCAACTTAGGTTTGTGACACGAGAACCACTGTGGTCTCGCCTCGGTCCCTACTTACCGGCAAGGAATGGTACTGATGCATCCGACCGTCTACCCGCACGGGCTAGTCGCCGAGAACCTCCTAGACTCTCGCAAGAGCTAGGCAGATGATGTCACCGCCCGTTATCATACACTTGGGCCAAAAATATATAAGGTCGGTGGTCCTATTTACCGGTTTAGTTGTTTATAACATAAACAATATCACAAACACACACCACCAACACACATCGATGCTAATCCGTAAAATACGAGTTAAGTAAGTCCGGAGACTTACCCCGTCACCACACTCAAATCACCACACTCCCGCTTCCTTAAGGAGGAAGCCCACAACCTGCTCACAAGAGATATGCATATCAATACATGCTCACGTTCAAGAAGTCTTAGACTTCACTCTAGTGATCTAAGCAAGATCACCTAACCCTCAAGCTAGGAATGCATCCTAGGGTCCAAGGTACTCACCCCACTCTCCACACATGAAAGCAAATCACAACAGCTTATAACCTCACAAGATCTTAATCCTCAACCAAGGAGGAACAAGTTAGCCTAGAAGGTCCACCATGCTCACATGCTCATATCCATCAACTACATCGAGCCTTAAGGGCTCCTAGGTTCACAACCACTAAGTGGCATCACAAACTACTCTAGATCCATCCTAGGCATTCTACTAACATGATACAACTACAATACTAAGGAAGGAACGAAGAGGAAGGGAGAGGAGAAGCCTACTGTTGAAGAAACCGCAGCCGCGGAGTCAAGTTGGCGCCCCCCTGCGGAACACAGAAGCCGCCCTTGCGCCTTTGCTGTCGCCTTGGAGCCGCACCTGCGGAGCTGGTCGGCCGCACCTGCGGTGGTCTGGAATCGGGAGCCCGCCCCTGCGGCCGTGGTCAGCCGCACCAGCGGCGGTCTGGCGTCCTGGAGCCCGGAGCCGCCCTTGCGGCCGTGATGATCCGCCCCGCGGGTTCGGTGCAGAACCTCGTCTTCTCGTTTTTCATCGTGGATCCTTGGCTCCAATGTCCTCCTCTTCTTGCTGGGTCTTCTCCAAACACCCACCACTGATCTTAGACTCCTCTCCACGACCTAATCGAGCTAAGAACACATGCATGCAAGGATTTGAGTAAAAACCTCTCAAAAGCTTCATCCATGGCCATGGATGAAGGAGGGAAGAAGAAAGGGATGAGCAGTCATGGAGAAGAAGGAAGGAAGGAAGGAGAGGAACTTACCACACTAGATATGAACTTCTTCTTCTGCAGTCCATATCCAAGAGAATCCATGGAGCAAGAAGAGAAGAGAGAGCAAAGAGAGGAATGGAAGAGAAAAGTGACGTGAAAGAGAATAGAGGAGAGAGAGAGGAGACATGAGCTGAAAAGTGTTGAGGGGATCAAGGGGTCAGCTGACCTCTTGTCCCTCACCACGGAAAGAGGGGTCGGAAATGACCCCTTGTCACTTTAACCCGGAACGAAGGGTCGGAAAGCGGGAAAAAAGGGAAAAACAACGAGTCGGCTCGGGATTTTAAGAATAAATCCCGGGACTCGGCATCTCGTGCCTACGGGAAGATCTACAAGGTGCTCTAAGTCCGGAATAAAATTCCGGGCGTTACAACTAACCCCCATAAAAACAAGTTTCGTCCCAAAACTTGCTAAACCCAACACTCTCGGACCAACACGTCTCGTAACCACGTGGAAATCATAAAACGTCAACTATCGGCTCTAATCCAAGTCTACGTATAGAATCACATCAAGACCTTGCAAGGTACACAAAAACTCATACGCACTCACATAACACATCATGATACAACGCATAGAACAAACAAGGGAAGATCTCGGGACTAACCCGACGGTCTTATGGATGTTGCTAAGTCTGCATAAAACTTGGGATAGTTCCTCCGGATACTATCCTCCGTCTTCCATGTAGCCTCATCGGCTCCTCGCCTCGGCCACTGTACTCTCAACATCGGTATCTCCTTCGATCGTAGGCGCCTTGTACTCCGCTCTAAGACCGCTATCGGGTGCTCTGAAAAAGTATGGTCCGGCTCGACCACTAGGTCCTCGTGGCTGATGATGTGCCTCGGGTCGTGTATGTACTCTCTCAGCTGAGAGACATGAAATACCAGATGTATACCCTCCAACCGCGGTGGCAGTGCTAACAGGTATGCCACCTCACCGACTCTCTCCAAGATCTCGAATGGACCGACATATCGGGGCTTAACTTCCCCTTAATGCCGAATCGCCTGACGCCCCACGTCGGTGATACCCTCAACCAAACCTGAGCTCCTACCCTGAACTCGAGAGGTCTACGCCTCCTATCCGCATACGACCTCTGACGGCTCTGCGCGGCCAACATCCTCTCTCGGAACAAAGCAACTCTAGTCACGTCGTCGTGTACCTGATTTGGAGCTACAACGCTAGAACTCCCTGGCTCGTCCCAACATAAGGGAGTACGGCATCTCCGTCCATACAATGCCTCATATGGTGCCATCCCAATTGACGCGTGCCTACCGTTATTATACGAAAACTCGACCAACGGGAGATGATCTGGCCATACCTCACCCCAATCTAGTACACATGCTCGTAACATATCCTCTAATGTCTGAATAATCCGCTCGGACTGGCCATCGGTCTGGGGATGGTATGCGGTGGTGAAATGAAGACTCGAACCTAGGGCGGCATGCACCTGCTTCCAGAACCTCGAGGTAAAACGCCCATCCCTGTCCGAGATGATGGTCCTCGGTACCCCATGTAATCTCACAATCTGACGGGTAAACTCCTGCCCATATCGCGTCGAAGCTCCTACTCAGTCTCAGACCGGTAACGAAATCCATGGATATGTCCTCCCACTTCCACTACGGCACGGGCAGTGGGTGAAGCTCTCCTTCGTGTCTCTGGTGGTCGATCTTGACCAACTGGCAGGTCGCGCATCGGGCCACATATCTAGCTACATCGGGCTTGAGCCTGCCCCACCAATAAAATCTCCTAATATCCTGGTACATCTGACTCGTGCCTGGGTGCACCGAGTAAGGTGTGGAATGTGCCTCATGCAAAATCCGCTCTCTCAACTCCTGATCCGACGGTACACAAATACGTCCCTGACGTCTCAATAGCCCGTCTGCTCCTGTGATAAACTGCGGTGCCTCTCCTCGGGACATCCTGTCCCGGATCCTCATCAAAATGGGACATCTCTCCTGCTTCTGCAAGATCTCTCCAGACAGGTCAGGTAATACCTCTAACTCGGACAACCACAATCCGTACCCGGGAACTGGATATCCAATTCCAAACCTATCAAATCCCTCTGCAGCTGTGGTTGAACCGTAATCCGAGCTATAACCTCCTCTCGAGGTGTCCTCCTACTCAAAGCGTCGGCGACTACGTTCGCCTTCCCCGGATGGTACAAAATCTCCAAGTCAAAGTACTTAATCAGCTCCAACCATCTCCTCTGGCGGTTATTCAACTCCCGCTGAGTGAATATATACTTCAAACTCTTATGGTCTGTGAAGATCTGGCATGTAGCCCCGTACAAGTAGTGTCACCAGATCTTTAGGGCATGAATCACTGCCGCTAGCTCAAGATCATGGGTAGGGTAATTCTCCTCGTACGGCTTCAGCTTCTGATAGGTGATGGAATCACTATCAATTTAGGTAGTTTTTAGAGTCCTTTTTATGTTTTCGAGTCATATTATGTTGCTAATGCCTTGATCCATATAAAAGAGTCAAAATGAAGCAAAAGAAGGTATTAGCAACACTTAGGAGTTGAAGTAAAGAGACGAAGACAAGTTTCTGGTGCCTCACCGCCCCTGCGAAAAGTGTCATCGCGCCTGCGGTGACACCCTTGCCGAGCGCCACATCTAGCGGCCTCACCTGTGCCGAACGAAGCATGTCACCGCACCCACGGCCGCCTCTGGCCGCCCCTGGGGTGACAACCCTGGAGTCCCATGACGAGCACCGCGGCCAGCGCCTTCGCCCGCGGCCAAGAAGAGCCTGTCACCGCCCCCGCGGCCGCCTCTGGCCGCCCCTGCGGTGACCCATCTTGTAGAAGCGAAGACGGCACCACAGCGCCCTTGCCTGCGGCCTTGCCAGCGGCCCTGTGAAGCCGAAGATCCAATGTCACCGCCCCAACGGTGACTCTGGGCCACGCCTGCGGATCTTTACCATAAACGCCCGAAGTTAAAGAGTCAGACGTTTCAAGGAGCCTTTAAAGACCCGCCCCCGCGGGTGTGACGAGCCGCCCCTACGGCCATGAGGAAGATGGAACGTTTTTGCCTAAACCGCCCCTACGACGCCCTTGGCCGCGGGTGCGGGTTAGCGTCAGAGGACTTTACTCGGCTGTTTTCGACAACTTTAGGCCTTAATTGTGGTTGTTTGCACAACCTCTTTAATCCATTCTTAATGGTGGTTGTTTGCACAACCTCTTTACTCCTTTTTAATGCATTTTGTAGTATATAAATAGAGCCCTTGGCTATAGCTATTTTCATCTCATTTTCCACACAAAAACCTCTATATTTCCTAGTGTCTTTTGTAATGAGTTTCTAAGCTCCCTTGGCTACATTGGGTTGATTGAAGCTACATTACTACTTGGTTGTAAGTTCTTCTAATATAAGTTTAAGTTCATTATCCTTTGTGTTATTTTCCTTGATCTTTAACTTATGCTTGCATGTTTTTATCCACTTAGATTGATCACCTTAAGTGTACTAATGCATGCAAAATGCTAGGATTAATTGATTCCGGGTTCGGGTCCTTAATCTAGTAGCAAACCCATAGGTAAAAACTGGTTGCGATTATCTAAGGGAAAGGAAAATAACTATAAAGAAAGATTTTTCGGGTTGTTTTATTCTTCTTTATATCTCTTTATCTTTATTAGAATGCTAACTTGTGTTTTAATCTTGTAGGTTTACGGATTAAATAACTAGTTAAGTTGTGTTAATGCCGGTTGGCTTAACACATATCTACGATCAAGATGAGAACATCGGTGAATTACTTATAAAAAAGAATCAACCAAGTAGTATGTATGCTAAGATCCAACCTAGTGTAGTTCTTTACATCAACTTTTCACCAACTTTATAATTTTTTTTGTCTTGTTTTATTTCAATCCAAATTCCCCCCATTTGTTACCAAATCAATATTTAAAATAATAAAAACTCGATAAAACTCCCTTGGGTTCGACCCTTACTTAATCACTATACATTGGTTAGTATTAAGTTCGGATTTAACTTGATAAGTTTATAATAACGACCTTAGGAAATACGCTTGTCAAATTTGGCGCCGTTGCCGGGTAGTTTAATTTTTGTTTTTATTATTTTTTATTATTGATTATTGGTTTGGACCATTTTCATGCTTCAAACCCGTGCTACTAACTTAGAATTTGCCCCTTTTGATCCAGAAATCGAGAGGACATACCATCGGCAAAGAAGACAAAGTCGGAACGAAGAAGAAATGGCGAACCGCACACTCCGACAACTCACGCAGCCGGATTTTACTCAATACCCCCTTGCGGTGACCATACCGGCAATTGGAGAAGGGTTCAACTTCGAGCTCAAGCCGGGCTTGATCCATTTGCTACCTTCCTTTCATGGGCTGAGCGGAGAAGATCCCATCAAGCACTTGGGGAAGTTTCATACCGTTTGCATGAGCATGAAGCTGGAAAACGTGACCGAAGAGCAAATCAAGATGAGAGCCTTCGGCTTTACTCTCAAAGATGCGGCGGATGATTGGTACTACCACCTTCCATCCGGTAGTATCGATACTTGGGAGAATCTCCACAAAGCCTTCCTGGAGAAATACTTCCCAGCCAAGAAGGCCAACAGCTTGAAGAAGGCAATAAGCAACATCGAGCAAGAAGCGGATGAAACTCTTTATGAGTACTTTGAGAGATTTGCTAAGTTGAGATCAAGCTGTCCCTTCCACGGGTACTCAACCCAAGACCTTGTGTTGTACTTGTACAACGGGCTCTTGGAAAACGAAAGAAGGATCGTGGACGCCGCTTGTGGAGGAAACATTCTAAACTCCACTCCCGAAATTGCTATGGAAAAGATGCAAGAAATGGCGGAAGGTACGAGGAAATTTGGTAGATCCTCTATCAAAAAAGGAGTCCATGCCATCAACCCCAGCCGTCCGGAACTTGTGCAAGAGATTGCGGAACTAAAGGAGATGGTGAATAGGCTCACCTTGATGGGAACTCCACAACAACTCAAGGCTTGTGGAGTATGTGCCGATCCTTTCCACCCCACGGACTTGTGCCCACAAGTTCAAGATGAAGTTGCTGAGGTGAATGCTATCGGGTATGGTCAACAACAACAACAACGCCAACGGGACAACCCATATGCTCAAAATTTCATCCCGGGTTGGCGTGATCAACAAAACTACCGGTGGAAGGATCAACAAAACCAACAACAACAACAGCCCCGCCAAGGTAAGTCCAATCCACTGATGATATGTTACATGTTTTGACTAAACACTTTGCTACTCATGTCCAAACCACAGAATCTAGCATCAAAAATCTTGAGAAACAGGTTGGACAAATGGCGGAAGCCATCACAAGGATCGAAGCTCGATCCTCGGGGAACCTGCCCTCCCAGACCGTCGTAAACCCCAAGGAGAATGTTAGTGCTCTAACATTAAGAAGCGGAAGGCAAGTGCAGCCAAAGCCAGCTTTGGTTCCAAAGGAAACGTCCTGTGACGCTAACCCGCCCATGCGGCTGGATGACTCCGCCCCTGCGGTTTCTTCCCTGAGCCGCCGCCCCCGCGGCTGCCTCTGGCCGCCCCTGCGGTTTCTTCCCCTGAGCCGCCGCCCCTGCGGCTGGATGAACCCGCCCCTGCGGTTAAGACGTCAGAGAGTTCTTTGGAGGAGGATTCTTACATCCGTCAAAATTTCCCACCACTATATGCTGAGAAACCACCGGCCCCCTTTCCAGAAGCACTCAGGGAGCGAAGGGTGATCGAGGATAAGGATCTCTTTGAGACCTTTTCCAAATGTGAGGTAAACGTCCCACTCTTGAAACTTGTGAAGAGTATTCCTAAATATGCTCGATTTTTAAAGGAACTTTGCACGGTGAAGAGGAACCAGAAGCTGAAAGGGAAACAAAAAGTCCAAGTGAGTGAGCATGTCTCTGCGGTTTTCCAACAAAGGATGCCCAAGAAATGTAGTGATCCCGGCATGGTAAGTATCCTTTGTGTCATAGGAGAAACTCGTTTCGATAAAGCCATGCTAGACTTAGGTGCATCAATAAACGTACTTCCATATTTTGTCTATCAATCACTTGGTCTTGGACCACTGCATGAAACTCGAATTGTCGTCCAACTAGCCGATAGGTCTAATGTGTATCCTAAAGGAATAATTGAAGATGTCCTTGTAATGGTTGACAATTTGATTTTTCCGGCAGAAATAAAAATAGATTATGTAAGTGGAAAATTGAGCATGGAATTTGATGGTGAAGTTATTGAATTTAACATATTTGATGCCATGAAACACCCCATTGATGACCATTCTCTATGCTCCATCGACATAATTGAACCAATTGTGCAAGATGTGTTTAACATTTCCGATTTTGATGAACTAAAAAGCATAATTGAAAATGACATTGATACTCATAAATCGGAATATGCTTTGACCTCTAATATGCAGGATGTTCTAGCCCAAGTGGATAGCCACACAAGGCTCCCCGTCACACCTTTGGCCATTGGGCCCACTCTACTAACCCCAAGCGAGAAGCTTGTTCCATCTATTGTACAGGCCCCGGAGATAGAACTAAAGGAACTCCCCCAACATCTCAAATATGCATTCCTTGGCGACAATGACACATTGCCCGTAATTGTGTCTAGCAAGTTGTCACCACAACAAGAAGAGAATTTGGTGGAAATGCTAAAAGAGAACAAGACGGCCCTTGGGTGGACTATAGCGGACATAAAAGAAAAGTCCCTCCACTTGCATGCACCGGATCCTCCTTGAGGAAGATACAAAACCTTCAAGGCAACCTCAAAGGCGGCTCAACCCACCTATTATGGATGTAGTGAAAAAGGAGGTTTTGAAGCTCCTTCAAGCGGACATGATCTTTCTGATCTCGGATAGCAAATGGGTTAGTCCAACCCAAGTTGTTCCGAAAAAGGGAGGAATCACCATGGTGGAGAACCAACATGGAGAAATGGTGCCAAGTAAGACTCAAACTGGATGGAGGGTTTGCATCGATTACCGTAAGTTGAACACGGTAACTAGAAAGGACCACTTCTCTCTACCATTTATTGATCAAATGCTTGAACGTCTTGCGGGACATCCTTACTATTGTTTCTTAGATGGATATTCACGGTATTTCCAAATAGCCATAGACCCGGAGGATCAAGAGAAAACAACCTTTACATGTCCTTTTGGCACTTTTGCGTACCGTAGAATGCCATTGGACTATGTAATGCTCCCGACACCTTCCAACGGTGCATGATAAGTATTTTTTCTGAATACATTGAAAATTTTATTGAAGTTTTCATGGATGATTTCACCGTTCATGGAAATAGTTTTGATGCATGTTTAGAACACCTAAAACTTGTTCTTAAATGATGCGTACAAACTAACTTAGTTCTCAACTCGGAAAAATGTCACTTTATGGTGGAGCAAGGAATTGTACTAGGCCACATAATCTCATCTAAAGGAATAGAAGTGGACAAAGCTAAAATTGATGTTATCCAAACTTTACCTTATCCTACTAATGTGCGTGAAATCCGTTCTTTTTTAGGCCATGCAGGGTTTTACCGGCGGTTCATCAAGGACTTCTCAAAGATCTCCGCACCATTGTGTGAACTATTGAAGAAGGATGCCACTTTCATAGTAGATGAGAAATGCAAGAAGGCCTTTGACACATTGAAAGAATGCCTCACAAGTGCCCCGATAATCCAATCACCAAATTGGGATAAGCCGTTTGAAATAATGTGTGACGCTAGTGATTACGCTGTAGGAGCGGTCCTAGGACAAAAGGACGGGAGAGCCTCACATGTAATCCACTACGCATCAATGACCTTGAACGGAGCTCAAAGAAACTACTCTACAACCGAAAAGGAGATGTTGGTTGTGGTCTTTGCCTTGGAAAAATTCAGGCAGTACTTGCTAGGAGTCAAGGTAATAGTGTACACTGACCATGCAGCGTTACGCTATCTCATGACTAAGAAGGAGACCAAGCCAAGGTTGATTCGTTGGGTCCTACTTCTAAGTGAGTTCAACTTAGAAATCCGGGACAAGAAAGGAGCGGAGAACCTTGTGGCCGATCACCTAAGTCGGTTGGTCCAAGAGGAAGAAGATACAGCAGAAGGAAAGGCCATCCTAGGAAGTTTCCCGGACGACACCTTTTACACAACTCTCTGTTGTGTATCCGCACCCGCGGCCAAGGAGGACCGCCCCTGCGGCAACCCGCCCCCGCGGCTAGATCTGACCGCCCCTGCGGCTAACTCTGCAGAAGCGTTGTATAAGCTCCATTCCTTTAAGCCGTGGTTTGCGGACCTCGTGAACTTCCTTGTGAGAGGCGAATACCCACCAGATTTCACCAAAGCTCAGAAGGAAAAGGTGAAAGCCGAGGCTAGGCACTATGTTTGGGATGATCCCTACTTATGGAAGCATTGTAGTGATCAAGTAATTCGACGTTGCATCCCGGACAACAAGGTACAATCTGTCCTATCATTTTGTCATTCTGAAGCATGCGGAGGACATTTTGGGGCTAACAAAACAGCTAGAAAGGTATTAGAAGTTGGTTTCTTTTGGCCACACATTTTTCGAGACGCTTATGCGTTTTGTAAAGTTTGTGATAGGTGTCAAAGAATAGGTAATATCTCTAGGAGAAATGAAATGCCTCAATCATCACTTATTTTTTGTGAAATTTTTGATGTTTGGGGGATAGATTTTATGGGCCCTTTTCCTAACTCCTTTGGGAATACTTATATTTTACTTGCGGTGGACTATGTTTCCAAGTGGGTGGAAGCAAAGGCCACCAAAACTGATGATTCTAAAGTTGTGGCAGCTTTTCTTAAGGATAACATCTTTGCAAGGTTCGGCATCCCTAAGGCTTTGATAAGCGATAGGGGAACGCACTTTTGCAACAAGACGATCACCGCCCTCCTCAAGAAGTATCATGTCCATGAACGAGTTTCCACGGCATACCACCCACAAACCAATGGGCAAGTGGAAGTGTCAAATCGAGAGATCAAGACGATCCTCCAAAAGACGGTTACCCCCTGAAGAAAGGATTAGAGTTTAAGGCTCAACGATACTTTATGGGCATATCGCACGGCGTACAAGACCCCCATTGGGATGTCACCATTCCGGCTTGTGTTTGGAAAGGCATGCCACCTACCGGTGGAGCTAGAACACAAGGCTTGGTGGGCGGTGAAAAAGTGCAACATGAACATGAATGAAGTTGGTGAATTCCGGAAACTCCAATTACAAGAGCTTGAAGAACTGAGGCTCGATGCATATGACCATGCCACAACATACAAAGAAAAAACCAAGGCATGGCATGACCGGAATATCCTCCGAAAGGACTTCAAAGCGGGTAACAAAGTCCTTTTATTTCAATCACGTTTGAAGCTTTTTGCAGGGAAACTTCACTCAAGATGGACAGGTCCGTAGGTCATAGCCGAAGTCCATCCACATGGTGTTGTGGATCTTTATGATCCACAAACACACAAGATCTTTAAAGTCAATGGACAAAGGCTCAAGCTATACCATGAGGGAGTGAAGATTGAATCAATTGATGAGATGGTCTTGGAGAAAGCCCAAGCAGAGAACTGAAGGCCTTAGGTCGAGCCAAGGACGTAAAACAAAGGCGCTGCTCGGGAGGCAACCCGAGAAAATAATAGAAGAGGAGGTTCTGACGTTCTGTAAAGAAAACCGCACCCGCGGACAAATGTCACCGCCCCCGCGGTAACACAGCGCTCCCAGCCCGCCCCCGGCGCTGAGCCAGCGTAAGCACAAAGCTGTCACCGCCCCCGCGGTGACAAACCACCGCACCCGCGGATTTCTCCCTTGACGAACGCTCCCAGCGCCGCACCCAGCGCTGGTCCCGCGTCTCCGCTTCCCTTGTCACCACCCCCGCGGTGACAAGCCACCGCCCCTGCGGTTTAACCCAGAAAAGAAAAAAAAAAAAGGATCGGGATTTTAAACCTACCCCACTCATCTCTCTCACTCCTCCTCACATATCTCTCTCTCGAAAACACTCTCCCACACCAGCTCTCACCACGCCCCAGCGCCATCAAGCCCGTCCCTTCGCCACCTAGCCAACACGCCCCTGCGCCACCCTCACCACGCCCCTGCGCCACCTCGGTTTGCTCCTCCCTCCACCCGGCTGCACCTTTCCCCTAACCCACATTCTCACAAACCCTAACCCTAATCTATCACCACCACTCACCACCATCCAAAACCACCGTCAACCACCGTCGGGAGCACCAACGGACGCCGGAGAAGCGACACAGGAGCGGCCACCCGCGTTCTGTCATGAGTTCGTTCCCAGACCTCGCCCGCCCCCGCGGCCACACTTCACCGCCCCTGCGCCTTACCGCCCCCGCGGCCACGCTTCACCGACAAGTCTTTCACTTATTTTTCCTTTGTGAAATTCTAATTCTTTTGATTGAAATTGTGATTAGAATGGATGCAACACGAAAATATAAGATGACTGATAGGGAAAAGGCTTGATATGAGATTGTGCAAGACCGACAAGTCTTTGCAACTCGGTTTTTGCACATTCCGACTTTAGAGCGGTTGGGCATGTTGGAAAGCATGCAATCTTTTCTGAGCAATGTTGGGCTCGGGGAATTCCTGGGAAGGAGTGCCCGAACTTACCCCGAGCTGACCAGGCAGTTTGTGGCCACATTCAGCATGGAGCTAGAGGACCACATATGTGTCGGCCTCACCTTCAAGTTCAACAAGAGGAAATATACGGTCAACTTCTCTCAGCTACAAGAGGCTTTCGGGGTTTCTAAGAACCCTTCGGAAAAATGGTGGGAGGGAGCTCCTACACCAGATTTGGTGGAGTTTTGGCGAGCGGCTACCGGCTCCGACTTTCGAACGGGGGGTGAGTACAACAACAAACTCACTCACCCCTGTTTGAGGCTCCTATCCAAGATTATTATGTGTCTTCTGTGGACACAAGGAGGAAAACAAGGTGGCCCTCAAGGACCTCCCACTGCTATATGCTTGTGTCGCGGCATGTGACAACGTGCCGGATTGGATCACCCTCTTCCTTACCGCTTTGAAGCGGATTAGGAAGAATGAGCCACGTGACATTGTTGGAGGTGGGATCATCTCCCTTATTGCAGAGCATGTTATGGACCTGACCGAGCTGGAGGATGGGTTAGCAATCCCATTTTACGACGAGGCTCTTCTTCGGCGCTGCAAGCTCCTGAGGAGGGATGGTGAGAACTTCTTCTGGTTGTCTTTTACAGATGGGAGCCACGTCACCTACTTGCCCCGGCCGCTACCTTTAGGAGATGAGCTCTCCGATCTCTACATTGCCGCCGACCCCTACGTACCGAGGCGAGCACAGGTCTCCGTTTTTGAGCGGCATGCGACGAACTCCAACAAGGTCCGACATGAGGACCACATGCCCATTCACGATGACGATGAGGAGATGCCCACCGCGGCACAGGAGGATGACCCCTCACACGCCAATCTGCTAGCTCAGATGGCGGCTTTGACAACGCAACATCAGTTGTGGCAGATTTTGAAGGGAGGATGACCGAGCATTTTGACCGGCGTCAGGATGCTTGGCAGGAGGCTCAGCAGAGGAGGATGGAGGCTTGGCAGGCTGGTTTTGAGACCTCTTTAGGAGCTCGGATGGACGCACAGCAGGCCCGCCTTGACGGCTTGTACCAGCGTCAAGAGCACATTTTCAGCCACTTCCCGTATCCTCCGGAGCACGGTCCGGATGGTCCAGCCGGACCATCCCATTAGTGAGCCTCTTCTTTTGCCCTTCTCCACATATTATCTTTGCTTTCATTCCACACTTTGAGGGCAAAGCGTTCTTCAAGTATGGGGGAGGGTACTTATCATGCATTTTATTTGAGTTATTTTGAGATTTCTAGTTATTTGAGTTTGTTTTATTTTAAATTCTAATTGTAATTCATATCAGTCAAAAAAAAAAAAGAAAGAAAGAAAAAGCCAAAGAATTGAGGAAAAAGGCAAGAAATCCTTGGATAAACCGAAAACCCGAGAGGGCGGTTTAGGCAAAAAGAAGGTAGTCCGACCAACTCTAGGTTGGTGCAAAACTGGACTTGAGGGATGTCAGATTTTTGTGAGATCATCATGAAAAGAAGAAGAGTGGCAAGGTGAAAACCCGAAAGGGCTCCTTGGCAAAATGAGGGACACCGAGTGTAGGTTCTCCTTCCGGCGTTGGCGACATAAGAAGGGGAGTCATTAAGGAGGATGTCCGGGTAGGTCACTCTTGGAGCAATAAGGATGGTAGTTTTTCACATTTTCTCACATTTTCTTTTTTCTCACATTTTCTCACTTTCTTTGGTCATTTTTTCTCTTTTGTTCCTCATCTTTCTACTACACCATATTTCTTGAGACTTGTGCTGATTTGTTTGATGTATTGTTTACTCGGGACGAGTAAAGAGTCTAAGTATGGGGGAGTTTGATAGGTGATAGAATCACTATCAATTTAGGTAGTTTTTAGAGTCCTTTTTATGTTTTCGAGTCATATTATGTTGCTAATGCCTTGATCCAAATAAAAGAGTCAAAATAAAGCAAAAGATGGTATTAGCAACACTTAAGAGTTGAAGTAAAGAGACGAAGACAAGTTTCTGGTGCCTCACCGCCCCCGCGGAGAAGTGTCACCGCGCCTGCGGTGACACCCTTGCCGAGCGCCGCAGCCAGCGGCCTCACCTGCGCCGAACGAAGCATGTCACCGCACCCGCGTCCGCCTCTGGCCGCCCCTGCAGTGACAACCCTGGAGTCCCATGACGAGCGCCGCGGCCAGCGCCTTCGCCCGCGGCCAAGAAGAGCTTGTCACCGCCCCCGCGGCCGCCTCTGGCCGCCCCTGCGGTGACCCATCATGAAGAAGCGAAGACGGCGCCACAACGCCCTTGCCTGCGGCCTTGCCAGCGGCCCTGTGAAGCCGAAGATCCAATGTCACCGCCCCAACGGTGACTCTGGGCCGCGCCTGCGGATCTTCACCAGAAACGCCCGAAGTTAAAGAGTCAGACGTTTCAAGGAGCATTTAAAGACCCGCCCCCGCGGATGTGACGAGCCGCCCCTACGGCCATGAAGAAGATGAAACGTTTTTGCCTAAACCGCCCCTACGACGCCCTTGGCCGCGGGTGCGGGTTAGCGTCAGAGGACTTTACTCGGCTGTTTTCGACAACTTTAGGCCTTAATTGTGGTTGTTTGCACAACCTCTTTAATCCATTCTTAATGGTGGTTGTTTGCACAACCTCTTTACTCCTTTTTAATGCATTTTGTAGTATATAAATAGAGCCCTTGGCTATAGCTATTTTCATCTCATTTTCCACACAAAAACCTCTATATTTCCTAGTGTCTTTTGTAATGAGTTTCTAAGCTCCCTTGGCTACATTGGGTTGATTGAAGCTACATTACTACTTGGTTGTAAGTTCTTCTAATATAAGTTTAAGTTCATTATCCTTTGTGTTATTTTCCTTGATCTTTAACTTATGCTTGCATGTTTTTATCCACTTAGATTGATCACCTTAAGTGTACTAATGCATGCAAAATGCTAGGATTAATTGATTCCGGGTTCGGGTCCTTAATCTAGTAGCAAACCCATAGGTAAAAACTGGTTGCGATTATCTAAGGGAAAGGAAAATAACTATAAAGAAAGATTTTTCGGGTTGTTTTATTCTTCTTTATATCTCTTTATCTTTATTAGAATGCTAACTTGTGTTTTAATCTTGTAGGTTTACGGATTAAATAACTAGTTAAGTTGTGTTAATGCCGGTTGGCTTAACACATATCTACGATCAAGATGAGAACATCGGTGAATTACTTATAAAAAAGAATCAACCAAGTAGTATGTATGCTAAGATCCAACCTAGTGTAGTTCTTTACATCAACTTTTCACCAACTTTATAATTTTCTTTGTCTTGTTTTATTTCAATCCAAATTCCCCCCATTTGTTACCAAATCAATATTTAAAATAATAAAAACTCGATAAAACTCCCTTGGGTTCGACCCTTACTTAATCACTATACATTGGTTAGTATTAAGTTCGGATTTAACTTGATAAGTTTATAATAACGACCTTAGGAAATACGCTTGTCAGCTTCCGAGAAGCGTACGCAATAACCCTACCTCTCTGCATCAAACGCACCCCAAGCCTAGCTTGGAGGCATCACTAGATACTACAAAATCCTCTACGCCCTCGGGCTGGGCTAACACAGAAGCGGAGGTCAACCTCCTCTTCAGCTCCTCGAAGCTGCGCTGACAAGGCTCGGACCAGACGAACCTGGTAGACTTTCTCAGCAAGGAAGTGAGAGGTCGTGCAATTACGGAGAAACCCTCAACAAAAAGGCGGTATTGTCCCGCTAAGCCCAAGAAACTGCGCACCTCCTTGACCGTCCTAGGAGGCGGCCATGCGGAAACAAACTCTATCTTCGCCGGGTCGACCATGACACCCTCGGCGGAAACTATATGACCCAAAAATGCCACCTCGGACATCCAGAACTCTTAGAGAGCTTAGCGTAAAGCTCTCTATCCTGGAGGACTCGAAGCACCGTCCTCAGGTGTCCCTCATGCTCCTCCCTACTCCGGGAGTAGACTAAGATGTCGTCTATAAACACTACTACGAACTGGTCCAAGTAGTCGATGAAGATGCCGTTCATCAACTCCATGAAGACGGCGGGTGCATTCGTGAGCCCAATTGGCATAACGACAAACTCATAATGGCCGTATATCGTCCTGAATGCCGTCTTCAGCATGTCCTCCTCTCTCCATTGACACACTTGAAACGCCGGGTGGACACCCTCTACTCTCGGCGGCCATGCCAGCTTGTAAAACACTTTCCCAACTTGCGCTAAGATCTCAAAAAGGTCCGATGTATCGGAAACTCAACTTCCTTCTCGGATCTTTCTACTACAACATTTCCATTATCTTTCTTCTTTGCTTGTCTCTAATCAAAGAAGATCGAACTTCCAATTTACACTGTTGGATTTGGTTCTTGTCAAACCAAACTTTGATGTTACGTTTCCTCAATTCTTGTTGCAAGTTCTAAGTAATGAAGGAAATACTATGCTTCACATTGCTTCTACTAATGAGACATGTATGCTATAACTTTTACATCGTCTCTCAATACTCAATCAAGACCATGTCTTGAAGAATCACTTGTACACTTCAAACCGATCATACCTCGAGGCAATTTTAAAACAGTTGCACCTATGAATCTCCTCTTAACTCTTAACAACTCCATTGTCCATTTTCGTCCCACTCAATACTTCATCGTCATCCGGATTAGGTTAGCCATAGATGGTGTTACTTGGGGAATCTCTCCACAAATCGGGTAATGATCAGCACATCCAAGAAAACTTGTAACTTCTTTCACGTCCTTCGGGGGTTGTCACCCCGAGACAACTGGTCATACAACTTCTCTCTTCTTCGAGAGTAGACCAAAAATGTCTTATTCGAGGCATTAGTAAGCCCATATGGAATCACTACAACTCGTAGTGACCATGGTTTGTCCGGAATGCCGTGTTTGAAATATCCCAGTCTCGACTTCTCAATTGGTGACAATCAAACATTAACTCGATTTTAGAATAGACCACCGACCCTTACAACCGGTCGAGTAGATCATCCATACGTGGTAAGGGGGTACTTGTTCTTCATTGTAATCTTGTTCGGCTCATTGTAATCGATGTACAAATGGAGATAACCGTCTCTCTTTCCGCAAACTGGTGTTCTCCATAACAACTTCAAATCAAGAGTTTAAGATATAATCTAAGCTCTTGTTACCGTTCCTTTATGATTCCACAGCCTGGTTACTCTCCCCCACACTCATCTATAGACCACCCGCACATGCGCGTTCTCGGTTGTCACCAATTAGTTGATACATGACCTTCTCCTATGTCAATGACTTACCATTCTTCTATGCTTCCATGTTACCATTCTCATGAAGGCTACCCTCTCGGGGTACTCTACCTTAAACTCCGTGAGCACATTCTTCATTCCACGCTTCCTTTTCCTTCAGCGAGATAAATATACCCTTCTCGGCGTTTTTGAGTCACATGACTAGCCTTCATAGGCTTAACCGCGCTTCATGATATCTTGTAAGTGCGTCTCCTCAAAATCTCTAACGTTAGTTAGCATCCACGTGTTGCTCTCATCTTCTTAGGATCATCATTTATACACACTTCCTCCTTTTTGGCGTTTCTTCGCCTTACCGTCATAACGGAAACCGGTCAACTCCGCGTGAATCCCCACCTTGCCATTCTTCTCATAACTCTCGTAATGTTGACTCTTCACTTAATGGCACCTCGTAAGCTTAACTTAGGGTATCTTACATCTTTCACACTTGGTTCGATCACGTTCTCATCTTGACGCCAAGGCTTAGGAGCGTCTAAGGAAAGCTTCACTTCTCGTGATGGAACACCGCCTTTAACCTTGTTAGAATGCACCAATCTCCTCCTCGATTCGCATCTTTAGTTGTCCACGCGTCTTCTCGAAGAACTTAAGTTTGTTATCTCCGTTGTTCTCGTCGTATGTAGTCCTCAAACACGGTAGCTCCAATAGACGCTCCCCTGGTCCTGGCAGATGGAGAACTCTGCGCCCAGACCTCCCAACGGTCCTATCCCCAGCCTCGGGAACGATGCTCTCGGCGACGTCCTCTACGGGAACCTTAACTACTGGTGGATCCACAACTGGCGGGTCCGCAATGGGGATACATCCCCGACCTCTCGCGCCTGGAGGTCTTCCTACTTGTCCCCGTATCGGGACGGTAGGAGAAAGAGGGGGTCTACCCCTGGCGGGTCCTACGTAAGCGGTAGCTCTCGTACGTGCCATCTAATAGCGTATGGCGTTTACTTATGTATGAATACATAGGTAATAATTACGATCTCGGTATGATAAAACTTTTAAAGGCATAAAGGTAAGCATGATCACAATATACATCCAAAGCATACAAGTCCAAAACATCCTAAGGCCACATACATAGCTAGGTACATACAATATCGACAAACATCCTAAGGTCATACATATATATATAACTATGTAATAATATATGTACATACTTCTAATCCAGATATCTATGTCGCCGAGGTTTGCGGAAGGAGTGGTGGTCCCGTACATTCTAACCCAAACCCGACTCATGCACATGAGTCGTGTGGGTTCTGTTTATTCCTCATTCGGCCTTTAAAAAGATTGCGAGTGCCATTGTTGACAATCTAGGGCTCTGATACCACATTTGTAACACCCCAAATCCGTGGGACTCGGGATGCTACTGGCGAGACCTCACAATGGGTCCCGACCCTTAGCTTGACAACAATTTCACCGGACCTTTCCAACAAGGCACAAATAAAGGCAAAACTCAAAAACGTTTATAATGTATGCGAGAAACTTAAAGGTAAGAATACAAAGTGGAAACTCAGCCGAGTCCTCGAAACGACATAACCCGATACAGAAATCTAAACCGTACAACAAAAACCACAAACCAACAATACGCAAGCTTAACCCCAAAACGTTCCCGTCCTATAATGTATGGAGACCCCGGATGTCCACTCCTCCACCTCACTCGGCGGCGTCCCTAACCTGCAAGGCATCTACACAACGGTTTAAAACCGTTAGCTCATTTTCGAAGCATTAGAAAAGAGGTGAAGGCACATACACACACATATCACATAACACAAAACATACAAGTCCGGTTTATTATCTTTTTACTATTAAGTCATATCCCGTTCTAATTCAACTTAGGTTTGTGACACGAGAACCACCGTGGTCTCGCCTCGGTCCCTACTTACCGGCAAGGAATGGTACTGATGCATCCGACCGTCTACCCGCACGGGCTAGTCGCCGAGAACCTCCTAGACTCTCGCAAGAGCTAGGCAGATGATGTCACCGCCCGTTATCATACACTTGGGCCAAAAATATATAAGGTCGGTGGTCCTATTTACCGGTTTAGTTGTTTATAACATAAACAATATCACAAACACACACCACCAACACACATCGATGCTAATACGTAAAATACGAGCTAAGTAAGTCCGGAGACTTACCTCGTCACCACACTCAAATCACCACACTCCCGCTTCCTTAAGGAGGAAGCCCACAATCTGCTCACAAGAGATATGCATATCAATACATGCTCACGCTCAAGAAGTCTTAGACTTCACTCTAGTGATCTAAGCAAGATCACCTAACCCTCAAGCTAGGAATGCATCCTAGGGTCCAAGGTACTCACCCCACTCTCCACACATGAAAGCAAATCACAACATCTTATAACCTCACAAGATCTTAATCCTCAACCAAAGAGGAACAAGCTAGCCTAAAAGGTCCATCATGCTCACATGCTCATATTCATCAACTACATCGAGCCTTAAGGGCTCCTAGGTTCACAACCACTAAGTGGCATCTCAAACTACTCTAGATCCATCCTAGGCATGCTACTAACATGATACAACTACAATACTAAGGAAGGAACGAAGAGGAAGGGAGAGGAGAAGCCTATTGTTGAAGAAACCGCAGCCGCGGAGTCAAGCTAGCGCCCCCTGCGGAACACAGAAGCCGCCCCTGCGCCTTTGCTGTCGCCCTGGAGCCGCACCTGCGGAGCTGGTCGGCCGCACCTGCGGTGGTCTGGAATCGGGAGCCCGCCCCTAGGGCCGTGGTCAGCCGCACTAGCGGCGGTCTGGCGTCCTGGAGCCCGGAGCCGCCCCTGCGGCCGTGATGATCCGCCCCGCGGGTTCGGTGCAGAACCTCGTCTTCTTCGTTTTTGATCGTGGATCCTTGGCTCCAATGTCCTCCTCTTCTTGCTGGGTCTTCTCCAAACACCCACCACTGATCTTAGACTCCTCTCCACGACCTAATAGAGCTAAGAACACATGCATGCAAGGATTTGAGTAAAAACCTCTCAAAAGCTTCATCCATGGCCATGGATGAAGGAGGGAAGAAGAAAGAGATGAGCAGCCATGGAGAAGAAGGAAGGAAGGAAGGAGAGGAACTTACCACACCAGATCTGAACTTCTTCTTCTGCAGTCCCTATCCAAGAGCATCCATGGAGCAAGAAGAGAAGAGAAAGCAAAGAGAGGAATGGAAGAGAAAAGTGACGTGAAAGAGAAGAGAGGAGAGAGAGAGAGGAGACATGAGCTGAAAAGTGTTGAGGGGATCAAGGGGTCAGCTGACCTCTTGTCCCTCACCACGGAACGAGGGGTCGGAAATGACCCCTTGTCACTTTAACCCGGAACGAAGGGTCGGAAAGCGGGAAAAAAGGAAAAACGACGAGTCGGCTCGGGATTTTAGGAATAAATCCCGGCACTCGGCATCTCGTGCCTACGGGAAGATCTACAAGGCGCTCGAAGTCCGGAATAAAATTCCAGGCGTTATAGTAATGAACTAATTATGAGTCATAAACTAATTAAGGGTATATCGACTAGTAGTTATAAATGTGTTAATAGTGTCAACCAACAATGCGGGCACAATTGATATATAAGAGGAATTGAGTGACATGGGGTCAGTTCGGTAGATCGTGAATTATTGAGACTGAAACTGAAAAATGTGAATGAAACTGAAACTGATAAAAAATGAATTATTTTGTTTGATGTTCGTTTGAAATGGGAATGAAGGGGATGAATTGTGGGTAAAATTACGAAAATGGGCTTTTAGCCAAAAAAAATTTAATGAGCAAATGACTTGCACGTGAGAGGTGTAGTTATTTGTCTATGTGAAATTGTGAGAGAAGGCTTGTTGTGCTGCTTCACAAAATTGTTGTCCTGCTTCACGTTGCTTCTTAACTTCAGCGCCGTTGAGGAAGGAGAGAATACTATTGGTGTTGCACCGGTCGCACGTTCACCATCGTTCGTGAGAGAAGGAAAGTCGATCACCGGAGTTGTAGCTAGCAACGTATTCGTGTTGTTCTTCTATTAGATTTGTTGAGTTTTCTAATTTATGCATCTTACTCAAACCCTAATTTTAATCCCAATCTACCATACATACTTAGGTCTGTAGATTTATGATTTCAATAAATCCATTACTAGCTATTTAGATCCTTAGAAACCCTAATATGTTGAGTGAACCTGTAATTACATTAACTCTAACTGAGAGATATATGTGCTGCCGTGTTTTTGAGTGAATTTAGATTGTTGAATATGTTATTGTAAATTTAGATTGTTGAATCTGTTAGCATAATTGTAGGCTAATTTTGCATGCTGATATTGTCAATTTAGATTGTTGAATATGGTTGCATAATTTGTATGCTGATTTTGCTGGATGATATTGTAAATTTAGATTGTTGAATCTATTTGAATTTGTTTGCATAGTTTGCACGCTGATTTTTGTATGTTTGAATCTATTTGCAACTTCTATTTTATATTGTCTTGCTGAATTTTATAGCATGCTTTGATTTGTATTGCATTATTATGTCATCAATTACTTAAATTGTTGAAACTGAAATTGCTGATTGTGAAATAAGTCATGGCGCCCAAAGCGTCGTTCTCCCGAAAATCCAAACGTTTTGGTTGGTCTCACGAGGTAACAATTCAGTTCATTACCATATGTCGTGAGTACCAACTAAAACATGGACAAGATCAACCCTTTTCTTGGCCTACAATTATTCAACAAGTAGAAGAAAAGACTGGACTAACAAGTGACGTGATATGTTTGAAAAATAAGTTTGGATATATGAAAAAGTTTTGGAGTCTTTGGCATACACTAAAGACTAGTGACACAAGTCTAGGTTGAGATCCCATTCAATGTCGAATCATTGCAGATCATGCTTGGTGGGAAAAAAAATTAAGTTGACTTTTCTATTTTGCTTGCTTCATATGTTATTTTACTAAAGTTCAAGTTGAAGGTTAGCTTTTTTTTAATGAAGTTGTTATTTGTTTATTGCTTCGGTGTTAATTTTTATCATAATGTTCACTTGTTACTGCGTAGGTTGTGATGCGCCCTTAATTTGAAGTTAATGGCACCTCCAACACTGAGTAGGCGAGAAATGACTATTTTAGGAGGACAATTATGGTTCGGTGATAGTGTATATGTGTTGTCCACACATTACTCAAAGTACGTCCACAAGGTACCCTGTTATACATCTGAACTTACAGGTGCAAAGTTGATGGAACAACTACTTACCACGTCCTCTAATGTGCGGTGCAAAAATTCCATTTGTGTGGAGAAACATGTACTATTAAGATTATGTAGGGACTTGAATGAAAAGCATGGATTACAAGCATCCCCAAACATGTCTATCCTTGAGAAGGTTGGAATTTTGTTGTACACATTGGCTGCGGGTGTGTCGAACCGATGTGCTTCTGAAAGATTTCAACGATCAGGGGACACAATAAGACGAACCATCCACGAGGTTTTGGAGGCTATTACAGGACGTGGAAGCAATTATAATGGACTAGCAAGCGAGTTATTTTGCCCACATGACCCTGATTTCAGAGTCATCCCGGATAAGATATTAAAGGACAACAGATGTAAGTATTTTAAGGTATTTATAGACCAATAGTTATTGATGAGTTTAATAACATTCAACTATGACATTTATAAACTTTTTTGACATGTTGGAACCATTTAAAGGGAGCAATAGGATGCATAGATGGGAGTCACATTAATGGAACGATCCCAGCTAAAGAACAAACGCCGTACAGAGGACGTAAAGGTGGGACAACCTTCAACATAATGGCATTATATGACTTTGATATGTACTTCATTTTTTTGTCAGCTAGTTGGGAGGGAAGTGCACACGCTAAAGTTTTCAATCATGCTTTAACTACAAGGGGTCTCAACTTTCCCCATCCACAACCAGGTAATGTACATCACGTGTGTACAGTTGAACATGTACTGCATATGTGAACTAAATAGCTCTACTCTCATCAGGACGATATTATTTGGTGGACAAAGGATATCCTGATAATCAAGGGTATATGGTGTCGTACTCTAAGGTTAAATACCACCAAGTTCAGTTTCAAAGGGAAACACCAAAAAATGCTAAAGAAGGGTTCAACCGCATTCACTCCTCAGCACGTAGCCACATAGAACGTGCCTTCGGGATATGTAAGGGGAGATTGAGAATCCTTAAACAATTGCCTGGTTACAAGACTGAGACCCAAATTGATATCATTTTAGAGTTCTTTGCTCTGCAAAACTACATCCTTTCACACAAAAAACAAAGATGATTACTTCGATGAGGAAAGGTTGGAAGACGCTATGGAGCAACAGTTTTGAGAAGAAGATTATGAAGAAGATGCTCATGGGGAAGATGAACTGCCAGGTGGGATGCGCGAAACACGTGATTTTATTGCAGCTCAAATATGGAACGACAGAAGGCTTAACCGTCTTTGATTTCCACTTGTACCACTTTTGCAGACCAAATTACAGAGATGCGATTTATTTGTCAACTTTATTTATGTTTTAGTTCCAAGGAAGAAGTAAAAACTCTCATTAGGACAATATTTGTTGGCATGGTTAAAAAGCGTGGGAACAGACGTTTGAGTAGCCCGTTATTTTTGTAAAGCAACCTTTCTAGAGAAATATTAACTTCTACCATTTAGCAATTTCTTACTTTTCTTCTTCATAAGCTTGTAGGTAGTATTCATGACATCGACAACCAAATAGCGAAAAACAATCACTTCAGAAGATTACCAAAAAATTCATAAACTTGTCAATCAAACAATAGAAGATTACCAAAAAAAATCAGCAACTTTCTGTACCAAAAAAATTTCAGCAACTTTCTGCGCAAATAGAGAAGGAACAAAAGGAGCAAAAAAATCAGCTCAATTTAAGCAGCAATTTCCTGCGTGGGCAATATTCATGACATCAACAACCAAATATAGAAGAACAATCACTTCGAAAGATTACCAAAAAATTCAGAAACTCGTCAACCTAATAGTAAAAGATTACCAAAAAAAATTCAGCAACATTCTGCACAAAAATTCATCGACCATTTGTACAAATTGAAGGGTGACCAAACATGACAGTAAATTATCATAACATAAGTGTGTTTACATTTCATTCAACACGACACCAAACACTTGTCAACCTGATAGCAAAAACTACTAGACAACTAGTACATAAAAACCCTTCAAAATACTAAAGGTACATCCAAAATTATGGCACACAGGTTCACCAAACACAACTCTACACAACCCATATTACATATGCGTCACAAAATAAAAATTAGTTCAAAACACATGGAAATTAAAGCCTCAACTTAAAACCCAAACTTGTGGGCAGATTGAGCGAGATACCATACAAAAACAGCTAGTAGTATAGTTATCAACTTGTTTGCTTTTATGGCATTTTCATTTGCCATTAACTTTGCCTCCTCAAGCCTCAAAGAGAGTTGTATGTTTGAGGATGACAACTCTAAAACGTGGTCATAAACCTGCAAATTTGTTGACTCCACATTTCCCATGTTGTGATTTGTTATATCGATTTCATTTCTTAGCCTTTGATTGTCAGTCCTGAGTCGATGAGCAACCTTTTGAATACGGGTAACCATAGGAGAAGTTGAGAGAGTATCAATGAGTTCATCATCTAAATTAAGGCCGAGCATCTGCCAATCATGTGAAGGTAAACACATTAGAGGATAATTCAGTGAAATGAAGACATGATGAAGACAAAATTGTGATACCACATAATATGGATCAGTTGATGGAGGAGAGTCAATAACATCAAGGTCAAATTCATAAAGGAAGGAGGCATCGGATGGCATGAAAACATGACCTTTAGAACGGGACGACATTAAATACCTATCAAAGAAGGCAATATATTATAAACAATAACATCATAGAACAACATTAAGCATAATTCTATAGTTTTATCCTACTTTGAGACATATAACAAGTAACATGCATAACATGGTATATGATTAACAAAACAATTCTGCAAAATAGAAGAGACGATAATAGAAGCATGATAACCTTTACAAGAACACAATGAAATAACACAATGAAGATGGATAAAATTTCGGCTAAACATTTATCAATTAGTAACCTTACTCAATTCCTCAACAAACAAAAGCCTAACCTTAATAAGTTCCTCAATAGTACTAACTAATTCAGCATATGGATGCCCATTTTCCTACTAATATATAATACAAAATATGTAAATGTCAATACAAAAGATGTAATTGAAGGAATAATTCATTCATCTTTCATCTTCCATCCCTCTGATCAACTCTAATTGAAGAGCCCGAAACAGAAATTAAAAAAATGGGTAAGCAGGAAGAGAAGAAAGTAAACTTTGAGGAAACAAAAGAAGAGAACACTAAGCTTCATCAAGAATCTCCTTCAATAGACGTTCATGAAGACGACAAGTTCTTATCTCATGCTCCTCATCACAACAACTCATCTCTAATTTCTGAGAATTCCTTTGTTTGGTACTTGTAAATTATAATAGAATTGCTGCTTCACCCACAACAGAGAAATGTTCTGAAGTTTCATGTCACATAGGTATTACTTATATTATCATCTACTCAACTCTCTTAAATTTCATCTAAGTAAAACAAATTTAACTTTACTTTCATATACTGTTTTAGCTAAAGTCGAAGAAGAGAAAACAGAGCATATAAAAAATTCTTTGTAATTACATCATGGGAGAATTGCAAGAAAGCTAAAAATAAAAACCGGAATTGATTTCATTCGATTGTTGAATAATGAACCCTAATTGTAATCCAGAACCCTAACCTCTTATAGCAATGATAAAGCAGAAATGTAAATCAAGGCAAATGCTAGAACAAAGAAGATGTAAACAATATACAAAAAAGAGAAGAAGCTAAGAAGAGAAGAGATACCTAGGTATTGAACTGGATGGGAGGATTCCTGCAATGTGTTAAACAAGCTTCAGAAATCAGAACACAGAAGAAGAGATTGAAGAAGAGAAGAAAAGCGCCAGGATGGTGTTCGTTCCAACATGATGAAAGAGAAGAAGCATACTGGATATTCGCTGCGAAGCGCCGTAGGGTTTGTCTGGCTCTTTCTCTGAAATTGGAATGAACTCTGAGAATGGATGGAGGGCAGAAATGAGAATTAACGATGTTGAAATCACTTTCATTCGGTTCAACCTCATACACTCGATTGAAAGATCATCCATTTTCATCCCCACTTTCATTCGATTAAGTCTCGCATTCATTCCCCTCATTTTATGCAACGAACGGCATTAATCGACTTAAAGTCAATTCATTCTCTCTTTCAGTCGAGCGAAACTCCAACCGAACGGACCCATGGGTCCAAGACCTTAGTGGAATTACCTGTCAACTGTCAAGTAAAATTTTATACCCCTTCTCCTTGACATATATAAGTATTGAGAATATTCTTGATTTATCGATTAAAAAGATTACTTCGTTCAAGGTACCGCAAATTCCTAAATAAAAAAATAGTGATGTTACATATAGTGACCAAACATGTAACCAATTGTTATTTGGAACATAGTATTGTATTGGTGTCTATTAGATAAGTAACAGACACTATTTTTCTTTGGAATGTGGTGATAATAAAATAAGTAAATAGCTATGTAGAACTAGACAAGATATTTACAATGAAAATCTTATTTAACCGATTAGTTAAACAGGATTAAAGCCACTACCTACCTAAGAACTAAAAAGGACTAGTTAAACGGGATTTTGTGTTTACTTGTGTTCTAATATATATTTGTGCATCATTCATACACTTCTTATCTAGATCGGGTCGATCTCCATTCTTGGTCGGCTCGTACCTTGCTATTTTTTGTGTGTTTATTTTACGGACTTAACTTTTAGTCATTCAAATCATCACACTTTCCCCCCGTGTTCATTCCTAGTCCTATACTATGATTGTGTACGAGATTTAAGGTCACATTTCAGCCCTCACCAAGCTTCAACATAGTCATATCATAACACGGTTTACTTTGTGCATCACTTCTAGAGACAATCACGTCTCGAAATGAAAACTTGTAACTAATTTGGCGATTTCCCTTCGAGGATATCGAGTTGTTTTCTATTAACTCAACTTCAATCCAAGTTACACATTGACCGTACTAAAATTTGATTGATATCTTTTCAACCTTGCTGTTTATAGTGACAATCACCTAGTTGACGAGGTGAATCACCTATGCATTTCTTTTCTAATGGCTTTATTTTGTCATAACTGTCAAACATACATCCTTTTTGTACAGTTAATACATAGAGTGAGGATGAGTCTTACCGCATAAGGGTAGGGAATGTCGTGTTTCCGAATTTCCTACAATGTGTGTAAGAATAAAAAGAAGAAAAGAAAGTAGGAGATTTCAGATTTGAATATTCTTATCACAAATCAAACAAAACAATCGGTAGCTAACAAAGGAAAAAGAAGAAAAACTAAAGATGGATAAAATATCTCATACATAAACTATCAAATGGATGCTCATAAACTAAATTCAATCATTTTATGATATGAAAACAATCAAGCAAGTAGTATATCCTAATTATGGTTCAATATTTACCTCTCGGTATCAATTGGACATAAAGCACAATAAAGTTCATAAACAAGTTTAGAGAAAAGAACCGTGCATATCATTAAATTCTTAACATCTCCTCAATCGTATCTAGTTAACCTATGATAAAACTAATAAACCCCCTTATAAGACGGTAACTTGTGATCATGGTTCGTATAGCCCCATTTTTCTAGTCATTGTGAGTAAAATCAATCCATTTATGAATCACTCTTGTGATCTCGCATATACTAAATACAAGATACAATTAATGTTTCCATTACAAGTTAGGAGTCTACTAGCTATAGTTTTTTAATGGTTCTTGCATGGAAGCTACTAAGAACATTTCCACATATCTTCAAACTAAAGAATTTTGTACTTAAACATATGCCCTTCGGTGTCAATTTAAATGGAATATCTCAATTGAAGCAACTTCAATATATAGTTAGGAAATAAATAAATTAGTTTTGCAATTGAATATGTACGTTCATAAACAATCGTTAGCTAACACGTAACCCAGCGGAACAAAACTCGTATTTTGTTTAAATTGATGATCACAATTAGATTGAACTTAAACATGCATTCTATTCGTGTAATTTAATGTTTTACTAAATTATATTTTTTCAATTTTGTGTGCTAGTATTGATTTTGGTCGGGCACCAATATTGATGTTGGTCGTGCACATGAATGTTGTAGCATATAATTGCACAAAAATTGTGTTGTGTTTGAACCGTAATCGCAAATATATTAATTGAAATTAGACGTGCATTTTATTCGTTTAGTGCATGTTTTACTTTAATATATTTTTTAATGTTGTGGGCTAGTAATGATTTTGGTCGTTCTCTAGTAATAATTTTGTTTGTGTGCTAGTAATGATGTTGGTTGTGCATGTTGTTCGTGTACATGTTTACTATATTATATTTTGTTCAATATTGAACGCAAATGTAAAAGTGCAAGAGTTATGTGAATATACTTAACCCTTACATGATAGATACTTTGAGAAAGTAGTATATTACGTAACTCATATAGAAACGTCGAATATATAATTAGTTATTGCCTTAAAATACAACAAATCATATCAGTCAAATAATTTAAATCATGTGGTGTAGATATGTTCTAATTTCTTACTGTAACACACGTTCTCACCCGATGTAATTCTTATACATAATTTACTTTGTTTTGAGTGTCACATACTCTGATTTTCTATTTAGTTTGTTTATGTAATTTTGACAAGTTATATTAGTTTGTAATACAAGATTGCAGGGATAATTTGACTGCAATTGTACTTATTGTTTCACATACTTGGATTGTTTTAGTTGCGTATTGATTGTTGTTAACTCGTTAATAATTTAGTATATATGTATAATTGTATTGAATATTTGTGAGATACATCATAACTTGTTTTGTGTGACAAATCCAGAGGAAAAAAACGCACAATCAAGTACATACTGTGTAAGAGCCTTAGTCATTGAAGCCATTTTTGGCCTTTGCCGCCCCCGCGGGTTTAGGGAGCCGCCCCTGCGGCTCGCGTAGTTTTCCGCCCCTACGGCTCAGGGAACCGCCCCTGCAGTTTCTTGCGGCTGCAACCGGCTTTGTTGACCAGTTGACCCATGCTTTACCTTCTTTTCCTCACCTTCTTCCTTGGCTTGATGAGCAAGGGTTACATCTCCTTTCCCAGCTTTCTAACGTCCTTCTTCTCTCTTCTCCTTCTCCTTGATCTTGCTTAAGTTCCTTTGAGTTTGAAAGAGATTTGTTGTGTGGATGATGATGTTGATGATGATGGATGTTGTGCTGAGCTTGGGAGCTAGCTGTTGAGGTTGTGTAATCATTTCCTTGCCTAGACCATTGTAGTAGGCAAGCTCCATCTCTTCTTCTTCTCTTCTTTATTTCTTTGATTCCATCTTCCTTAGCTTAGGATTAGATGTTTTGAATGTGTTTGATGGTTGGAATGTATATATATGTATATGTATGGCTGATTGTTGGTGAAGACGTGAATCCATCACGTGAAGAACCGAAGAGGAAATCGGGGTTGCACTCTACACTGTTGCCGCCCCTGCGGGAGCCTTGTCACCGCACCCGCGCCCGAAAGTTGTCGCCCCGCGGCCACGGTCCCAGCGCCTGCGCTTGCCTGCGGCCATTGTCACCGCGCCTACGGCCGAGCGTCGCCGCGCCTGCGGTTTACCTTGTTCCGCCCCTGCGTCTTTCCGTTCCGTAGGTGCGTCTTGTATAGGATCTACGTAGAGTAGTATGATCCTTTCCTTTCTTAGTATGAGCGGGTTAGTAGCATGCTAGGTATGTGTATGAGGATAGAATGATGATGAGTATGATATCGTTATATGCCGGTTAGGGCTTTGAGGTTTATAAGTTGGATACGATCCTTATGGATCCCTTGGGTCTAGGTGTGACCCCTTTGATAAATAGGAGATTTGATAGCTTGTTATGCCTTGTTATTAGGCAGTGTTATTATCCAGAGTTGGAGCTGATCGGGTTTGAGACTACTTTTGAGGTTGAGGTAAGTCCATAGGACTTACTTAGCTGCCATCTTTATATTGGATGTATGCATGAGTGGTGTTTGATATATGCTTGATAGCATGTGATGATTGAGTACTACCTACCTATGGTTTAGTGACTGCCCATTGTAGGGCGTGACAACTTGTCCTTTCATCCCGCAGGGAGTTTGGAAAGTTCTCTGCGGGCAGGCTAGATCTGGTACACGGGACGGGCACTGTCTCCACTCCCATAGGGTACACGGGAAGTGATCCCAGATTACCACTCCAGCTGGCATTAGCACCGAGAGGCGAGGGTTATATTCCTCGTGTCACATATATTAATATTCCGATATATATACGATTTGAGTGTTGGACGTTATAAAGATAATAAACCGGGTAAATGTGTGATAGCATGATGAGGTGTTTATTATTCCTTGATGTGTGATTGTGCTTATGCATCTTCTATATATATGTGTATGGTTAGCTAACGGATTTATACCGTGTTGTAGATCCTTTGCAGGTTAGGAGAGCTGTAGAGTGGTCCAGAGTGGGTGATCCGCTGAGGGCTCCATACACTAGGTTGTTATCGTGGGATATGGGGTCTTTTGTATGTACAGATACATGTTTATGTTGTACTCAACGGTTCTTTTGTATTACCTTTTGATATGTATATATACAGTTTGATGTTTTGTTTTAATCTATATGTGCCTTGTTGTAAGATCTAGTGAACTTGTTGTTAGGCTAGGGTCAGGATCCATTGTGAGATCCTAGCCCAGTAGCGCCTCGAGTCCTACGGATTCGGGGTGTTACATGCTGGCTTGCCCGATAGTCTGACCGCTATCATACATTATACTATATAATATATTGTTAAAATTTTCCGCATTTATCTTGCTTCTTGTTATAAGGTCCATGTATATGAATTTTTTCAAGATGACTTATCAGGAACCAACTGATTAATACCAATCCATTATACATTCCGGGCCATTCAAATGCAAGTCCCTTGAACCCAAACGTTACAACCTAAACAAATATGATTTAAAATGTGTTGAGATGTTTGGATTGTCCCACATCGACTATACTAAATTGTGTCTAATATATAAGTTCATGGACTCCTCCTCCTATTGTCAATTAGAATATTTTATGGAACTTTGTGTGCTTGTGTGTGGCTCATCGGACATACATCATCTCTGTCATATGGTTCCGACACGGATATTTTTTTTTTTTAACACGATGTAAGTACGTTTTCACATTTAATTATCATTCATGCATGGATAGTATAGCTAAAGTGTGAGTGAAATTAGCCTTTGAAAACAATGGTATGTTGTTGATGCATGTGGGGACAAAATAATTGAGAAACGATTCTACACCTACATTCCTAGATTCCCTACTTACCAAGAGAATCATCAAGTAAATAAGAATGCAAAAAGCCTACTTATTCAACCCCATCATATATAAAGGTGACAAGTAGGCATATGGGGAAATGAGGTCCCTTGAGATTTTATAGGCTAAATTTTTCTTCTTATATATTTTAAAATGTGTACATACTGTATTGATTTTCCACTTATGATTTTAGGCCTTATCTTATAACTACACTTCATTTTTCTACATGAAAATATATGAAGCCTCACATTATCATAGATAGGACTATAGAACAATACTTTATCAATTGGTGATTAATTTTGGGTTAAAAATCGTGTCAAATTTTGCATGTTTAACTTAGTCTCTTTACTTCGTATTCAATCACTTTAAGCCTGCTGACCTTACAAATATGTTGGAGGATGCAGTCAAGGAGTATTCCAAAATATATAAATTGAATTGCGTTTATATGAGTTGAGTATCTGAAACCCCACAATATTATATATAAAGTTGATGAACTAGGATATAAGTTGATGATTCTATTTGTATTAATTACATAGGTCATACTTGGAACATAGTGTTGTATCGGTGTCCGCTAGGTATGTAACGGACACTATTTTTCTTTTGAACATGGTAATAATAAAATGAGTAAATAGCTATGTAGAATTTGTAGACAATATATTTACAATGGAAATATTATTTAACCGATTAGTTAAACGGTATTAAAACCACTACCTACCTAACAACTAAAAAGGACTAGTTAAACAGGATTTTGTGTTTACTTGTGTTCTAATATATCTATTCATCATTCGTACACTTCTTATCTCGATCGGGTCGATCTCCATTCTCGGTCGGCTCGATACCATGCCTTTTTGTGTGTTTATTTCACGAACATTACTTTTAATCATTCAAATCATCATACTTTTTCCCTGTGTTCGTTCCTAGTCCTATACTATATATGAATGATTCATGTATATTTGTAAGATTTAAGGTCGTGTTTCAGCCATCACCAAGCTTCAACCTAGTCATATCATAACACAATTTGTTTTCTCCATTACTTCTAGAGACAACCGTGTCCCGAAACGAAAACTTGTAACTAATTTGGCAATGTTCCCTTCTAGGATATCAAGATGGTTTCATATATGCTCAACATCAATCCAAGATACACCTAGTTGACGAGGTCCGTCACCTATGCATTTTTTAATGGCTTCATTTCCTCATTACTGTCAAACTTACATTTTTTTCGTACAGTTGATGCATAGTGTGAATATGAGTATATCACAAGTGTAGGGAATGTCGTGTTTCAAAATACAATGTGTCATGTTCATCATTTTGATCATGACTAGCTTGATATATTCTCCTCGTAACATTTTGTGTATGATAAGAGTGTTGATCTTGTTCACCTTTTTTCTTCTCTTAACCCTTTGTGTGACACTACATATCATGTAGTAGAACAGAGTTTTATTGCGTTTGCTCATAAAGATGGTGAGGATGTCACTAGATGCAATGTCACTCAACTTAGTGACGTTTTGATGCGTCTCGAATAAGACAACACAACACCTTAAGTATAGGGTTGTGTACGTTGTAGTATATGTCTTAAACAGTATCGCATCCATGTGGACCTTGCAACATTGTTAAGATTCAAGTTGATTGTGTTTAATTATAAAATGAAGGAAATAAAGGATGAGGTTTTAAATGTTTTGAGTGTTTTTATCAAAACAAAATAATTGGTAGCTAATAAAGGAAAAAGAAGAAAAGCTAAAGATGGATACAATATCTCATAATACATGAAAATATCATATGATACTCATGAACTAAATTCAAGCATTCTACGATATGGAAACAATCAAGCAAGTAGTATATCCTAATTATGGTATAATGTTAACCTCTTTGTATCAATTGGACATAAAGCACAATAAAATTCATAAACAAGATTAGAGAAAAGAATCGTGCATTGTTATAATAAGACAATAAATTTAGGTATACTGATACAATGGACCAAAGGGGGAAACATATTTTGGGCCCATGGATTAATGGGCCCGGGGCGATAGGGGGTGCGGGAGGCTTCGCCCCGCGCGGAGGATTCTATCTATTTATAGAATTCTATCTTTTTATAGGACTCTATCTATTTATAGAGGATTCTATCTATTTATAGTTATAAATAGATAGGTTTAGGGTTGTAATTCATTATCCACCAAAGTATATTGAAAACCCTAGCTGCAAGGTTTGTGCAACAAAACCACAAAACGTTTTGTTTTCTTCTTCTCTCTATTTCTGAAGTAACTCGTTGAAAGATCACAACAATTGGTATCAAGAGCAAGGTTGTCGATGAGTTCCGTTGCAAAATTTGATGTTCCGCGATTCAAAGGAACTGGCAACTTCGGTCTTTGGCAGCAACGAGTTAAGGATCTGCTAACGCAGCAAGGGATGTTGAAGGCGTTAAAGGAGACAAAACCGGAGTTGTTGAAAGACGACGAATGGGAGGAAATGCAGGAGAAGGCAGCGTCGGTCATTCGGCTCTGTTTGACAAATGAGGTAATATACCACGTTATTGATCTCAAATCTTGTCAAGAGATTTGGACCCAATTGGTGAAAGGGTATATGTCAAAATCTTTGTCTAGCAAATTGTATCTCAAACAAAGATTGTATGGGTTGAAAATGGTGGAAGGTTCTGACTTGGTGAAACACGTGAATATTTTCAATCAAATTATTGGGGATTTGGCTTGGGTGGGTGTAAAACTTGGAGTTGAAGATAAAGCTATGATCTTGATATGTTCTCTACCCTCTTCATATGAGAATCTGGTGATGACGTTGACGTGTGGGAAACACGAGATAAGTCTTGATACGGTGTGAACAGCGTTGCTTTCACAAGCCGAACGATGACAACGTACCAGCGAGAGTTCTCAAAGCGAAGGGTTGTATGTTAGAAGCAACCAGGATAGAGGGAGGACGAAAGAGAAGCAAGAAGGAAGCAACAAGCAATCCAGGTCTAAGTCCAAGGGTAAAAAGCCAATAACTTGTTACTTCTGCAAGGAGGAGGGTCACTTCAAACGTGATTGTCCTGCAAGGAAGAAGAAGTACGAAGATAAGAAGTCAGAGGAATCTTCAAGATCAGCAAACGTGGTGCAGAAAGATGACTCAGATGGTGCAGATTCTGATATGCTCTCTGTGAAGTCAGGCAACTACTCAGATGTATGGATCATGGATACGGGATGTTCGTTTCACATGACTCCGAATAGAGATTGGTTTGAGACGTACAAGTCTGGAACTTTTGGCTCCGTCCGATTAGGAGACAACAAGGCTTGTGATGTTGTTGGAATTGGGCAGATAAAGGTGAAGATGCACGATGGTGTGATTCGAACATTGACTGACGTGCGTCACATTCCAGCTCTAAAGAAAAATCTGATTTCCTTGGGGACTTTACATGTGAAAGGGTTTTGTTTCAAAACAGAAAAGGAATGTGTAAAGGTGAGCAAGGGGGCAATGACAGTTATGAAGGGGCAGATTACATCGGGTAATATCTACCGGTTGGTAGGGAGTACCGTTGCAGGTGGAGTTGCAGCCGTGTCTTCTGAGACAGATTACACAACTCTGTGGCAAATGCGGCTGGGTCACATTGGCGAAAGGGGGATGATTGATGATGCGTCCTTGGAATCGTTGAAGAACGAACACCGGATCTAGACCAAGCTAGAGCTTCAACTACTCCTTGTTGATGTGCAAATGAGAACTTTGAAAGATGTTTGGTAAGGTGGAAGCGATTTGGAAATGGATGCGGAAGAGAAGGTTTGATTCGATCTAGAGAGATCGAGCAAACGTTGTAGTGGATCTAAGGGTTTGATTCTTTAGAAGAATCCTCGACGGTGAGCTATTGGATCTAAGACTTGATCCAAGGAAGAACTTTGAGGAGATTGAAGAGGAAGTGATGTCCAGATCAAGAATGGGGATTTTCCTCCAAAATACTTGATTAAAATTAGACATGCCTTACAAGTGAGTTCAAGCATCCCTTATATAGTGGATGGAGGCCAAACCATTAGCCGGAAATTAAATGACGGAAATAAAGGCGGGAAATAAAGTCGGGGCTAACTCCCGAATTGAAAGGCCTAGACAATCAATGTCGGAAAGTAACTCCCGGAATTAAGTTCCGGAGTTACGGTTCCGAAAATTAAAGTCTATTATTTTAAATGCAAATTATAATAAAATAATAATAATATTGCTTGCTTGATGACGTGGCGCCGGAAGTCTATGCCATGGTGGAGTGGTGACATGGCATGCCACTAACGGGTCCAAGTGATGCAATGGTGCGTCGGATGATTGAGCCGGCAGCTTGGGCGATGGCTTTAGCTCGGGAGCGAGTGAGCGGTCCATCGGAGCGAACCCGCAAAGCATCGTCCTCCTCATCCACGGTCATGGTTGTCAAGGGCGCATCAGTCCCCCCATCTTGGATGTGAAACGTCCCCGTTTTACCGTCGTCAAATAGGGGCTCCACATAAGGGGCTAGATCCTTGACATTGAACGTTGGGTGCACGCCGTAGGAATCCGGAAGCTCCAACTTGTAAGCATTCAGACCATGGCGGGATAGGATCCGGAAAGGCCCATCACCTCGATCCGATAGCTTGCCCTTGCGTCGAGATGGAAAACGCTCCTTCCTTAAGTGGAGCCAAACAAGATCGCCGGGCTCGAAAGATATGTCGCGATGGCCCTTATTGCGTTGTTCGGCAAGTTGGGCGGCACGACGTTGGAGTGTGCTCTTGTCCGCTCAGGAAGTTCAATGATTGAGGCGGCTCGACTTGCGGTGGTGATGTGTTCACCGTCCTTGAGTGGGCGTGGTGTGAAGTCCAAAGGCGTGTGTGGATTAAGGCCATAGACAACTTCAAATGGTGAGAGTTTAGTTGCCGAGTGCCTAGACCTATTATACGAAAACTCCACAACCGAAAGTAAGTCCTCCCACTTTCGTGGGTTGTTCCTCAGCGTTGCTCTAAGTAGAGCACCGAGAGTCCGATTGGTCACCTCCGTTTGACCATCGGTTTGGGGGTGATAACTACTTGAAAACAACAAGTTGGTTCCAAGTTTTCCCCATAACGTCCTCCAAAATTGACTCACAAACTTCACGCCCCGATCACCAAGGATGGAATGTGGTATCCCGTGTAAGCGCACCACATTGTTAAAGAATAACGTGGAGACATCGCTAGCATTGTGGGTGCTCTTACACGCGATAAAATGAGCCATTTTTGAAAAACGGTCGACTACCACAAAAATGGAGTCGTTGCCTCGCTTGGACATTGGTAGGCCAACTACAAAGTCCATGGATAGATCCTCCCAAGGTCCCATTGGTATAGGTAAAGGAGAATACAATCCGTCCGGACCTTGACGCGATTTTGCATGATGACATGTGATGCAACTTGTGCAAAACCGTGTCGCATGCTTGCGCATTTTGGGCCAAAAGAAGTGCTCTTGGAGAGCGGCGAGAGTCTTGGTAGCACCAAAGTGACCACGACCCTCATGGGCCTCCTTTATCAACAAGTGGCGTATGGACGAACGCGGAATACAAAGTTTTCCCGCGCGGAACAAGTAGCCATCATTTATAAAGAAGGTCTCATGCTCTCGGAGGTCAAGACATTTGGAAAATATATCCTTGAAGTCAAGATCCGTTGCATATAACTCTTTAATAAGATCAAAGCCATGAATCTTGGCGTCCATATGCACGAAAAGGATATATCGACGAGAAAGGGCATCGGCTACCACATTCTCTTTTCCCTTCTTATGCTGAATGACATAAGGAAAGGTTTCTAGAAATTCTACCAAACTTGCATGGCGCCGACTCAAATTAGTTTGACTCTTGAGATACGAAAGAGCCGCATGATCCGAATGAATCACGAACTCCTTCGGCCACAAGTAGTGTTGCCATGTCTTTAGACAACGAACTAAAGCATATAGTTCCTTGTCATATGTTGGATAGTTGAGTGGCGGACCGGAAAGATTTTCGCTAAAGTAAGCAATGGGCCGATTCTCTTGTAGAAGAACCCCCCCAATGCCAACATTAGATGCATCACACTCCACCTCGAAGGTTTTCGAGAAATTTTGGAGTTGGAGTAATGGTGCATTGCAAAGTCGGTCTTTGAGCGCATCAAACGCTCGAGCATGGGTATCACGCCACTCAAACGTGACACCCTTGGTAGTGAGCTCATGAAGCGGCGCCGCTACCGAGCTAAAGTCTTTGACAAAGCGTCGGTAGAAGCCTGCTAAGCCGAGAAAGGCTCGGACCATGGTGACCGTACTAGGTGTAGGCCACTCCCGAATAGCGCGAACTTTGGATTCGTCTACTCGGAGTCCGTCCTTAGACACGACATAGCCAAGAAAAATTGTTGTGTCCGAGCAAAAGACACATTTTTCATAATTCACAAATAATTGCTCTTGTCTAAGGCACTCGAGCACTTGGCGAAGGTGCCCGAGGTGTTCATCCAAAGACTTACTAAATATGAGAATATCGTCAAAATAAACTACGACAAAATACTTTGAAAGAAGTTTGGTAAGGCGGAAGCGATTTGGAAATGGATGCAGAAGCGAAGGTTTGATTCGATCTGGAGAGATCGAGCAAACATTGTAGTGGATTTGAGGGTTTGATTTTTTAGAAAAATCCTCGACGGTGAGTTCTTGGATCTAACACTTGATCCAAGGAAGAAGTTTGAGGAGATTGAAGAGGAAGTGCTGCCCAGATCAAGAATAACGATTTTCCTTCAAAATACTTGATTAAAATTAGACATGGCGCCGGAAATTAAATGACGGAAATAAAGGCGGGAAATAAAAGTTGGAAATAAAGTCGGGGCTAACTCCCGAATTGAAAGGCCTAGACTATCAATGTCGGAAAGTAACTCCCGGAATTAAGTTCCGGAGTTACGGTTCCGAAAATTAAAGTCTATTATTTTAAATGCAAAATATAATAAAATAATAATAATATTGCTAGCTTGATGACGTGGCGCCGGAAATCTATGCCATGGTGGAGTGGTGACATGGCATGCCACTAACGGGTCCGAGTGATGCAATGGTGCGTCGGATGATTGAGCCGGCAGCTTGGGCGATGGCTTTTGTTCGCTATTTTCACGCCCCTGTAAACTTTTATCAAGAATGATAAAAGCTCACAGGTTAGTAAAAACACGGTATGTTTTAAATTTATAAACAAAAAATAAACACCGAATCTGTAGCGAACCCACAGTGTATGGGTCAATTACAGTTAGGGTAAGTATTCCAAGGTCGAACTCAGGGACTAAATGTTTGGAATGCAGATGTGATCACAGATAGCGTAAATCAAAATAAAAAGAACGAGGTTGGAAAAGAAGGGAAGAAAGATCAAAGGAGTTTTGAAGGGTTTTCTGTAAAGTTCGCAATCAAGTAACAGATTTGATCGAAAACCAAATAAAACAGTCAAACGAAAGTATATCAATAAAGATCTATGGTTATCGTTATTACGCACGGACTCAGGAAATTTCTCAAAAGATCTATGGTTACAAACTTAAGGGAAGAACGTTTCTAAACTGATAGTCTATTACCGGGTAAGTCTAAAGACTATCTAGTTCCAAACCAACTACCTATTACCGGGTAAGTCTCAAGGTAGAGAGGTAGGAAATTCTAAACAAACCAAATTCCGAACTAAGGGAAAAGTAAACCATTACCGGGTAAGTCTCAGGTAATACCCTACTTAGGACAGAATCTAGGCACACTCAACCCAATAGAGGTTTCCACCTCTATTACCTATGGTCGAACACTCAAGTATCCAAACGGAACATTACCGGGTAGGTCTCAATTCCGGTTTAGGTTACTAGCTAGATGAATTTTAACTAGGTTTAAGAACAAGCCAACCATAGGATTTCAAAGCTACTCAAACCAAGCAATCAGCATAATTCCATCATAGTCCGGGTAATAACGAATCCCAATTCACCTTGGATCCACAAGAGTTTTAGCCAACAATCGACATTTCAAACGCAATCATCAATCCACTCAATTCAATGGAAGAAACAATCATCAATCCAAGCAATTATCAATCCAATCAATTCAATCAATTCAAGAGAGAATGCATAAACAAGAATCTTAAATAGAGATTAAAGAAGAAACTCACCTTTATTGATAGAGGATTAGCAAAACGTCAAATTTTCCAATATTCGCGAAGTTTCTCCAAGCTCCAACAAGTTCAACAATGGCCAACAATGGTGTAGGGAAAAGGGAGAAGTAAAGGGAAAAAGCTCTCTCCAAAGGAGCTCGAAATTTTGAATGAAACGGGAACCCCCGGAAATAATTTAGGGCTTTCCTTTTATATTCCGTAACGGGCTTCCCTAAAACAAATCCGAAAATCAACGAAATAAATCGGCGAACAGGAATCTCGGTCGGTGACCGAGATTTTTGAAAGTCGGGGCCGAGATTTGCTTCGTGATCCAGCGTTGACGAAATCTCGGTCAGAAATCTCGGTCAAATGTGAAAAATCTCGGCCGAGATGGAACAAATCTCGGCCGAGATCGGGACCGAGATGGGGACCGAGATTCTTCGACAGAAACTTCTGATATGGGATCTCGGTCGAGCTGGCTCGGATCTCGGCCGAGATTTCTCGGATCCCGGTCGAGATCATGTGGATCTCGACCGAGATTGCTCCAATCTCGTGCGTTTCGTCTTGGCTCGTCTTTTCCTCCTTTCCTGTGCCTGCGTGATCGCTCCTAAGCGTCCATCCCGAGGCCTGATCCTCAAATGCATCGTTTTAGCTCCGAAACACGCCAAAATACCTACAAAGACTATCTAGTTCCAAACCAGCTACCTATTACCGGGTTAGTCTCAAGGTAGAGAGGTAGGAAATTCTAAACAAACCAAATTCCAAACTAAGGGAAAAGTAAACCATTACCGGGTAAGTCTCAGGTAATACCCTACTTAGGACAGAATCTAGGCACAGTCAACCCAATAGAGGTTTCCACCTCTATTACCTATGGTCGAACACTCAAGTATCCAAACGGAACATTACTGGGTAGGTCTCAATTCCGGTTTAGGTTACTAGCTAGATGAATTCTAACTAGGTTTAAGAACAAGCCAACCATAGGATTTCAAAGCTACTCAAACCTAGCAATAAGCACAATTCCATCATTGTCCGGGTAATAACGAATCCCAATTCACCTTGGATCCACAAGAGTTTTAGCCAACAATCGACATTTCAAACGCAATCATCAATCCACTCAATTCAATGGAAGAAGCAATTATCAATCCAATCAATTCAAGAGAGAATGCATAAACAAGAATCTAAAATAGAGATTAAAGAAGAAACTCGGCTTTATTGATAGAGGATTAGCAAAACGTCAAATTCCCCAATATTCGCGAAGTTTCTCTAAGCTCCAACAAGTTCAACAATGGCCAACAATGGTGTAGGGCAAAGGGAGAAGAAAAGGGAAAAAGCTCCCTCCAAAGGAGCTCGAAATTTTGAATGATACGGGAACCCCCGGAAAGCATTTAGGGCTTTCCTTTTATATCCCGCAACGGGCTACCCTAAAACAAATCCGAAAATCAACGAAATAAATCGGCGAACAAGAATCTCGGTCGGTGACCGAGATTTTTGAAAGTCGGGGCCGAGATTTGCTTCGTGATCCAGCGTTGACGAAATCTCGGTCAGAAATCTTGGTCAAATGTGAAAAATCTCGGCCGAGATGGAACAAATCTCGGCCGAGATCGGGACCGAGATGGGGACCGAGATTCTTCGACAGAAACTTCTGATATGTGATCTCGGTCGAGCTGGCTCGGATCTCGGCCGAGATTTCTCGGATCCCGGCCGAGATCATGTGGATCTCGACCGAGATTGCTCCAATCTCGTGCGTTTCTTCTTGGCTTGTCTTTTCCTCCTTTCCCGTGTCTGTGTGATCGCTCCTAAGCGTCCATCCCGAGGCCTGATCCTCAAATGCATCGTTTTAGCTCCGAAACACACCAAAATACCTACGAAGACACCAAAAGTGTGTGTAGACATCTATACTCGCAAAGTTGCATTAAAAAAAGTATAAAGAACACAACTTAAGGCTAAAAAATGCATGTGGGAAAAGGGAAAACTAACTATATGCTCTACTAAACTAGGTCGATAATTCATGTTATCAAAATACCCCATATTTATCTTTGCTTGTCCTCAAGCAAATAATAAATTCAAGGCAAGATAGCATGAATCATCTATGCTAAACAAAAACAAAAACTCTTTTTGGTAGTGCTTCTGTTCATGATCACTTTTAGAGTATAGTCACAAGGCTAAAGACATATTTCGATAAAGGTCAAGTAAGGTAGACAAGATATAGGATAATCACACCTTGCACGGAATCCAAAATCATCATTTAAACTACCAATGTCTAAAATTCATGAAAAATCCAAGTTTAGGCCATGAAGTCAATTACATGTATGCAAAGATCAATAGGACTTAACAAATAAAGGCCAAGAAACGTGATAAAGGTAGGATGTGTATAGGTAATGTGGTGGAAATCCGGGAAAGAGGACAACACAACATTTTTCTTTTCTTTCTTCTTTCTCGACCTACATCCTTTCTTTTCTTGCATATTTTTCTTCTTCTTTTTTTTTCTTTTTTTTTTCTTTTGAGTGAAGGGCATAGGTGCACAATAACCGAAACCTTGTTGTTCAGTTTCCTTCACGTACCTTACACCAAAGTGCACATACCAAATCAACTCTAGGTAATATTTTTAAAACTAATCCGACTTTGGCAAGACACAAACACCCGATTATGTGAATGGTGTCGAGTTACTCATCTTCATAGCCAACAAAACCCATAGAAAGCTTTTGCTTTCAATTCACATATCACAAATCAAACAACTTCTTCACATATTGCACATAATTCACTTTTCACAATTAAGCATACACCTTCAAACTTCACTTTCATAATTCCCGGATGGGTCATAAGGGGCAAATAAATTCAATGTTTGAGGTGCTGAAAATGGTAAAGAAGAGAAGAAGAAGAATTCGAATTGCCTAAGTCATTTCTGTGCAATGTAAAAGAACTCATCATATAGCTTCAACTTTTCAAGATCAATCCGATTAAACAAGGTAATCCAAATAAATCATATAGATTACAAACAAGGCATTCAAATCCCATAATTGCCATTAATTCAATTAAAACTCAAAATAAACATCGATAGCCAAATAAACGTACACAATTTCCTCATTAAGGTCACATCAATCCTAGAAGCACAAAATTTTTTGAAATTTTCTGAGTTTTTTGGATTTTCATATAAAAAGCAGTACGAATAAAAGAAACATGCTAAAAGGTATTGCAAGCATCCTACCCCATACTTAAATCTCACATTGTCCCTAATGTGAATAATAAATATGAAGTAAAAACAATACTCACAATGTAAGAACGAAGAAGGCATCCGGCGTGTTTCTTCCTCAAGTTACTTCGTTTCTCGTCTTTCATAGCAATTTCCTCGCCTCAAGCTCGTTCTGAGTGCTCTTCCCGTATTTTTTTTACCACGACACCTAGGTCCTGGAAAGAACCAACAAGAACGCGCAAAAAACGCAAAAGCAAAAAACAAAAATAAAAAGACGAAAAGACTCTTAGCTCGGATTGCCTCCCGAGAAGCGCTTGGTTTAAGGTCTCTAGCCGGACCTAACTCCTTTAAAGCATCAAGTGAGATGGATAGGTGAAAGTTTTTCCACCGGAAGTTCCGGTGTATACCTCTTCAACCTATGTCCATTCACTTTAAAAATACCGGAGTTTTCACCCCATACTTCGACAGCTCCGTGGGGGAAAATCTTCTTCACAACATAAGGTCCCGTCCATCGTGACCTTAACTTTCCTGGAAAAAGTCGGAGCCTAGAACTAAAGAGAAGAACAAGATCACCTTCTTTGAAGTTCTTTAACAATATGTGCTTGTCATGCCACTTCTTTGTTCTTTCCTTGTAGATCCGTGCATTCTCATATGCATTCATCCGGATCTCCTCCATCTCGTTGATGTCCAACAACCTCTTTTCTCCGGCTTCTTTTATATCAAAGTTTAGCCATTTTACGGCCCAATATGCTCTATGCTCCAACTCTACAGGCAAATGACATGATTTCCCATAAACAAGTTGATAAGGAGTAGTACCTATGGGAGTCTTGTATGCTGTCCTATAAGCCCAGAGTGCATCATCAAGCTTCATAAATCTTTCCTTGAGCGAGACACACTCTTCTCTAGGATCCCCTTGATTTCTCTATTCGAAATTTCCACTTGGCCACTGGTTTGGGGATGATACGGAGTTGCAACCTTGTGAGTTACCCCATACTTGGACAAAAGTGACTCAAAGTTTCTAGCTGTGAAATGCTTCCCTCCATCACTAATAATGACACGTGGTGTGCCAAATCTAGGGAAGATAGTTCGGTTGAAAATTTTAATCACAACTTTAGCGTCATTTGTGGGTGAGGCTATAGCTTCAACCCATCTAGATACATAATCAACCGCTAAAAGAATGTAAAGGTTCCCGCATGAGGATGGGAAAGGTCCCATGAAGTCAACACCCCATACATCAAAAATCTCAACTTCTTGGATGTTGTTCAAAGGCATCTCATTCCTCCTAGATATGTTGCCCGTCCTTTGGCATGAATCACAAGCAGTGACGAATATCTGCACATCTCTGAAAAGATTAGGCCAAAAGAATCCAGATTGCAATACATTGGCACTAGTCTTGTGAGCACTAGCATGTCCTCCACAGGGCAATGAATGACAATGTCGGATGACACTCTCAATCTCGTCGTCTGGGACACATCTGCTAAGGATTCCCTCGGGTCCTCTCTTGAATAGTAGTGGTTCATTGCAATAGTAATGTCTCACATCCTTGTAGAATTTCTTCCGTTGGGAATGAGATAAACCTGGAGGAATTTCACCACAAACTAAATAATTAACAATGTCAGCAAACCAAGGTTCCTTTTCACCTGAAATTTGGAGGATATATTTCTCCATCATGTGGAGATGCTCATCCGGAAATGCATCGTCAATAGGGATGTCATCCCCTTCCATAAGTTCTGGAGGTAATCTGCTAAGATGATCAGCTACAGAGTTTTCGGACCCCTTCTTATCTCTTATCTCTAGATCAAATTCTTGAAGGAGAAGAATCCACCGGATAAGACGTGGCTTTGCATCCTTCTTGGTGAGAAGGTACCGAATCGCAGCAGGATCCGTGTACACAATCATCTTAGCTCCTACAAGATAGGAACGAAATTTCTCAAATGCGTAGACGAGGGTTAGGAGCTACTTTTCAGTAGTTGCATAATTCAACTGGGCTCCATCAAGCGTCTTGCTAGCATAGTAAATAGCATGAGTAAGTCCTTCCTTCTTCTGTCCTAGCACCGCTCCTACTGCGAAGTTGCTTGCATCGCACATCACCTCAAATGGAAGAGACCAATCGGGAGGTTGCATGATTGGAGCAGTGATGAGAGCTTCCTTCAACCTGTAAAAAGCGTCAAGGCATTCCTTCGAGAAAACAAACTGAACATCCTTGATTAGTAGGTTAGTCAAAGGTTTAGCAATTTTAGAGAAATCTTTTATAAATCTCCGGTAAAAATCGGCATGTCCTAGAAAATTTCTTACCCCTTTGACTGATGATGGTGGAGGTAGCTTCTCAATAGTCTCAATCTTGGCCTTATCAACCTCAATTCCACGGTTAGATATCAAGTGACCTAACACAATACCCATGAAATGGCATTTCTCCCAATTGAGAACAAGATTACAATCCTCACATCTTTGTAAGACCAAAGACAGGTTAGTCAAACATTCATCAAAAGATGATCCATAAACAGAAAAATCATCCATAAAGACTTCCATGATGTTTTCAATATATTCAGAAAAAATAGACATCATGCATCTTTGGAAAGTAGCAGGCGCATTACATAAACCGAAAGGCATTCTCCTATGAGCAAAGGTACCCCAAGGACAAGTAAAAGTGGTTTTTTCTTGGTCATCCGGATGGATGGGGATCTGGAAAAAACCACTATATCCATCTAGGTAGCAAAAGTAAGAGTGTTGGGCTAGCCTTTTTAACATTTGGTCAATGAAGGGTAAAGGAAAGTGATCTTTCCTAGTAGCATGATTCAACTTCCTATAATCAATGCATATCCTCCATCCTGTCACAGTCCTAGTCGGGATCAACTCATTCTTTTCATTAGTTATGACAGTCATCCCACCTTTCTTAGATACAACATGTACCGGACTAACCCACTTACTATCTGAGATGGGGAATATAATTCCCACATCAAGCAACTTAAGGATCTCCTTCTTAACTACCTCTTTCATGTTAGGATTCAATCTCCTTTGAGGTTCTCTAGAAGGCCTATGTCCATCATCTAACAAGATCCTATGCATGCACATAGAAGGATTAATCCCTATGAGGTCATCTATAGTGTAGCCCAAAGCTTTTCTATGCATCTTAAGCTCTTTCAATAACTTCTCGAGTTCAAGTTCATTCAAGCTAGCACTAACAATGACGGGATAAGATGAGTTAGAACCAAGAAAGCCGTACCTTAGGGGTGTCGGAAGAGGCTTCATCTCGACCTTAGGAGGCTCCGGTTCTTCTTCAGAAATTTCGGCCAACTCTTCCCGGTGGAGATGAAGGATATCGGCCCGAGCTGAGTTGAATCTCGGCCGAGATAGGGTAAATCTCGGCCGAGATTTTTCGGTCTCGGCCGAGATGCCCTGATCTTCTGAAACTGAAACCTTCTGTTGCCAAATCTCGGCCGAGATTCTTGGATCTCGGCCGAGATGCCATCTGCTTCTGTCAGTTCTTCGAATCTTGATTCCTCGTTGATGGGGAGAAGACTCAAAGATCGGACTTCTTTAAACAGTTCATCTTTTGGCTCGACTATCATGATGCTCATGGTCAAAACCTGCTCAAGAGGGTCAGGACATAGAATTGAATTTATAAACTCCCAATCATCTTCATCATCCTCTAGGATGTTGTACATATCCTCTTCAAGCAAGGGTCCCTTAATCAAAGGAGGGAGTTTAAATTCCACAACTTCCTCATCAATTCTAAATGTAAGGGTAGCATCCCTACAATCAACTAAACATCCAGAGGTAGCAAGAAAAGGTCTCCCTAAAATGATAGGAACAGGACAGTCAGCAGGAATATCCAAAACAACAAAGTCAATAGGGATAAAGAACTTCTCTAATTGGATTGGAACATCCTCAATGATTCCCACAAGACGTGTGGTGGTTCTGACTGCCATGCAAAGAGTCATCTTTACTGGCTTCGGTTCTCCAAGTCCAACCTTCCTGCATAAAACGAGTGGGATAATACTTACACTAGCTTCAAGATCGCAAAGTGCTTTGTATGTTCCATCTCCAACTTTGATTGGGACACAAAAAGATCCGGGATCACTCAATTTTGGTGGCATCTTTTGAGACTCACTCAATTTTGGTGGGCATCT
>CM008282.1:36616778-36631336 GCA_002319775.1 Fagopyrum tataricum | reverse complement strand
GATGAATATATTGTTCATCAACTCCATAAAGATTGCTGGGCATTCGTAAGCCCAAATGGCATCACTACAAACTCGTAGTGTCCATATCTAGTCCGGAATGTTGTCCTGTGCACATCCTGCTCTCTCACCCTCAGCTGGTGATACCCTGAACGCAGGTTAATCCTGGAAAATACAGTCGCTCCCTGAAAATGATCTAACAAGTCATCAATACGAGGCAATGGATACTTATTCTTGATGGTCACCTTTTTCAGCTCTCTGTAATCAATACACAATCTCAACGATCCGTCCTTCTTCCGTACGAAGAGGAAAGGTGCTCCCTATGGGGATACGCTAGGGCGGATAAAACCCTTCTCAGCCAACTCCTCGAGTTGCTTCTTCAACTTCAACATCTCGACAGGTGCCATCCGATATGGGGCCTTCGAGATCGGTCTCGTACCAGGCTCTAAGTCAATACCAAAGTCCACACTCCTCTAAGGCGGCAAACTGGATGGCTCAACAAATACATCTGTAAACTCACAGACCACTGGGATATCCTCTAATGCTGGACTCTCCCCCTCCTTCATGGCATAACACCAGAAGGCCTCACAACCCTGTGCAATCAATCTCGCTGCCCGTATCGCACTGATAACCATGCCTGACTTTTCAAGGTCCCAACCTCGGAAAACCTCTATCTGACCTAACTCGGTAGAGAGGGTAACAGTCCTCCTACCTACATCTAATACTGCCTGATGTCTATCCATCAAGTCCATACCTAAAATAACTTCTTCATGCACTAATGGCATGACAAAGAAGTCCACAAGTAATACATGGGTCCCCACAGAAATAGGACAATCACAGATCTCATGGGTACCTCTGACCTAACTACCATCGGATAACCCTATACTAAAGGGTATCCCCTCAGTCGTATCTAGACTCAGACGCTCAACACATGCATCAGATATAAAAGAATGCATAGCTCTAGTATCAAATAAGACTCTAACAGGTAAACCATGAATCAGAATGGTACCTATAACAGTCGGTGCAGCTGGCTCCTCTGCACTCCTCATCTCAAAAACTCTACCTTGAGCTCCTCTAGTGTCCGTGGTACTCCCACCACGACCTCTGCCTCTACTCGGTCCAGGAGCAGATCCTTGAGACGTACCTGTGTCTGCTGCTGCTGAGGTGGTCTCTGCCCACCTCCCACTACACTGGCAGGAGAAGAACCCTGCTGAGATGAAGCTCCACCCCGTCTACAGAAAATATGTTTGTGACCTAGTCTGCCACAAATGTAGCAAGTCACTGTCTGTCTCGTGCACTCTGGTCGCATATGTCCATAACCACCACAGTTGTGACACTGTGGTCTCTTATCTGCAACTGGTGCAGATGAGGAATAACTCTGGCGTCTCAGGCCTCGCCCTGATCTAACAGCTCCACCAGTACCATTGGTTTGCCTAGTACGCTGTCTCTTCTCTAACTCTCCGGTCTGAGAAGCTCTCCTCTACCCAGCCCGCTCCCTCTCATAGTTGGAAGCTCTGTCCTGATAATCCATCAAGGACTCAAAGTGAAACCCCGCCATATAGGTCCGGGTAGCATCCCTCAGTCGTCGAGAAAAGAGATACACATGCTCATCTGCATGAGGTGCAGCTGGACCCAACAATGTCAGCTCCTCCTGGAATCTCCTGATAGCTTCAGAGACTGGTACATCCTCGAATCCAGCCTCAACAAAATCCCGCAGTTTCTCTCTCCTCAGTGAGGCAGGGCATAAACGCTCTCTGATCATGGTCCTCATCTGATCATAACTGGTAACCTGACCCCGTACTGATCTCCACTAGTGTTGTGCCAGGTCTTTGAATAGATTCTGCACTAACTATATATGTCTATCTGCAGGACACCTAATAGACTCCAAAGCTGAGTTTACATGTCCTATCCACAGCTCAACCTCTAGCCCCACCTTTCCAGAGTAAGGGGGTACTCCTATCTGATGGAATGCCTTCAACCAAGTATGTGGTTGAGGCCCTCTATGCTCCTCCAGAACCCGAGCAGTCTCAGCAGCATGTGCCTGTACAGCTGGCACCTGTGTAACTCCATGGGATCTGTCAGATGATCCCTCCTGTGCTGGCAGATCAAGGGCACGTCTACCTACTTTGGCAGCCTCCTCAACTCGTCTGATATACTCGCGGAATGCTGGTCCCTCCATGGAGACACGATCCGAGTCATCTGACTGGACTCTTTGTGATTTCTGTCTCCCGGCTGCACCGTTCCCAGTCTTAGGAACGACACTCTCAGCAACGTCCTCGTGAATCTCCTCCGTTGTACGTTGATCAACAGCGGGAATCCGACCGCGTCCTCTACCTACTGGATGAAGAGGGGGTCTACCCCTACCTCGTCCAACTGCAGATAAGGCTCTAGTCCGAACCATCTGTAGGGTATAAACCTAACTTAGAAGGCTATATATATGACATAAGTATAGATATATAAGTCCCTCACAACATCACATAATGTAATATCTATATATATCTATACTGTCGAGATCTTCAGAGGGGTGATGGCTTCTCGTACACCCTATCCCAAAACAATTGTACTCATTTCGAAACCAAAACCTTTTGAAAAGTCAGACTCCTTTCGGGTTTTGTTTATTTATCTATTCGACCTTTATTGCAGATTACAAGTGCATTGTTGTCAACCTAAGCTCTGATACCAACTTTGTAACACCCCGAATCCGTAGGACTCGAGGCGCTACTGGGCAAGGATCTCACAATGGATCCTGACCCTAGCCTGACAATAAGTTCACTGGATCTTACAACAAGGCACAGATAGATTAAAACCAAAAAGATAAAACTGTAATATATAAATCAAAAGGTTTATACAAGGTACCGCTGAGTACAATCAAAACGTATAACTGTATATAACACAAGGTCCCATATCCCACGTAATATCCTAGTGTACGGAGCCCTCAGGGGATCACCCAATCTGGATCACTCTGCAATTCTCCTAACCTACAAAGGGTCTACAACACGGTATAAAACCGTTAGCTAACCATACATATATATAGAAGATGCAAGAGCACAAACACACTTCAGGAATCATAACATATAAACATGCTATCACACATTTACCCGGTTAATTATCTTTATAAAGTCCAACACTCAAATTGTATAAATAGATGTATATGAATATATGTGACACGAGGAATATAATCCTCGCCTCTGGATGCTCATGCCAGCTGGAGTGGTGGCTGGTCACACCTCCCCGTGTACCCTAAGGGAGTGGAGAGTGCCCGAACCGTGTACCAGATCTGGACAACTACAGAGAACCGCCCAAACTCCCAGCGGGATGAAAGGGAAAGTTGTCACGGCCCTACAATAGGCAATCACTAAACCATAGGTCGGTAATAATCAATATCGCATGCTATCAAGCATATATCAAACACCACTCATGCATACATCCAATATAAGGATGGTAGCTAAGTAAGTCCTATGGACTTACCTCAACCTCGAAGTAGTCTCAACCTGATCAGCTCCAAACCGGAGAACAGCACTACCTATCCAAGGCATATAGAGATATCAAATCTCCTATCAAACAAAGGGGTCACACCTAGAACCAAGAGATCCATAAGGATCATATCCAACTCATAAGCTCGATAATCTACTAAACCTCAAAGCCATAACCGGCATATAGATATATCATCGTCATCCTATCCTCATACACATACCTAGCATGCTACTAACCCGCTCATACTAGGAAAGGAAATGATATACACTACTCTAGGTAGATCCGGGACAAGACGCACCTGCGTGACAGGAAAGACGCAGGGGTGGAAAGGCAGCAGGCGCAGGTGCGAAGGCACACTGGCACGGGCGCTTTGATCATGGCCGCAGGGGCGGCGGCTTCCGGGCGTGGGTGCGGTGACACACTTCCGCAGGGGCGGTGGTTCACGGGCGCGGGGGTTGCGACAGTGCAAATCGGCCTTCCCCGACTTCTCTTCGACTCCTTATGTGAGGAACTCATGTCTTCAGCATTCCATAACCACACACACACATACATACACATTCCACTATCAATACACATCCAAACACAACTAATCCTAAGCTAAGGAAGTGGAATTAAAGAAAGGAAGAAGAAAGGAGAAGCAAGAAGCTTACCACTATTGTGGCCTATCCAAGGAATGATCACAACCAAAACCTCAACTGGCTTCCAAGCTCAGCAACACACACATCATGCTCATCATCATCAACTACACACCACTTCTCTTCCAAACTCAAAGGAAGTCAAGCCCAATATCAAAGAGAGGAAAGAAGGGAAAAAAGGACGTGAGAGAGCTGGAGAAATGAAGAACCCTTGCTTAGCAAGCCAAGGGAAAGGCTAAAAAGGAAGGAAGGAAAGAGAGTAAAGCACGGGTCAAGAGTCAACAAAGTCGGCTGCAGCCGCAAGAAACCGCAGGGGCGTTTCCCTAAGCCGCAGGGGCGGATAACTGAACGAGCCGCAGGGGTGGCTCCCTAAACCCGTGAGGCGGCTCCCTAAACCCGTGGGGCAACTCCCTAAACCCGTGGGGCGGCTCCCTAAACCCGTGGGGCGGCTAAGGCCAAAACAAGCTCCAAAGACTAAGGCTATTACACCTAGGGTCCTGAAAACATCAAAGACAAACCCAAAGACGAGATCAAAAGTACAAGAAAGAATTATACTATATGAAATCAAACTAACAAATCAACTAAATAATCCCCGACAACGGCACCAAAACTTGTTTGTTGGTTTTACCCCCCTATAAATTCCTATCAATAAAGATAGAAATTCACAGGATAGCAAAACAACGGTCTGCTTTAAATTTATAACTCGTAATATCTACTCTAAATACAGTGAACCCATAGTGTATGGATCAATTGTAATAGAGCAAGTATTCAAAGGTCGATCTCAGGGACTAAGTTAGATGATCTCGAAAGTTTATTAAAGATAGTACAAATCTGAAAATAAGAAATATTTTGGAAAAGAGAGGGAAGAAGATCAAAAAGGTTTTGAAGAGGGTTTGAGAGATTCGCAATGAATTATCAATATTGATTGAAAATCAAAATAAAAACAAACAAACAAACAAATAATATGTGGAAACAAATGTAGTTCTAAGGATTTAAGATCATTATTTATACACATTGGAATCAGGATATATAAATCTCACATGACATATATGGTTGAAAAGATGTAGGGATGAATGTTTCTCAGATAATGTTTAATTATAGTTACGTCTCAAGAACATATATATATTTCTAATTCCTAATTACCTATTACAGTTACGTCTCAAGGTAGAGAGGGAGAAATCGTAAACAAACCTTATTTCTTAATTAAGGATCAAATAACCCTTTAAAGTTACGTCTCAGGAATTACTTGCCTCAAAGAAGGAATAACAGCACATTCAATCCAATAAAGGATTAACCTTTATTACCTAGGAACAAGTTTCCTTATGTATCTAAGAAGGAATATATCAATAATGACTCAATTTCAACTTAGTTTGATGGTTTAGTCTATTTCTAAACCAAACAAAAACCAAACCTTTCCATAAGATTTAAAGCGATTTATTAACTATAGGAACAATTAAGCCAACAATATTCATATAAAATCCTGGAATCAAATCAATCAAAGAAAGCTTAAATTCAAAATAAGAAAAAGGAATGAGGAAAGTACCCACCTTTATTAAACTCTGAAAACAAATTGTTCCGAATACTTCAGTGTTTTTGGGATCTCGGTCAGGTCACCCTTGGATCTCGGTCCGAGATGTTGACCGAGATCGGTGAACAGTAGCCTCCATCACAGACCGAGATTTGTGGATCTCGGCCGAGATGGTTTCTTCATTTCGGCACTTGGTCTCGTTCGTTCATAACTCGACTTCTTCTCCTTTCCTTGGCTCGTATGATTGCTCCTAAGCATCAACTCTGAGGCTTGATCCTCAAATGCATCGTTTTAGCTCCAAAATGAACTAAATAACCTACAATGACACCAAAAGAGTGTGTAGTCATCTATACTTGCAAAGTAGCACTAAACAAGGATAAAAGACACAAACTAAGGCTAAAACATGCATGCGGAAAGGGAAAACCTACCTAAATGCTTTACTAAACTAGGTCGATAAATCATGTTATTAGCATCTCCTAGTAATCCCTTACCCGGCTTGCTTGAAGATGACTGGGATGCAATTTGTTTCCCCATCATCTATTGCCTTTTTTACAATGCATCTACCTTCCCAAAGAGCTTTTTCATTAATTGTTTCAGCTCAACCTCCCAACTTGGCCTATTTCCTTGTTGCCTTGGTGGTGGTACATATGCTTGTTGTTGAGGCTCTCTTTGGTAGGTTTCCTTTGATTGTTATATTGTGATCTTCTCTCATAGGATTCATCATTGGTATAACAAGCTTGTTCTTCCTTATGTTCCAAACTCTTAAGATAAGACTCACAATTAAAAATAGTATCACCAATATTATGAAAAAATTCATAAGAAATATTTTTATGAGAAGCAACTCCCTCTTTAGCTTCTAAAAGCTTCTTTTTAACTCGACCACCTGTATTTGAAGAGCATCCATTTTGGCATCTCTTGCCACTTCTTCATGGACCTTGTAGAGCTTCTTGTGGCTTGAGTGTCTCTCACAATGCCTAGCTTGTTTTTCAATGAATTCCCAAGCTTCATCAACCTCCATCTCTACAAATGTGCATCCAGATAAGGAATCTATTTCATCCCTTGTTTGGTTGTCTAGCCCCTTGTAGAACTACTCAAGTAGCACTAACTTTGATTCTCCATGATGGGGACATTTCAAAAGAAGGTCTTTATATTTCTCCCAAGTCTGGTGTAAAGAGTCTCCTCCTTTCATCTTAAAGCTTGCAATTCTTCTTTTTATCTCGGCCGTCCGGTTAGGTGGAAATAATTTGTTCAAGAACTCCTTTGAAAGCTCTTCCCAAGATATGATGCTTTCGGATGGTATGACTTGGAACCATTGTTTGGCCTTCCCCCTTAGAGAAAGAAAACGATTTTAATTTAACCTCGGATTGTTCAATACCTCTATTATTCTAGTTTCGAGCAATTCGTTGAAGGTAGAGAGATTTAGATGTGGATTTTCACTCAGTCCACCACCAAATTGGTTTTACCTGATGATTTGTATCATGACCGACTTCGATCAATTTGAAGTTTTCTGGAACATTGTTCCAAAAAACTACTCCGGGCGGTTTGATATGCTTCGTCGGGTCCATGCGTTCCCCTAAAGTCCTAGGTGTGTAAATCCTCTCTCAGCCATGTGCTCTTCGTGGAACTTCTCTATAAACTTCCTCATGATACATGGCATCTCTTACCTTACTTCTTGTGCAAGTAATTGAGCTTCAAGCTTCTCGATTCTTTGTCTTTGTTGGGCGTCACGTTCTCTAGCCCTAGCCATCTCTTAGTCTTGATCCATCGCTAATATTTTCTCTTTTATCAACTTGGTAATCATTCTTTCTATCTCCAAGTCGAGTGGTAACAACTTTTGATTTCTAGAACTCCTTAGATGCACCACTTTTGTAAAATATAATCACAAACAAAAACACAAGTGCAATTGAAAGTAACAAAATAGCACAAACACTCTTATAGTCAACTTTACACATCTAAGGTTCGGCTTCAATTCTACCCGACAACGGCGCCAAAAACTTGTTGTGTAGCCGGTCTCAACTTAGTCAATACACATATAACATGTGTATCCACTAGGTGAAGACTAGATAATCCCCAAGAGAAGGGTTGCATCACTGTAAATATATTGTGATCCCGGTGAAGTCGTCTCCTTGAGGACTATATTATCATCCCCTTACTCTAGGAAGATGTATAAGGAAGGTGTAAGTGTTATAAAAATAAAATCAAAAGTTGCGACCAAGTGTGTAACACCCCGAATCCGCGGGACTCGGGGCGCTACTGGGGCTAGAATCTCACAATGGATCCTGACCCTAGCCTGACAACAAGTTCATTGGATCTTACAACAAGGCACAAATAGATTAAAACCAAAACATCAAACTATAATACATACATCAAAAGGTCTACAAAACACCGCTGAGTACAAACTAAAACATGTATCCACATAACAAAATCATCCCATATCCCACGCACAATCCTACTGTACGGAAGCCCTCAGCGGATGACCCCATCTGGATCACTCTATAGTCCTCCTAACCTGCAAAGCATCTACAACACGGTATATAACCGTTAGCTAACCATTCATATATAAGATAATGCATAAGAACAAACACAAGTCATGGAATCATAAACACATAATCATGATGTCACACATTTACCCGGTTAACCATCTTTATAAAGTCCAACACTCAAATCGTATATATATATATATATATATATATATATATATATATATATATATATATATATATATATATATATATATATATATATATATATATGTATATGAACATAAGTGACACGAGGAATATATCATCCCCGCCTCTGGGTGCTATAGCCAGCTGGAGTGGTATCGGCACACCTCCCGTTTACCCTAAGGGAGTGGTGAAGTGACCATCCCGTATACCAGGTCTGACCTGACTGTAGAGAACATCCCAGACTCTACGGCGGGATGAAAAGGAAAGGTTATCACGGTCACTACAATGGGCGGTCAATAAACCATAGGTCGGTAATAATCAACATCGCATACTATCAAGCATATAACAAACACCACTCATGCAAACATCCGATATAAGGATGGTGGCTAAGTAAGTCCTACGGACTTACCTCAACCTCAAGATATCCTCAACCACGATCAACTCCAATCCGGAGAACAGCACTGCTTAATAACAAGGCATAAAGAGATATCAAATCTCCTATCAATCACAGGGGTCGCACCTAGACCCAAGGGATCCATAAGGATCATATCCAACCTATAAACCTCAACAACCTACTAAACCTCAAAGCCATAACCGGCACATATCGATATCATAATTATCATCATCCTATCCTCATACACACACCTAGCATGCCACTAACCCACTCATACTAGGAAAGGAAAGGATCCATACCACTCTAGGTAGGTCCTACACAAGACGCACATGCGTGACAAGAAGGACGCAGGGGCGAAGCACTGGGAGGCGCAGGGGCGGCGACACTCCCACGCAGGGGCGGCGACACTGGTGGCGCAGGGGCGGCTCACAGGTGGCGCAGGGGCGGTTTGAAGTGCAGAAGGTGATTCCCACCTTCTCTTTGATTCTTCACTCACTTATCTTCACTTCTTCATCATCCAGCAACCATACACATACATATATATACATATAGACATCAATACATGCCTAGGAGATCCAACACAAGATTCAACTTGTGGAATCCTAAGCTAAAAGAGAAGGAAAGGAAGAAAAGAAGGAAGGAAGAAAGAAAGAAAGAAAGAAAGAAGAAAGAGGAAGAGCTTACCACAGGTGCAACCTCAATAGAGGAAGAGATCAGCACCAACACCTCAGCTGACTCTCACAGCACAACATCAACACTCAACATCATCATCAACATCATAACCACACAAAAACTCTCTTGCAAACCAAGGAGAAACAAAAGGAGGATCAAAGGAGAAGGAAGGAGAGAAGAAGAACGTGAGGGAGCTGGAGATTGAAGGAAACCCTTCATCTGAAGCAAAGGAGGTAGTTATAGGGGAGGAGAAGAGTAAAGCACGGTCAAGAGTCAACAATGCCGGTTGTAGCCACAAGAAACCGCAGGGGCGGACTCCCTGAGCTGCAGGGGCGGAATACAAGACCCGCAGGGGTGGCCTACTGGACCCGCAGGGGCGGCTATGTCCTGGCTCAATACCTAAAGACTAAGGCTCTTACAAAGTGGTCGACTTAGAAACACTTCAAGAGTGAAAGATGCTAAGTACTCTCAATTGAGTCACCAAGGCAACTCCAATCGAGTCACCTTGATAACATAGATCAAGTGAAAACTCCTGTAACTTTTAACTCAGTCGAGTAAAAAATTAGAGGAATAGAGAAATGTATAATCAAGTATGAAAATGACTAAGGGTTGGGATTAAATCTCCCAGTCTTTCTAATGTAGAAATTATACACGTTATAGTGCGAAAGAGTGAGAACTATTTTCTCAAGTAAACATGAGAATGATACTAAACGGTTGTATGCATGTGATAGATGAATGCAAGCCTAAGCATGCTAGTCAATCGAACATAGTACCTCACATGGTGTTTTCTATTGGTATAATTTTAGTCAACTACGGTCTCAAACTAGTGGTCAATATAAAGTAATCGAACCTCACATGGTGTCTGCTATTGGTTTGATTAAATAATAAGGATCTAGAGTGGACTTGCACTTCGTAAATTGGCATTCAATTATTCCTCACATGGTGTGTGCAAAAATACATCACTTGAATATGAAATTAATTATCTATCTCATTCATACTAGCATGCATATTATCAACACATAGGATCATGCTTAGAAACTAAACAAAGTGCATCAAGAAACAATTTAAGCAAGCTTAACATCCGAATTTTAAATTATTCTAAGCATGATCCTAGTGTCGTAATCGGTTTTAACCTCCTATATGCTTACAATAATGCGTTGATACTCGCATAAAATTTAGGCATTATCACGATACAAATCGACATAGCTTTGAATTGGGATTTTCACCCCAATCCTTAATATGAGACTACTAACTCATGTTGAGTGAGGAAAACACAACAATCATGTAAATAACCACGGAATCCATGAAATCAAGAGAGAGATGAATTTATGAACTAAAAGTGATTAGAATTACCAAAGTATAAAGGAAAGTAGCAATCCAACTCAAAATGACTCAACTCGGCCACAAATCGGCACATTCTCCTTACAACTCGGACAAACTCGTAGCTAACTCGGCCAACTCGGCCCTAAACTATGGAGACTCGGCTATGAAAATAAGAGAAATAAGAGAGAAATATGAAATGGTGAATTCGTAATTGATTCATGCAGCTATGCTCCCTTTTTATAGGTTGAGAAGGTGTAGAAATTGGAACGAATCGACCCCGAGCTTGGCAAGGATTGCCAACATCGGCACCAAGATTCCCTTGTAACCGTCGTCACGTGTCGATTTTATTACAACCGCACAACACATGCATCGAGTCAGCCCAAAAATGACTAGATCCACGATGAAAAATAGTTTGGTGACACTATTGTCTTCTTGAGTCGAGTGGATCGCCTGACTTGACCGTCACTTGAGCGACGCTTGACATTTCATTCGCCTTGGCTCGATGTCTTTTACTTGGGAAAGCCTAGATCTTTGAGTCCGAGTTGCTTCCTCCTTCTTTTTTGAGTGAAAGGGAACCCTGAGTAAAGTTGCACATGTGGCTCAACCTATGAGACTTGAATCTCCGGGTGATCTTTTGGCCATGCATGCTTCTCCTTTAATGTGCCGGAGCTTCTTTTGCTTCTTCTTTCTTTGCTTTTAATGATGATGAGGGAAGGGTTGCTTTCTTGAGTCCTTTTGGGTTCAGTAATGCTCCTTTTGGCCTAAAATCACCTAAGCAAAAGAGACATACGGGAGTAGACATTCTTTGATGCAAATAAGCTCTAACAAAGATGTAAATGCCTAAACCCATGCAAATCTACCTAAACACACAAGAAAACAACTATACAAAAGATAGGATAAACGCATGCTATCAGGCTTGATGAATTTATCACCCGAGGAGAGGAGACTTACATAGATCTCACTCTCGAATTTCTATCCACCCTTGTGCTAACCCATCCGAAGCTGACATTTATGACCTTACCTTGGCCTTTAGGTTTGGGAATGTGGCAATGAAGTTGGTGGTAAGAGACTTCCAAACTATTTCGGGTATGCCCGACACCGAAAGGGTAGTTGAATAAGTTGGATCCGAAATTTTGGGGTAGTATAGCTAGTTCGTTCTTCAAAGACAGAAAAAGCAATAGCACATACCATCTACCATCCCGCTTTTTGGGTCTTCTTTAGGATTTTGGGGGAGAGCCTCTTTAGCTGAATTGATAGTGTAGCCACCCCTTCTTTGGACGAGGTCTACATTTCCTCATGCATCTTTAGGGAGGCCATACCGAACATTCCCTTGATTGTAGTGAACTTGATACGGGGTAAAGCCGTAAGGATTCCCGATCTTTCAACACCATAACATAGGCTAAAGAGAAGGTGTGATAGGCGTGGAGATGGGGTGATAGACGTGTGATGATGGATGGAGGATTGATCCGGTGGTTGGGAATGGACCATCGCTGGATAGGCTGGTTGAGTCTCCCCTTCGCTGATTGACTCTTCGGCTATAATCTTAGTCTTTGGAGAAAGAACGAGATTGTTCCCGGAAGCATAATTTTATTCCGGACTTGGAGCACTTTGTAGTTATCCCGTAATCCCGAGATGCCGAGAGTCGGGATTTATTCCTAAGAAAATCCTGAGCCGACTCATCGTTTTTCCTCTTTTTCCCGCTTTCCGACCCTTCGTTCCGGGTCGAAGTGACAAGGGGTCATTTCCGACCCCTCATTCCGGGGTGATGTGACATGACAACTGATGTCCCCTCTCCCTTGACAGCCCTTGTCCCCTCCCTCTCTCTCTCCTCTCTTTCTCTTTCACGTTCATTTCCCTCTCCCTCTTCCTCTCTTTGCTCTCTTCTCTTCTTCCATTTGGATTGCAACTCTTGCATCTGTGGACTGTAGTAGAGGGACCCCATATCAAGTGTGGTAAGCTTCTTCCTCTTCCTTCCTTCTCCTTCATTGCTGATTCACCCCTTTCTTCTTCCCTCCTTCATCCATAGCCATGGATGAAGCTTTTGAGAGGTTTTTACTCAACTCTTTGCATGGCTGCGTTCGTAGCTCGATTAGGTCGTGGAGAGGAGCCTAAGATCAGTAGGGAGTGTTTGGAGAAGACCCAACAAGGAAAGGAGGACTTTGGAGCCAAGGATTCACGATTGAAGAAGAAGAAGACGACGTTCTGCACAGAACCCGCAAGGGCGGGTCATCACGCCCGCAGGCGCGGCCAGCCGCAGGGGCGGCACAGCACGGCCGTCGGAGCGGCCCCGCACGGGCGCGGGCGCGGCTCAACACCGCCGCGGGAGTGGCTTCAGGGCTCCAGGACACGGACGGAGCGAGGGAGGCTCCTTCCGCCGCGGGTGCGGCTGGCAGCGCCGCTGGGGGCGGCTCCTGGTTCCGCAGGGGCGGCCTCTGCTCCGCCAGGGCGCCGGCTTGACTCTGCGGCTGCGTTTCTTCGACAGTAGGTTCCTCTTCTCCCTTCCCCTTCGTTCATTCCTTAGTATTGTTGTTGAATCATGTTAGTAACATGCCTAGGATGGATCTAGAGTAGCTTGAAATACCATTTAGTGGTTGTGAACCTAGGAGCCCCTAAGGCTCAATGTAATTGTTGGATATGAGCATGTGAGCATGATGGATCTTCTAGGCTAGCTTGTGCCTCTTGGGTTGAGGACTAATATCTTTGAGGTTATGAACTGTTGGGTGTTACTTTCATGTGTGGAGAGTGTGATGAGCATGATAGACCTAGTAGGCTTTCACTCGTTCTTAGGTTTTGAGTATGATCATATGAGAGTTAGTAGGTTGTTGAGATATCTCCTCATGCGTTGAGTGAGATGTGAGTATGAGAGATTCTAGGATGCGGTCCTAGAATGAGAGTCAAATGATCTTGCATAGATCATTTGTGTAGAAGTCCTAGACTTCTTGAGTTGAGCGGGTTTTGATGGTTATCTTGTTGTGAGCAGGTTGTGTGCTTCTTCCCGAGGGAAGCGAGAGCGTTTTGTGATTTAGCATTGGGACGAGGTAAGTCTCCGGACTTACTTAGCTCGTATTCTATGTATTAGCATTGATGTGTGTTTGGTGGTGTGTGTTTATGTTCTTGTTGTAACAACCAAACCGGTAAATAGGACCACCGACCTTATATGTATATTTTGGCCCAAATGGATGATAACGGGCGGTGACATTCTGCCTGGCTCTGCGTGAAGTTTAGAAGGATCTCGGCGACTAGCCCGGCGGGTGATATGGTCGGGTGCATCCGTACCATTCTTTGCCGGTAAGTAGGGGCTGGGGCGAGACCACGGTGGTTCTCGTGTCGCAAACCGAAGTTGAATTAGAACGGGATATGACGTAATAATAAAAAGATAATAAACCGGATTTGTGTGTTTTATGTTTTGTGATATTTATGTGTATGTGTCTTCACCGCTTTTCTAATGCTTCAAATATGTGCTAACGGTTTTAAACCGTGTTGTAGATGACTTGCAGGTTAGGGACGCTGCCGAGTGAGGTGGAGGAGTGGACAGCCGGGGTCTCCGTACATTATAGGACGGGGACGTTTTTGGGTTATGTTATCATATCGTTAGTTGTGGATGTTGTTGTATGTTTTAGATTTCCGTATCGCAGTTACGTTGTTTTGAGGACTCGGCTGAGTTTCCACTTTGTAATCTTTACTTTCGGATACATGAAAAACGTTTTGAGATTTCGCCTTTATTTGTGCCTTGTTGGAAAGTCCGGTGAAATTGTTGTCAAGCTAAGGGTCGGGACCCATTGTGTTGGAAAGTCCGGTGAAATTGTTGTCAAGCTAAGGGTCGGGACCCATTGTGAGGTATCACCCATAGCACTCCGATTCCCACG
>CM008282.1:36505399-36606778 GCA_002319775.1 Fagopyrum tataricum | reverse complement strand
ATNGACTGCAAGAGATATTGCAATGGTGGAAGAGCAAAAACGACGTCAGGCGGAGGAAGAGGACGCACGGAGTAAAGAAAGGGAGCGAGCCAGACAAGTACATCAGCCCCCTACTTCACCTCTTACAACGCCTCCTTGTAGTCCATCTTCATCATCCTCAGTGGAAAGGGTAATTGGGGTTACCGCAGCCCCAATAAGGAGTGATTCTAAACCCTCTTTCTCTAGATTAGATGAGCATGATCATAGTGATAAGGAGTTAGTTGGTGATGAACCACATGATTCAAAGGCTAGAGTTAATGGAAAGCATATGATACGTGATGATTTAATGGCTGAAAAGTTTATTAGCCCTTCTTGTGATCATATTTTGCCTTTTGTTGACTTTAGGGAGCATGTTGATTTTATTGTCCATAATGCAGAAAATGCTCCTATTGATGTGCATGTTAATGGTGTTAAACTTCTTGTTGTATATACTAACTTTCAGAAGTTTAATATTATGAATGCATCTCTTCTTAGGCATACCGATTTTATTGCCTATAATAATGAGTATGCTGATTTTTGGTCTAATGATTTCTCCTCTACTTTAAGTTTACATATTTCGGGAGATTTACATGTTGATAGACCTCTTATAGGAAGAAGCGGCTTCAGGGATGATTATTATTCACATTTTGAAGACCCTAAGTTGAAACTTCATAAGTTACAAAGGAGCTTTGGGGAACAGAGAAAAACAACCCCTATGATCTATAAAGCACCTATATCCTTTGTACTTGTTGTGCTTGATTGTTTTATGTATGCATGTGTTGTTGAATTTATTAATATGCTTTTAAACAACATAATTTTCAGCACAAGTGCTAAACTCGTCAGGGAAGTTTTCTCACCCTCTTATTATGAGAACTTGAGCACATCTTGTGATAATTCGGAATACAATTGTAATGTTGCTCTCGTTGCGATATTTGTAGGACTTTGGGGATGAGTAGGAGCTCGGCTTGGAGCAGGAGCAAACGGATCTCACATTTGGATGCCACCATGGATCATTACTTGGAAGGACGTCAAGGATTCGTGGACGAATCCTTTTCAAGAAAGGGAGGATGATGCAGGAGCAGCTCAGGACCTAGCCCGAATGGAGATCATGAACATGGAAGCTAGGAAGCACGGAGTGTTGATCACTCTAAGGACAAGGAGAGGAAGAATTAAGGACATTCCTCAATATGCAAAGGAGATTATTCATGAAAGAGATGAGAAGACCATTTCCGGAAATACATTGAAGACCTTTGATTGGAGATGGGAGATAACATGCATGATCACGTATGCATGGGCAAGGAGGAGAGTTCGAGAAGCTTGCAAATGCTACGTGGAAAAAAGGAGATCATTTGGACGTTTTATTTGTCTAGTTGGGCTTATTTTAAATGTTAAATAAAGCCTTAATTAGATATATTAATCCAGCCCATTGCTTCTTATTTTAAAGCCCATTCTTGGACATCTTTTAAATAAAAGATGGGCTTGCTTTTTAATTAGTTTATTTTATTTTAATTCCTTTTAGTTTGATCTTATCTCTTGGAGATTTGATCTTATCTCTTTAGCTAGATTGAGCTCGATCTTGGATCAAGCCCATAGCCCGTAGGAAACCCTAGAGGATGTCCAACATGCCTATATAAGGCCTTCTAGGACGTCATTCTCTCCTTAACCTTTGAATGAATTAAACACAAGTACTTTCGAGTATTGTTTCTCTTCTATCTCATATTCTTCTCGTGGAATCGAGACACCTTACTGTGTGAGCGGAATCCGTTTGCCCAACAACTTTGGCGCTGTTTTGAGTTGTGTCACTTGGATTGGCAAGTTGGTGCTCTCAATCATCTCCGGGTGACTTCTCGTGCTTTGGAGACAATCGCTTTCCCCTCTGTGTGAGATTATAGCGGAAGGGCTTCTTCAAGTCATTCCAAGTTGTGTCTTAGGGCCTTTGTTTCCCTATCGTGCTCTTGGTTGCCTTAAGGGTTCGACCAGATCTATCCATCTACCGATCCTTCACAATCATTGGATCATTCCTCCATCTTTTTATTTCAAGTTTCCATCTTTTGATTCATTTTCTTCATTGCGAGTCTTGGTGTTGAAAGATCGGGCCAATTGACGGCTAACCCCGTATCAACTGGGCTAGGATCTCACAATGGATCCTGACCCTAGCCTGACAACAAATTCATTGGATCTTACAACAAGACACATATAGATTAAAATCAAAACATAAAACTGTAATATATAAATCAAAAGGTTTATACAAGGTACCGCTGAGTACAATCAAAACATAAATCTGTACATAACACAAGGTCCCATATCTCACGTAATATTCAAGTGTACGGAGCCCTCAGGGGATCACCCACTCTGGATCACTCTGCAGCTTTCCTAACCTGCAAAGAATCTACAACACGGTATAAAACCATTAGCTAACCATACACATAAATATAGAAGATGCAAAAGCACAAACTCACTTCAGAAAATAATAAACACATCATCATGCTATCACACATTTACCCGGTTAATTATCTTTATAAAGTCCAACACTCAAATCGTATATATATGAATATGAATATATGTGACACGAGGAATATATAATCCTCGCCTCTGGGTCCAATAGCCAGTTGGAGTGGTGCCTAGAACACCTCCCCGTGTACCCTATGGGAATGGAGAGTGCTCGAACCGTTTACCAGATCTGGCTTGTCGACAGAGAACCTCCCAGACTCACAGCGGGATGAAAGGGCAAGTTATCACGGCCCTACATAGGTCGGTAATAATCAACTTATCACGGCCCTACATAGGTCGGTAATAATCAACATCGCATGCTATCAAGCATATATCACACACCACTCATGCATACATCCAATATAGGGATGGTAGCTAAGTAAGTCCTACGGACTTACCTCAACCTCGAAGTAGTCTCAAATCCGATCAACTCCAAACTGGAGGACAACACTGCCTAAAACAAGGCATAACGAGATATCAAATCTCCTATCTATCAAAGGGTCACACCTAGACTCAAGGATCCATAAGGATCATATCCAACTTAAACCTCGATAATCAACTAAACCTCAAAGCCATAACCGGCATATAGATATCATACTCATCATCATTCTATCCTCATACACATACCTAGCATGCTACTAACCCGCTCATACTAGGAAAGGAAAGGATCCATACTACTCTAGTAGATCATGCACAAGACGCACCTGCGGAACAGAAAGACGTAGGGAGGAAAGGCAGCAGGCGCGAAGGCACGCTGACGCGGGCGCTGTGACCGTGGCCGTAGGGCGGCGGCTTCCGGCACGGGTGCGGTGACAGGTCCGAGGGGCGCGACGCTGTGACGCGGGGCGGCGACAGTGTAGAGCGCAACCTCCCGACTTCTCTTCCACCTTCACGTGATCAACTCACGTCTTCTTCATTCCATAGCCACGATCATACATATACATACACATTCTAACATCAAAACACATCCAAACACATCTAATCCTAAGCTAGGAAGAGGAACAAGAATCAAAGGAAGAAAGGAGGGTAAGAAGAACGTGAGAAGCTGGAGAATGAAGACTGAAACCCTTCATCACGAGCCAAAGAAAAGGCTTAAAGAGGAAGAGAATGAAAGAGAGTAACGCACGGTCAAAGGGTCAACAAAGCCGGCTGCAGCCGCAGGAAACCGCAGGGGCAGTTCCCTGAGCCGCAGGGCGGAAAGCTGATCAAGCTGCAGGGGCGGCCCTCTGGACCCGCAGGGCGGCACCCTGTCTCAGCTCCTAAATATCAAGGCTCTTACATCTCACCCCCCTAAAAACAAGTTTCGTCCCGAAACTTGTGAAATCTTAAAACCACTCGGACTCAGAAGCCGAGGTATAATTCTCTCTATAACCTCAAACACGAGTATGGATGAAATCATCATCTCCAACAACAAGATCACTATACTATCCAAGGCATAGAGGAAAACCATCTCTAGCCCATATCATACTCATAACAGAAGGCATGGAGGAAAAACATCTCCAGCAAGACTATGTCCATCAAAATAGCATGGAGGAATAACCATCTCCAACTGAACCCCAATTGTATCACAATAGCATGGAGAAAAGAGCCATCTCCAGCTATAATCTACAATCGCACTAGCACAACAAGATCTAATAAGATCATAAAACACATCATAGCTAGTAAGAAAATAAATACATCATATCATATAAGCACATAATCACAACACTCACCAAGATAGTACTAAGATCTACTCGTCGATCCTACTGGTACATCTATCTCGGCATAGAACTCTGGATTGTTCTCTGAATACTATCCTCAATATCCCATGTAGCCTCATTAGGTCCTCGTCTCGACCACTGTATCCTCATCATAGGAATGTCCTTCGAACGCAGGCGTCTCCTACCTCGTTCTAGGACTACAATCGGGTGCTCAACAAAGGTGTGATCCGGCTCAACCACCAAATCATCATAACTCACAATATGTCTCGGATCTGGAATATACTCCCTCAGCTAAGACACGTGAAACACAGGTGAACATCTAATCTGCAAATCTAATCTATATGGCCTAATCTGCAAATCTAATCTATATCTTCCAAATCTCGAACGGTCGGACATATCGGAGGCTCAACTTCCCCTTAATGCCAAAGCGTCTAACGTACTCCTCGTGTCGAGAAACTTTCAGCCACAAGTCTGGTCACATCGGGCTTCAACCCTCCCCACCAATATGAATGTCTCAAATCCTGCACATCTTACTCGCACCTGGGTGCACTGAATAAGGCGTACAGTGAGCCTCCTGTAATATCCTCTAGCGTAGATCCGCATCAACGGGTACACAGATGCGACCTCGGCGTCTCAACACTCCATCTGCTCCTAGAAGGAATTGTGTGCCTCATCCCGAGACATCCTCTCTCGGATCCTCATTAGTGTCGGGCAGGTCTCCTGCTTCTGTTGGATCTCACCCAACAGATCAGGAAGAACCTCTAAAGTACTCAGTTGGACGTCCTCATCAGGAAACTGGACGTCCAACTCCAGCCAAATCAGGACTCTCTGCAACTGATGCTGAACTGTCAACCTCACAATCGCCTGCTCTTGAGGCGTCTTCCTGTTAAGGTCGTCAACGACAACGTTCGCCTTTCCCGGATGGTACAGAATCTCCAGATCAAAATCCTTGATCAGCTCAAGCCATCTACGCTGACAGTTATTCAATTTCCGTTGCGTGAAAATATACTTCAGACTTTATGGTCTGTGAAGATCTGACATGTAGCACCATACAAGAAATGTCTTCAGATCTTCAATGCATGAACCACCGCTACCAACTCCAGATCATGAGTCGGGTAGTTCTCCTCATACGTCTTCAGCTGTCGAGACGCATATTCAATCACTCTGCCTCGCTGCATCAACACACATCCCATACAATTTGATGTTTTGGTTTTAATCTATCTGTGTCTTGTTGTAAGATCGAGTGAACTTGTTGTCAGGCTAGGGTCAGGATCCATTGTGAGATCCTAGCCTAGTAGCGCCTCGAGTCCTACGGATTCGGGGTGTTGCATTGGGGACCAGCATACTTTTTACCACCGCTTACCACCCACAGTCAAATGGTCAGTCGGAGAGGACCATCCAGACCTTGGAAGACATGCTTAGGGTATGTGCACTGGATTGGGACAGGTATAGCCCAATCACCTACCTCTAGTGGAGTTCTCATACAACAATAGTTATCACTCGTCTATTGGTATGGCTCCCTATGAGGCGTTATACGGTCAAAGTGTCGTACACCATTATGCTAGGAGGATACCAGTGAGGCCGGAGGGTCGCTTCGGAGCAGATCCATGATGACATGGCTCAGGTAGCCTTGATCTGAGAGTGCATGCTAGCCGCTCAAAGTCGCCGGAAGTCTTATGCTGATAAGAGGCGCAAACCGCTAGAGTTCCGGGTCGGTTCACATGTATGGTTTAGAGTATCACCGACCTGAGGGGTTAGGCGTTTCGGCATTAAAGGGAAATTAACTCCCTGATATGTCTGACCCTTTGAGATACTGGAGCGGGTCGGGGAGGTTTCATACCGGTTAGCCCTCCACCTGCCTTGGAGAGTGTACACCCGGTATTCCTTGTATCCCAACTCAGGGAATGCATACCGGATCCACGACACGTGGTCAGCTATGAGGATTTGACAGTTGAGTCTGAACACACCTTTGCAGAGTACCCAATAGCTATTTTAGAGAGAAGCATTAGACGAATACGGTCGAAGAGATTCCTATGCTTAAGATACAGTGGTCCCGTCGGGAATAGATGAGGCTACCTGGGAGACAGAGGATAGCATTAGGAGCTCGTACCCGGAATGGTATACTGAGCTAGTGTCGACTTTCGTCTCGACGAGTTAGTTTGAGATCATTTATGTGTTATTTGTTTATTATGTTACCGTGTGTCAGTGTGGATGAGATCATTTCGGTACTATTTTTTATTTATGTTACCGCGTGTGGATTGAGTGAATATTGATATAGTGGTGCTATTTTTCGAAATGCGTGTGATATTGGTTGATCGAGTTTTACAGAAAAGAAAGCACGAAATATAATAATAATGTTTATGACTCGGGAGTCCGTTATTTGGATTAACCGTACGCCTCCCTAAGTTTCAGGACGAAACTTAATTTAAGTGGGGACTGATGTAATAACCGAGAAATTTCGGAAAATTAATTAATTATATTAGTTATGAGTTTTACAATTTATTTCCAGATCCGAACCGGTTTGTGTAAACAAACCGTTGATTAATCGTAGAACCAGACCTACCGTTTATTAAACTTAAACCGTGCCGCCAACCGGTCCCACTATATAAGCTACCTAATAATATTTTTGAACCAAAAAATTCCATGGCTTCTTTTTTAGTTCTAGCCTCCATGTACCGTCCATCATCACAATTCCATGGCTCCAACCTCCACATACTGTACATTATCTATATTCTTTATTGTGCATTCATGTTTACTATTGTATCTTATGCTTCCTATCCATCTTGATATTTTCTTGCCACTCAACAAGTACCTTATACGTATGATGTTTTATTAATCGTACTTTTAAGGCTCTTGATTTCGATCTGCAGTAATTAAGGATTATGGTCTCTTTCAGTGCAAGAGTGGTCAACTCATTTGTCATGCATTCTGGATTCAGAACTGTGTTTTATAAAGCCAATATTGATGTTGCCTTGCACTCTCCGTCTTCCTCCAAATTTGCTAACAGTCTCATGACCAAGCTCACTACTACCATCTATTATGTATGGTCAACCCGCAACTCGGCTATATCCAATGACGATCGGCCCTGCCCTTAAAAAATGAGTCCGTTCGATCCTCTCCACCTCAAACTGATTGCACAGGCACAAAACAATTATTTTTAGCAAATTTTGACACATTTAACTAATGTCACTTTATACTACATCTTTTATAATTTTAAAATGATATTATTTGATTGTATCCATTTTAAATATTAAAATATCAATATCTTTATTATTCATTTACGCTTTACAAATATTAGGATTTCAATTATTTGAGATCAAATAAAGTAAACAAGCTAGCTTAACAAAATTTAGGATTTCCTATAATTGGTTTGATACATTTCCGCTCTATTCTGATCAAATTTATAATAGTAAGAGTTTGAATATAATAAATGGAGTTTCTTATAACTAATTTTATAATCTCCTTTTGTAAGAGCCTTAGTTTTTGGAGCTTGTTTTGGTCTTAGCCGCCCCCGCGGTTTAGGCAGCCGCCCCTGCGGCTCGTGTAGTTTTCCGCCCCTGCGGCTCAGGGAACCGCCTCTACGGTTTCTTGCGGCTGCAGCCGGTTTTGTTGAACGATTGGACTCGTGTTTTACCCTTTCTTTTCTTTCTCCTCAAGTCTCTTCCTTGGCTTGATGAGCAAGGTTTCATCTTCTTTCTCCAGCCTTCTCACGTCCTTCTTGCTTCCTTTCCTCTCCTTGATCTTATGCTTGAGTTTCCTTGAGTTTGGATGCGTTTGTGTGGCTTTAGTGGTTTGATGATGATGTGTGGATGTTTTGCTGTGCTTGGGAGCCAGTTGACAGTGTGTTATTGATCTTCCCTTGCTGCCTAGGACCACAATAGTGGTAAGTATTCTTCTTCTCTTCTTTCTTCCTTGATTCCTCTTCCTTAGCTTAGGATTAGATGTATGAAGGGTATTGATGTTAGAATGTCTATGTATATGTATGTGTTTGGTTTCGGAATGGAGAAGACGTGATTTGATCACGTGAAGAGTGGAAGAGAAGTCGGGAGGTTACGTTCTGCAACGTCGCCGCCCTGCGCCTCAGCTTCGCCGCCCCTGCGGAACCTTGTCACCGCACCCCCGCACCCGAAAGCTGCCGCCCCTGCGGCCACTGTCACCGCGCCTACGGCCGAGTGTCGCCACGCCTGCGGTTTGCCTTGCTTCTCCCCTGCATCCCTCTTGTCACGCAGGTGCGTCTTGTCCCGGATCTACCTAGAGTAGTGTAGATCCTTTCCTTTCCTAGTATGAGCGGTAGTAGCATCCTAGGTATGTGTATGAGGAATAAAATGATGATGAGTATGATATCGTTATATGCCGGTTAGAGCTTTGAGGTTTATAAGTTGGATACGATCCGTATTGGATCCCTTGGGTCTAGGTGTGACCCTTTGATGGATAGGAGTTTGATATCTTGTTATGCCTTGTTATTAGGCAGTGTTGTTCTCCAGAGTTGGAGATGATCGGGTTTGAGACTACTTCTGAGGTTGAGGTAAGTCCATAGGACTTACTTAGCTGCCATCCTTATATTGGATGTACGCATGAGTGGTGTTTGTTATATATGCTTGATAGCATGCGATGTTGTTTATTACTGACCTATGATTTAGTGACTGCCCATTGTAGGGTTTGTGATAACCTTTCCCTTTTCATCCCGCTGGGAGTCTGGGTGGTTCTCTGTAGTTAGGCCAAATCTGCTATACGGGATGGACTGTAGTTAGGCCAAATCTGCTATACGGGATGGACTCATTCATCACTCCCATAGGGTATACGCGGAGGAGTGCCGGAGCCACACTAGTTGGCTAATAGCGATCAGAGGCGAGGATTATATTCCTCGTGTCACATATGTTCATATATACACACACGATTTGAGTGTTGGACGTTATAAAGATAATAAACTGGGTAAATGTGTGATAGCATGATGAGGTGTTTAGTCTTCCCTGATGTATGATTGTGCTTATGCATCTTCTATATATTTGTGTATGGTTAGCTAACGGTTTTATACTGTGTTGTAGATCCTTTGCAAGTTAGGAGAGCTGCAGAGTGATCCAGAGTGGGTGATCCGTTGAGGGCTCCGTACACTAGGTTTATGCGTGGGATATGGGACATTTTTGTATGTACATTTATGTTTTGATTGTACTCAGCGGTACCTTGTATAAACTTTTTGATTTATATATTACAGTTTTATGTTATGGTTTTAATCTATTTGTGTCTTGTTGTAAGATCCAGTGAACTTGTTGTCAAGCTAGGTTCAGGATCCATTGTGAGATCCTAGCCCAGTAACGCCTCGAGTCCTACGGATTCGAGGTGTTACAAAGTTGGTATCAGAGCCTTAGGTTGACAACAATGGCACTTGCAATCTGCGATAAAGGTCGAATAGATAAATAAACAGAACCCGAAAGGGGTCTGACTTTTCAAAAGGTTTTGGTTTTGAAATGAGTATAAATGTTTTGGGATAGTGTGTACGGGAAGCCATCACCCCTCTGAAGATCTCGACAGATAGATATATATAGATATTATGTTGTGATTGACTTTCTATATATCTATACATATGGCATATATAGCCTTATGAGTTAGGTTTATTTCCTTTGCAGATGGTTCAGACTAGAGCCTTACCTGCAGTTGGACGAGGTAGGGGTAGACCCCTTCTAGGTAGAGGACGGGGTAGGATTCCCACTGTTGATCCACGTGCAGCGGAGGAGATTCACGAGGATGTTGCTGAGAGTGTCGTTCCTGAGACTGGGAACGGGGCAGCTGAGAGACAGGGATCACAGAGAGTCCAGTCAGATGACTCGGATCATGTCTCTATGGATGAACCAGCGTTCCGTGCATATATCAGACGTGTGGAGGAGGTTGCTAGAGCAGGTAGACGTGTCCCTGATCTGCCAGCACAAGAGGGATCATCTGGGAGATCTCATGGAGTTACTCAGGTGCCAGTTGTACCGGCACGTGCTGCTGAGATTCCTCATGTTCCAGAGGAGCATAGAGGGCCTCGACCAGATACTTGGTTGAAGGCATTTCACTAGATGGGAGTACCCCCTTTCTCTGGGAAGGTGGGGCTAGAGGTGGAGCTGTGGATAGGACATGTAGACTCAGCTCTGGAGTCTATTAGATGTCCAGCTGACAGGCAGATAGAATTGGTGCAAACTCTGTTCAGAGATTTGGCACAACACTAGTGGAGATCTGTACGGGGTCAGGTTAGAAGTTATGACCAGATGAGGACTATGATTAGAGAGCGTTTATGCCATGCCTCACTGAGGAGGGAGAAACTGCGGGATTTTGTGGAGGCTAGATTCGAGGATGTACCAGTCTCAGAGGCTATCAGGAGGTTCCAAGAGGAGCTGGTTTTGTTGGGTCCAACTGCACCTCTTGCAGATCAGCATGTATATCTTTTCTCCCGACGACTGAGGGGTGCTACCTGGACTTACATGGCGGGGTTTCACTGTGAGACCTTGATGGATTATCAGGACAAAGCTTCCAATTATGAGAGGGAGCGAGCTGGGCAGAGGAGAGCTTCTCAGACCGGAGGGTCTGAGAAGAGACAGTGTATTGTGCAGACCAGTGGTACTGGTGGAGCTGCTAGTGTTGGGCGAGGCCAGAGACGCCAGAGCTACCCCTCATCTGCACCGGTTGCAGATAAGGGATGACAGTGTTATAACTGTGGTGATTCGGGACATATGCGGCCGGAGTGTACGAAGCCATTAGTGACTTGTTTTACTTGTGGCAGATCTGGCCATAGAGTTGTCTACTACCGACAGGGCAGAGCTTCATCTCAACAGGGTTCTTCTCCTGCCAGTGTAGCCGGAGGTGGGCAGAGGCCACCTCCGCAGCAACAGACTCAGGGACAGCAGAGTGTCCTAGACCGTCCTACGACTCAGGGATCTGCTCCTGGGCCGAGTAGAGGCAGAGGTCGTGGTGGGAGTACCACTGACACCAGAGGACCACATGGTAGAGTTTTTGAGTTGAGGAGTGCAGAGGAGCCAGCTGCACCGACTGCTACAGGTACCATTCTGATTCTTGGTTTACCTGTCAGAGTTTTATTTGATACTGGTGCTACGCATTCATTTATATCTGATGCATGTGTTGAGCGTCTGAGTCTAGATACGACTGAGGGGATACCCTTTAGTATATGGTTACCCGATGGTAGTAGGGTCAGAGGTACCCGTGAGATGCGTGACTGTCCCATTTCTATAGGGACCCGTGTATTACTTGTGGACTTCTTTGTCATGCCATTAGTGTATGAAGAATTCATTTTGGGTATGGATCGGATGGATAGACATCAGGCAGTATTAGATGTAGGTAGGAGGACTGTTACCCTCTCTACCGAATTAGGTCAGATAGAGGTTTTCCGAGGTTGGGACCTTGGAAAGTCAGGCATGGTTATCAGTGCGATACGGGCAACGAGACTGATTGCACAGGGTTGTGAGGCCTTCTGGTGTTATGCCATGAAGGAAGGGGATAGTCCAGCATTAGAGGATATCCCAGTAGTCTGTGAGTTTACAGATGTGTTTGCTGAGCCGTCTAGTTTGCCGCCTCAGAGGAGTGTGGACTTTGGCATTGATTTAGAGCCTAGTACGAGACCAATCTCGAAGGCCCCATACCGGATGGCGCCTGTTGAGATAATGGAGCTGAAGAAGCAACTCAAGGAGTTGGCTGAGAAGGGTTTTATCCGCCCTAGCGTATCCCCATGGGGAGCACCTCTCCTCTTCGTACGGAAGAAGGACGGATCGTTGAGACTGTGCATAGATTATAGAGAGCTGAACAAGGTGACCATCAAGAACAAGTATCCATTGCCTCGTATTGATGATTTGTTAGATCAGCTTCAGAGAGCGACAATATTTTCCAAGATTGACCAGCGCTCAGGGTATCACCAGCTGAGGGTGAGAGGGCAGGATGTGCACAAGACAGCTTTCCGGACCAGATATGGACACTACGAGTTTGTAGTGATGCCATTTGGGCTTAGGAATGCCCCAACAGTTTTTATGGAGTTGATGAATAACATATTCATCGACTTTCTGGATCAGTTTGTGGTAGTCTTCATTGATGATATTTTGGTATATTCACGCAGTAGAGAGGGCATGCAGGACAGCTGAGGACTGTGTTATAGGTTCTACGAGATAGAGAACTTTATGCTAAGTTCTCTAAGTGTGAGTTCTGGATGCCAGAGGTAGCATTCCTGGATCATGTTGTTTCCACCGAGGGGATCAAGGTTGATCCGGCGAAGATTGAGTCAGTAGCAGCCTGGACGACACCGACGAACGTTAAGGAAGTACGTAGCTTTCTTGGCCTAGCCGGTTATTACCGACGCTTTGTGGAGGGATTTTTTGTGATTGCCCGTCCACTGACGAGTTTGCTGAGGAAGACTACCAGATTTGTATGGTCTGAGCAGTGTATGTAGAGTTTTGAGGAGCTAAAGAGACGTCTGACTTCCGCTCCTATTTTGGCACAGCCAGAGGGTACAACTGATTTTGTGGTATACAATGATACATCCAAGCTAGGCTTGGGATGTGTATTGATGCAGCGAGGCAGAGTGATTGCATATGCGTCTAGACAACTGAAGACGTATGAGGAGAACTACCCGACTCATGATGTGGAGTTGGCAGCGGTAGTTCATGCATTGAAGATCTGGAGACATTACCTGTATGGTGCTACATGTCAGATCTTCACAAACCATAAGAGTCTGAAGTATATTTTTACGCAACGGGAATTGAATAACCGCCAGCGTAGGTGCCTTGAGCTAATCAAGGACTTTGATTTGGAGATTTTGTATCATCCGGGGAAGGCGAACGTTGTCGCCGTTGTCCTGAGTAGGAAGACGCCTCGAGAGCAGGCGATTGTTAGGCTGACAGTTCAACATCAATTACAGAGAGACCTGATCTGGTTAGAGCTGGACATTCAGTTTTTTGATGAGGATGCCCAGTTGAGTACTTTAGAGGTTCTTCCTGCTCTGTTGGGTGAGATCCAACAGAAGCAGGAGACCTGTCCGACACTGACGAGGATACGAGAGAGGATGTCTCGGGATGAGGCACCACAGTTCCTTCTAGGAGCATATGGAGTGTTGAGACGCCGTGGTCGCGTCTGTGTACCCGCTGATGCGGATCTACGCTAGAGGATTTTACAAGAGGCTCACTGTACGCTTTATTCAGTGCACCCAGGTACGAGTAAGATGTACTAGGATTTGAGACGTTTATATTGGTGGGGAGGGCTGAAGCCTGATGTGGCCAGATTTGTGGCACAGTGTGCGACCTGTCAGCAGGTCAAGATCTATCATTGCAGACCTGGAGGTAAGCTCCATCCACTACCTGTTCCACAGAGGAAGTGGGAGGACGTCACCATGAATTTTGTTACTGGCCTGAGACCGAGCAGGAGCTTTGATGCCATTTGGGTTATAGTGGACAGACTGACGAAGACGGCACGTTTGATGCCAAAGATGGACGATTTACCTCGAGGTTCTGGCAGCAGATTCAGACTGCCTTGGGGACGAGTTTGCACTTCACGACTGCGTTCCATCCTCAGACATATGGTCAGTCAGAGAGGACCATTCAGACACTGGAGGATATGCTGCGAGCTTGTGTGTTGGATTGGGGACAAGTGTGGACGAATCATCTCCCACTAGTTGAGTTCTCATACAACAACAGCTGGCATGCATCTATTGGGATGGCCCCATATGAGGCATTGTATGGACAGAGGTGTCGTACACCATTATGTTGGGATGAGCAGAGCAGTGTTAGCGGATTGACAACTGATCAGATTCAAGATGATGTTGCTCGTGTAGCACTGATTAGAGAGAGGATGTTGACTGCACAGAGCCGTCAGAAGTCTTATGCAGATAGGAGGCGTAGACCCCTAGAGTTCAGAGTAGGCGCCCATGTGTGGCTGAGAGTGTCTCCGACACGAGGTGTTAGACGCTTTTGCATTGAGGGGAAGTTGAGCCCCCGATATGTCGGACCGTTCGAGATTCTGGATCGGGTTGGGAGTTCTTCGCTATTTTCACGCCCCTATAAACTTTTATCAATAATGATAAAAGCTCACAGGTTAGTAAAAACACGGTATGTTTTAAATTTATAAACAATAAATAAACACCCAATTTGTAGCGAACCCACAGTGTATGGGTCAATTACAGTTATGGTAAGTATTCCAAGGTCGAACTTAGGGACTAAATGTTTGGAATGCAAATGTGATCACAGATAGCGTAAATCAAAATAAAAGAACGAGGTTGGAAAAGAAGGGAAGAAAGATCAAAGGAGTTTTGAAGGGTTTTCTGTAGAGTTCGCAATCAAATAACAGATTTGATCGAAAACCAAGTAAAACAGACAAACGAAAGTATATCAATAAAGAAAATGCGGATTCCAAGGATTCAAGGTTATTGTTTATACGCACGGAATCAGGAAATCTCTCAAAAGATCTACAAACTTTAGGGAAGAGCGTTTCTAAACTGATAGTCTATTACCGGGTAAGTCTCAAGACTATCTAGATCCAAACCAACTACTTATTACCGGGTAAGTCTCAAGGTAGAGAGGTAGGAAATTTTAAACAAACCATACTCCGAACTAAGGGAAAGGTAAACCATTACCGGGTAAGTCTCAGGTATTACCCTACTTAGGACAGAATCTAGGCACACTCAACCCAATAGAGGTTTTCACCTCTATTACCTATGGTCGAACACTCAAGTATCTAAGCGGAACATTACCGGGTAGGTCTCAATTCCGGTTTAGGTTACTAGCCAGATGAATTCTAACTAGGTTCAAGAACAAGCCAACCAAAGGATTTCAAAGCTATTCAAACAAAGCAATAAGCACAATTTCATCATAGTCCGGGTAATAACAAATTCCTATTCACCTTGGATCCACAAGAGTTTTAGCCAACAATCGACATTTCAAACGCAATCATCAATCCACTCAATTCAATGGAAGAAACAATCATCAATCCAAGCAATTCAATGGAAGAAGCAATTATCAATCCAATCAATTCAAGAGAGAATGCATAAACAAGAATCTAAAGTAGATATTAAAGAAAAACTCAACTTTATTGATAGAGGATTAGCAAAACGTCAAATTCTCCAATATTCGCGAAGTTCCTCCAAGCTCCAACAAGTTCAACAATGACCAACAATGGTGTAGGGCAAAGGGAGAAGAAAAGGGGAAAAAGCTCTCTCCAAAGGAGCTCGAAATTTTTAATGAAACAGGAACCCCCGGAAATCATTTAGGGCTTTCCTTTTATATCCCGCAACGGGCTGCCCTAAAACAAATCCGAAAATTAACGAAATAAATCGGCAAATAGGAATCTCGGTCGGAAATCTCGGTCGGTGACCGAGATTTTTGAAAGTCGGGGCCGAGATTTGCTTCGTGATCCAGCGTTGACGAAATCTCGGTTAGAAATCTCGGTCAAATGTGAAAAATCTCGGCCGAGATGGAACAAATCTTGGCCGAGATCGGGACCGAGATGGGGACCGAGATTCTTCGACAGAAACTTCTGATATGGGATCTCGACCGAGATTGCTCCAATTTCGTGCGTTTCGTCTTGGCTCGTCTTTTCCTCCTTTCCCGTGCCTGCGTGATCGCTCCTAAGCGTCCATCCCGAGGCCTGATCCTCAAATGCATCGTTTTAGCTCCGAAACACGCCAAAATACCTACAAAGAAACCAAAAGTGTGTGTAGACATCTATACTCGCAAAGTTGCATTTAACAAGTATAAAGAACACAACTTAAGGCTAAAACATGCATGCGGAAAAAGGGAAAACTAACTATATGCTCTACTAAACTAGGTCGATAATTCATGTTATCAAAATACCCCATACTTATCTTTTCTTGTCCCCAAGCAAATAATAAATTCTAGGCAAGATAGCATGAATCATCTATGCTAAACAAAAACAAAAACTCTTTTTGGTAGTGCTTCTATTCATGATCACTTTCAGAGTGTAGTCACAAGGCTAAAGACATATTTCGATAAAGGTCAAGTAAGATAGGCAAGATATAGGATAATCACACCTTGCACGGAATCCAAAATCATCATTTAAACTACCAATGTCTAAAATTCATGAAAAATCCAAGTTTAGGCCATGAAGTCAATTACATGTATGCAAAGATCAATAGGACTTAACAAATAAAGACCAAGAAACGTGATAAAGGTAGGATGTGTATAGGTAATGTGGTGGAAATCCGGGAAAGAGGACAACACAACATTTTTCTTTTCTTTCTTCTTTCTCGACATACATCCTTTCTTTTCTTGCATATTTTTCTTTTCTTTTTTTTTTCTTTTTTTTTCTTTTTCTTTTGAGTGAAGGGCATAGGTGCACAATAGCCTAAACCTTGGTGTTCAGTTTCCTCCACGTACCTTACACCAAAGTGCACATATCAATCCAACTCTAGGTAATGTTTTTAAAACTAATCCGGCTTTGGCAAGACACAAACACCCGATTATGTGAATGGTGCCGAGTTACTCATCTTCATAGCCAACAAAACCCATAGAAAGCTTTTGCTTTCAATTCACATATCACAAATCAAACAACTTCTTCACATATTGCACATAATTCACTTTTCACAATTAAGCATACACCTTCAAACTTCACTTTCCTAATTCCCGGATGGGTCATAAGGGGCAAATAAATTCAATGTTTGAGGTGCTGAAAATGGTAAAGAAGAGAAGAAGAAGAATTCGAATTGTCTAAGTCATTTTTGTGCAATGTAAAAGAACTCATCATATAGCTTCAACTTTTCAAGATCAATCCGATTAAACAAGGTAATCCAAATAAATCATATAGATTACAAACAAGGCATTCAAATCCCATAGTTGCCATTAATTCAATTAAAGCTCAAAATAAACATCGATAGCCAAATAAATATACACAATTTCCTCATTAAGGTCACATCAATCCTAGAAGCACAAAATATTTTGAAATATTTTGATTTTTTTGGATTTTCATATAAAATGCAGTACAAATAAAAGAAACATGCTAAAAGGTATTGCAAGCATCCTACCCCATACTTAAATCTCACATTGTCCCTAATGTGAATAATAAATATGAAGTAAAAACAATACTCACAATGTAAGAATGAAGAAGGCATCCGGCGTGTTTCCTCCTCGACTTACTTCGTTTCTCGTCTTTCATAGCAATTTCCTCGCCTTAAGCTCGTTCTGAGTGCTCTTCCCGTATCTTTTTTACCACGACACCTAGGTCCTGCAAAGACCCAACAAGAACGCGCAAAAACGCAAAAGCAAAAATAAAAATAAAAAGACGAAAAGACTCTTACCTCGGGTTGCCTCCTGAGAAGCGCTTGGTTTAAGGTCTCTAGCCGGACCTAACTCCTTTAAAGCATCAAGTGAGATGGATAGGTGAAAGTTTTTCCACCGGAAGTTCCGGTGTATACCTCTTCAACCTATGTCCATTCACTTTAAAAATACCGGAGTTTTCACCCCATACTTCGACAGCTCCGTGGGGGAAAATCTTCTTCACAACATAAGGTCCCGTCCATCGTGACCTTAACTTTCCTGGAAAAAGTCGGAGCCTAGAATTAAAGAGAAGAACAAGATCACCTTCTTTGAAGTTCTTTGGCAATATGTGCTTGTCATGCCACTTCTTTGTTCTTTCCTTGTAGATCCGTGCATTCTCATATGCATTCATCCGGATCTCCTCCAGCTCGTTGATGTCCAACAACCTCTTTTCTCCGGCTTCTTTTATATCAAAGTTTAGCCATTTCAAGGCCCAATATGCTCTATGCTCCAACTCTACAGGCAAATGACATGATTTCCCATAAACAAGTTGATAAGGAGTAGTACCTATGGGAGTCTTGTATGCTGTCCTATAAGCCCAGAGTGCATCATCAAGCTTCATTGCCCAATCTTTCCTTGAGCGAGACACTGTCTTCTCTAGGATCCCCTTGATTTCTCTATTCGAAATTTCCACTTGGCCACTGGTTTGGGGATGATATGGGGTTGCAACCTTGTGAGTTACCCCATACTTGGACAAAAGTGACTCAAAGTTTCTGGCTGTGAAATGCTTCCCTCCATCACTAATAATGACACGTGGTGTGCCAAATCTAGGGAAGATAGTTCGGTTGAAAATTTTAATCACAACTTTAGCGTCATTTGTGGGTGAGGCTATAGCTTCAACCCATCTAGATACATAATCAACCGCTAAAAGAATGTAAAGGTTCCCGCATGAGGATGGGAAAGGTCCCATGAAGTCAACACCCCATACATCAAAAATCTCAACTTCTTGGATGTTGTTCAAAGGCATCTCATTCCTCCTAGATATGTTGCCCGTCCTTTGGCATGAATCACAAGCAGTGACGAATATCTGCACATCTCTGAAAAGATTAGGCCAAAAGAATCCAGATTGCAATACCTTGGCACTAGTCTTGTGAGCACTAGCATGTCCTCCACAGGGCAATGAATGACAATGTCGGATGACACTCTCAATCTCGTCGTCTGGGACGCATCTCCTAAGGATTCCCTCGGGTCCTCTCTTGAATAGTAGTGGTTCATTCCAATAGTAATGTCTCACATCCTTGTAGAATTTCTTCCGTTGGGAATGAGATAAACCTGGAGGAATTTCACCACAAACTAAATAATTAACAATGTCAGCAAACCAAGGTTCCTTTTCACCTGAAATTTGGAGGATATATTTCTCCATCATGTGGAGATGCTCATCCGGAAATGCATCGTCAATAGGGATGTCATCCCCTTCCATAAGTTCTGGAGGTAATCTGCTAAGATGATCAGCTACAGAGTTTTCGGACCCCTTCTTATCTCTAATCTCTAGATCAAATTCTTGAAGGAGAAGAATCCACCGGATAAGACGTGGCTTTGCATCCTTCTTGGTGAGAAGGTACCGAATCGCAGCATGATCCGTGTACACAATCACCTTAGCTCCTACAAGATAGGAACGGAACTTCTCAAATGCGTAGACGACGGCTAGGAGCTCCTTTTCAGTAGTTGCATAATTCAGCTGAGCTCCATCAAGCGTCTTGCTAGCATAGTAAATAGCATGAGTAAGTCCTTCCTTCTTCTGTCCTAGCACCGCTCCTACTGCGAAGTTGCTTGCATCACACATCACCTCAAATGGAAGAGACCAATAGGGAGGTTGCATGATTGGAGCAGTGATGAGAGCTTCCTTCAACCTGTAAAAAGCATCAAGGCATTCCTTCGAGAAAACAAACTGAACATCCTTGATTAGTAGGTTAGTCAAAGGTTTAGCAATTTTAGAGAAATCTTTTATAAATCTCCGGTAAAAACCGGCATGTCCTAGAAAACTTCTTACCCCTTTGACTGATGATGGTGGAGGTAGCTTCTCAATAGTCTCAATCTTGGCCTTATCAACCTCAATTCCACGGTTAGATATCAAGTGACCTAACACAATACCTTCCCTAACCATGAAATGGCATTTCTCCCAATTGAGAACAAGATTACAATCCTCACATCTTTGTAAGACCAAAGACAGGTTAGTCAAACATTCATCAAAAGAGGATCCATAAACAGAAAAATCATCCATAAAGACTTCCATGATGTTTTCAATATATTCAGAAAAAATAGACATCATGCATCTTTGGAAAGTAGCAGGAGCATTACATAAACCGAAAGGCATTCTCCTATAAGCAAAGGTACCCCAAGGACAAGTAAAAGTGGTTTTCTCTTGGTCATCCGGATGGATGGGGATCTGGAAAAAACCACTATACCCATCTAGGTAGCAAAAGTAAGAGTGTTGGGCTAGCCTTTCTAACATTTGGTCAATGAAGGGTAAAGGAAAGTGATCTTTCCTAGTAGCATGATTCAACTTCCTATAATCAATGCACATCCTCCATCCTGTCACAGTCCTAGTCGGGATCAACTCATTCTTTTCATTAGTTATGACAGTCATCCCACCTTTCTTAGGTACAACATGTACCGGACTAACCCACTTACTATCCGAGATGGGGAATATAATTCCCGCATCAAGCAACTTAAGGATCTCCTTCTTAACTACCTCTTTCATGTTAGGATTCAATCTCCTTTGAGGTTCTCTAGAAGGCCTATGTCCATCATCTAACAAGATCCTATGCATGCACATAGAAGGATTAATCCCTATGAGGTCATCTATAGTGTAGCCCAAAGCTTTTCTATGCATCTTAAGCTCTTTCAATAACTTCTCGAGTTCAAGTTCATTCAAGCTAGCACTAACAATGACGGGATAAGATGAGTTAGAACCAAGAAAGCCGTACCTTAGGTGTGTCGGAAGAGGCTTCATCTCGACCTTAGGAGGCTCCGGTTCTTCTTCAGAAATCTCGGCCAACTCTTCCCGGTGGAGATGAAGGATATCGGCCCGAGCTGAGTTGAATCTCGGCCGAGATAGGGTAAATCTCGGCCGAGATTTTTCGGTCTCGGCCGAGATGCCCTGATCTTCTGAAACTGAAACTTTCTGTTGCCAAATCTCGGCCGAGATTCTTGGATCTCGGCCGAGATGCCATCTGCTTCTGTCAGTTCTTCGAATCTTGATTCCTCGTTGATGGGGAGAAGACTCAAAGATCGGACTTCTTTAAACAGTTCATCTTTTGGCTCGACTATCATGATGCTCATGGTCAAAACCTGCTCAAGAGGGTCAGGACATAGAATTGAATTTATAAACTCCCAATCATCTTCATCATCCTCTAGGATGTTGTACATATCCTCTTCAAGCAAGGGTCCCTTAATCAAAGGAGGGAGTTTAAATTCCACAACTTCCTCATCAATTCTAAATGTAAGGGTAGCATCCCTACAATCAACTAAACATCCAGAGGTAGCAAGAAAAGGTCTCCCTAAAATGATAGGAACAGGAGTCAGCAGGAATATCCAAAACAACAAAGTCAATAGGGATAAAGAACTTCTCTAATTGGATTGGAACATCCTCAATGATTCCCACAAGACGTGTGGTGGTTCTGACTGCCATGCAAAGAGTCATCTTTACTGGCTTCGGTTCTCCAAGTCCAACCTTCCTGCATAAAACGAGTGGGATAATACTTACACTAGCTTCAAGATCGCAAAGTGCTTTGTATGTTCCATCTCCAACTTTGATTGGGACACAAAAAGATCCGGGATCACTCAATTTTGGTGGCATCTTTCCACTGTTCCTTTGGATGAGGTCAGTAGATCTCCGGGTCATTCTGACTTCTCCATATTCCTCTACTTCCTCTTGTTGGAGAGGATTTCCTTCAAGAACTTTCCATAGGCAGGCATCCCTAAATTAGCATCAACAAAAGGGATGTTAATATGCAATTTATTTAAAAGGTCAAGGAACTTACCAAAGTGCTTGTCCAATTGAGCTCTAGCACGGGATTTAGGAAAAGGAAGTGGTGGCTTGTATGGAGGAGGAGGAATGTAGACATTCTCTTTTTCCTTAGGCTCCTCTTCCATTGGTTGCTTTCCTTTATCCAAAACCTTTGGTTGTGGATCATTTGTCTCCAATCCACTTCTTGTAGTGATTGCCATGACTTGCCCCTTGGGATTATTTTCAATTTTTTCAGGAAGTCTTCCTGGATCTCTTTGAGCTTCTTCGGCCTTTTTGAACACTTAGGTTTCCAAAATCTTTTGGGTTTTGGTTACACTAGTGACTGTACACTCTAGATTTCCCATCCTAGCCATCAATTGCTCAAACATTGCTTCAACTCTATCCTTTGGTTGAGCGGGTTTAGCTGGCTTGGACGGCTGGCCTGCATTGCTAGAAGAAGCTTGAGGGTTCAAAGCACCCTCAGGATTAGAATAAGAAAAACTAGGATGATTATGATTAGGCTTGTAGTTATTTCCCTAACTATTCTTATTATAATTGTTGTTATGACCTCTTTGGTTTTGATAACCTCCTTGGTAGTTACCTTTACCCATGTAATTCGCATCCTCTTCCTTGGATGCTACCTGCACTTCGGCTTGCTGAGCTTTCAAGTTAGATGCAATTAATTCTTTCAAAGATTTAAGGTGGCTCGGTAGATTGGCACTCTTGTAGGCTCATCTTAGTTCAACATGCAAAGCATCTAACCTTGAATCATTAAGAGTGCTTTGGTTTACCTCATAGACTCCGGGTCTAGTCTTTCTCTCTTCAACTTTCCTGTGAGAATACATTTCAATAGTCATGGCTTGCTTCGTAATGAATTCCCTAGCTTCATCCACAGTTTTTTCCATAAAAGTACCTCCAGAAAGTGATTGCAACTTAAATTGAGTATCTTCATCAAGTCCCTTGTAATAAATCTCTAGCAATTCAATCTTAGAGATCCCATGATGAGGACATTCCAACGTAAGGTCAAAGAACCTCTCCCAAGACTTATACAAACTCTCCTTATCTTTCATCACAAAAGCATTTATCTTCCCTCTAAGTTCAGTAGTCTTGTAGGGTGGGAAAAACTTAGTGAGGAATTCAGACACCATCTCCTCCCATGTGTTAATCCGCCCATATGGAATAGTTTGATACCAAGCTAAAGCTTTATCCTTAAGAGAGAAAGAAAAATCCCTTATCTTATGATTGTTACCTTCCATACGAGCTGGACTTACCGCATCCATAAGAGTCTCGTAGTTGTTCATGTGTTGGTGAGGAGATTTTGTCTCTGTCCCACCAAACTGATTTTGGCGAATCATCTGTATCACCTGCGGTCGCAGCTCATGCTCATGATTCGCGGGATCTCCAAAGTTAACTCCAGGACGGTTAACTCTTTGGGTAGGATCCATCCTCTGTCCAAGTGTTTGTGGAACTTCCACAAAAGGTTGGTGAATGACATGTATGAGAGGAGCGGGAGGTGGAGCTTGTGGTGGAGCTTCAACTCGAGGAGGAATTGGAGCTAATTGTGGTGCTTGAATTACTTGCTGCACTGGAGCTGGAGCTGCAGCTGGCCTCTGGTTCATGGCTCTGGCTATCTCTTCCATTTGAGCTCTCATTGCAGCCATTTCTCTTTCTGTAGTTTGCTCTCTTTCTCTAGCAATCCGTCTCTCAACTTCTAGTTGCTCTAAAGCATCTCTGAGTTCAGCTTCTTAATCTCTTATTTCAGCCATTTTAGAAGCTTTCCGGGCTCTTAGTCTCTCTCGCAGTGTCCTTTAAGGTTCGGGATCGTACAGAACTAGTTCTTTCAAACCCCGAGTTCTTTGCATACACTGTGAAGGATACCTAAAGTCCTGAAAATTCCAAAAACAAAACCAGAAACGAGATCAAAAGTAAAAGAAAGACTTACACTAAAAGAAATCACAAAACAAAACAAATGACTTAGTCCCCGGCAACGGCGCCAAAACTTTGTTCGCTATTTTCACGCCCCTGTAAACTTTTATCAAGAATGACAAAAGGTCACAGGTTAGTAAAAACACGGTATGTTTTAAATTTATAAACAAGAAATAAACACCGAATCTGTAGCGAACCCACAGTGTATGGGTCAATTACAGTTAGGGTAAGTATTCCAAGGTCGAACTCAGGGACTAAATGTTTGGAATGCAGATGTGATCACAGATAGCGTAAATCAAAATAAAAGAACGAAGTTGGAAAAGAAGGGAAGAAAGATCAAAGGAGTTTTGAAGGGTTTTCTGTAAAGTTCGCAATCAAATAACAGATTTGATCGAAAACCAAATAAAACAGACAAACGAAAGTATATCAATAAAGAAAATGCGGATTCCAAGGATTCAAGGTTATCATTATTACGCACGGACTCAGGAAATTTCTCAAAAGATTTGTGGTTACAAACTTAAGGGAAGAACGTTTCTAAACTGATAGTTTATTACCGGGTAAGTCTCAAGACTATCTAGTTCCAAACCAGCTACCTATTACCGGGTAAGTCTCAAGGTAGAGAGGTAGGAAATTCTAAACAAACCAAATTCCAAACTAAGGGAAAAGTAAACCATTACCGGGTAAGTCTCAGGTAATACCCTACTTAGGACAGAATCTAGGCACACTCAACCCAATAGAGGTTTCCACCTCTATTACCTATGGTCGAACACTCAAGTATCCAAACGGAACATTACCGGGTAGGTCTCAATTCCGGTTTAGGTTACTAGCTAGATGAATTCTAACTAGGTTTAAGAACAAGCCAACCATAGGATTTCAAAGCTACTCAAACCAAGCAATAAGCATAATTCCATCATAGTCCGGGTAATAACGAATCCCAATTCACCTTGGATCCACAAGAGTTTTAGCCAACAATCGACATTTCAAACGCAATCATCAATCCACTCAATTCAATGGAAGAAACAATCATCAATCCAAGCAATTATCAATCCAATCAATTCAATCAATTCAAGAGAGAATGCATAAACAAGAATCTAAAATAGAGATTAAAGAAGAAACTCACCTTTATTGATAGAGGATTAGCAAAACGTCAAATTTCCCAATATTCGCGAAGTTTCTCCAAGCTCCAACAAGTTCAACAATGGCCAACAATGGTGTAGGGCAAAGGGAGAAGTAAAGGGAAAAAGCTCTCTCCAAAGGAGCTCGAAATTTTGAATGAAACGGGAACCCCCGGAAATAATTTAGGGCTTTCCTTTTATATTCCGCAACGGGCTTCCCTAAAACAAATCCGAAAATCAACGAAATAAATCGGCGAACAGGAATCTCGGTCGGTGACCGAGATTTTTGAAAGTCGGGGCCGAGATTTGCTTCGTGATCCAGCGTTGACGAAATCTCGGTCAGAAATCTCGGTCAAATGTGAAAAATCTCGGCCGAGATGGAACAAATCTCGGCCGAGATCGGGACCGAGATGGGGACCGAGATGGGGACCGAGATTCTTCGACAGAAACTTCTAATATGGGATCTCGGTCGAGCTGGCTCGGATCTCGGCCGAGATTTCTCGGATCCCGGTCAAGATCATGTGGATCTCGACCGAGATTGCTCCAATCTCGTGCGTTTCGTCTTGGCTCGTCTTTTCCTCCTTTCCTGTGCCTGCGTGATCGCTCCTAAGCGTCCATCCCGAGGCCTGATCCTCAAATGCATCGTTTTAGCTCCGAAACACGCCAAAATACCTACAAAGACACCAAAAGTGTGTGTAGACATCTATACTCGCAAAGTTGCATTAAACAAGTATAAAGAACACAACTTAAGGCTAAAACATGCATGCGGAAAAAGGGAAAACTAACTATATGCTCTACTAAACTAGGTCGATAATTCATGTTATCAGCTTTAGCTTGGGAGCGAGTGAGCGGTCCATCGGAGCGAACCCGCAAAGCATCGTCCTCCTCATCCACGGTCATGGTTGTCAAGGGCGCATCAATTGAGCTTCACAAGCGAGGTCTCCTGGATGGTGTGAAGGGTTTCAAGTTTTGGGATCCTGTTGCAAAGAAACGGATGAGGAGTCGAGATGCTTTATCTGATGAACATGCAATGCTTCTACATGCCAAGGAAGTTGAGAAACCTGCAGTTACAGAGACTGAATCCAGATCAACAGGGGAGATGGAACTTTCAGATTCTAGCACACCTACACCAGCAGGTGGGGAGCATGATGTAGATCAGTAACAAGTAGAGAGTCTTGTTTCTGGCAGAAGCAGACGCATCACAAGGGCCCCTATAAGATATGGTTTTGAGGAGATGGTTAATTATGCTCTAGTCATTGGCACAGATGATCCATCCAACTTTCAAGAGGCTATTCATAGTTAGGAGAAAGAAGGATGGGTAGGTGTTATGGCTGAGGACATGAAATCTCTCCATAAGAACAGAACGTGGGAGCTGGTTCCTCTTCCAGCAGGTAAGAGGACAATAGGATGCAAATTGGTGTTCAAGAAGAAACAAGGCATCTCAGAGAAAGAAGGCATAAGGCACGGCTAGAAGCTTGTGGTGAGATCATCCCGGAGAAGGTGCACACTTCTCAGAATGCAGCTGATATGATGACCAAACCGGTTACCGCTGACAAATTCAAGCATTGCTTGGATTTGGTTCATGTCACTCGTTGTTAGATGAGTGAGAAAGCCCCCTTTCAAGAGAAACAAGGAGGATCTGGTGACAAGATCCTGGAGTTGTATATGTGTTTCCAAATTTTTGTATTAGATTATGTTGTCTAGGTGGAGATTGTTATAATCAAACAATAAATATAGGTATACTGATACAATGGGTCAAAGAGGGAAACATATTTTGGGCCCATGGATTAATGGGCCCGGTGTGATAGGGGGTGCGGGGGGCTTCACCCCCGCGGAGGATTCTATCTATTTATAGAATTCTATCTTTTTATAGGACTCTATCTATTTATAGAAGATTCTATCTATTTATAGTTATAAATAGATAGGTTTAGGGTTGTAATTAATTATCCATCAAAGTATATTGAAAACCCTAGCTGCAAGGTTTGTGCAACAAAACCACAAAATGTTTTGTCTTCTTAATCTCTCTATTTTTGAAGTAACACGTTGAAAGATCACAACATGCATATCACTAAATTCTTAACATCTCTTCAATTATATCTAGTTACCCTATGATAATCTATTAAACCCCCTTATAAGATGGTAGCTTGTGATGATGGTTCGTAATTACTCATTTTGCTAGTCATTGAGAGTAACTCCATTCCATATATGAATCACTGTTGTGATCTTCCATCTACGAATGCAAGAGAAAGATATGATTAATGTTTCCATTACAAGTTAGAAGTTCACTAGCTAGAGTTTCCTAATTGTTCCGCATGGAAGCTACTAAAGAATACTTATATACATCTTAAACTAAAGGTCTCTGCGTACTGAAACGTATGATGCCCCTCGTTTGCAATTTAAATGAAATATCTCAATTGAAGAAACTTCAATAGTTAGGGAATAAATATATTAGGTTTGCAAATGAACGAGCACATTCAAAAACAATCATTAGCTAACACGTAGCTTGGCGGCACAAAACTCGTGCTTTGTTTGAATTGATGATTCCATTTAGATTGAACTTAAACATGCATGTAATTCGTATAATACATGTTTTACTACGTGCATCATATTTTTGCAATATCTTGTGCTAGTATTGATTTGTTGTTCGTGTAGAACATGTTTACTATATTATATATATTTTAATTGAACACGAATTCAAAAGTGCACAGGTTATGTGAATATACTTAACCCTCACACGATAGATCCTTTGAGGAAGTAGTATATTACATAACTCATATAGAAACGCCGAATATATCATTAGTTATTGCTTTTCTGTGAGAGCCCTTTTCTTTCGGACCGAGCCTTGGTCCTTAGCCGAGGTTGCCTTGGCCAAGATTGGCCTTTCCGCACCCGCGGACCTGACTGCCGCCCCTGCGGGTTTTCGCCCCTGCGGCTCATGGAACCGCCCCTACGGTTTCTTGCGGCTGCAGCAGGTTTTGTTGACTCCTTTGACCGTGCTTTACCTTTCACCCTTACTTCTTCGTCTTAGCTTGCTGAGCAAGGGTTCCATTTCATTCCATGCTCCAGCTTTCCTCACGTCCTTCTTGCTGCTCCTTCATCTTCTTTGATCTTGTTCTTGATTCTCCTTGGTTTTGGAAGGAATTTGTTGTGGTTTTGATGATGATGATGCTTTTGATAAGTGTTGTTGTTCTTGGAAGCCAGTAAGATTGTTGGTGATCAACTCCTTAGCTAACCACAGTTGTGGTAAGCTTCCTATTCCTTGTTCTTCTTCTCTTTGCTTCATTCTTCCTTCCTTAGCTTAGGATTAGTTGTTTTGATCATAGGATGATGTTAACTTGTGTATGTATATGTATGGATGGGAATCTGGAAGAGAGGAGACGTGAATTAATCACGTGAAGAGTGAAAGACAACTCGCGGGGTCTCGCTCTGCACTGCCGCTGCCCCCGCGCCTGGAAACCACCGCCCCTACGGAAGCCGTGCTGCAGCGCCCGCGCCAGCGTCAGCGCCTTGCCTGCGTCGCCTGCATTCCTTGTCACCACGCCTGCGGCTGCTCCCTGCCGCGCCTGCGGGTTATCCTTCCGCCCCTGCGTCCCTTGATCACGCAGGTGCGTCTTGTCCCGGGACTACCCATAGTTGGGTAACTCCTTTCCTTTCCTAGTATGAGGGAACTAGTACCATGCTAGGTATCGGTTTATGATGAGTATGATATAGATATGCGGGTTACGGCCTTGAGGTTTACGAGTTGGATATGATCCTTATGGATCCCTTGGGTCTAGATGTGACCCCTTTGTGTGATAGGTGTTTGATATATATATATGTATGCCTTGTATAGGCCGTGTTGTCCTCCAGTTTGGAGTGGACCTGAGTGAGAGCTGATCGTAGTGATACGACTTCTGAGATTGAGGTAAGACCATAGGACTTACTTAGCTGTCATCCTTATATTGGATGTGTGCATGAGTGGTGTTTGTTATATGCTTTATAGTGTGCTTTATGTTGGTCACCGACCTATATTATATTGACCGTCCATTATAGTGGTTGTGACAACTTACCTTTCATCCCGTAGTGGAGTCTGGGAAGTTCTCTGTAAGCTAGTTAGTTCTGGTATACGGGAAGGGCACCTACCACTCCATATGGTATACGGGAAAGTGCGCTGATACCACTCCAGCTAGCTATTGCACGCAGAGGCGAGGATTATATTCATTCCTCGTGTCACGTATTTTCATATACTGATTTATATACTCTTGAGTGATTAATGTTATAAAGATAATAAACCGGGTAAATGTGTAATATCATGATGAGGTGGTAATATTATTGATATGTGATTGTGCTCTAGCATCTTCTTATATGTGTATGGTTAGCTAACGGTTTTATACCGTGTTGTAGATCCTTTGCAGGTTAGGAGAGCTGTAGAGTGATCCAGAGGGGTGATCTGCTGAGGGTTCTGTACACTGGGCGATATCGTGGGTTTTTGGGTTATTATATTGTACGGATTTCTATTTGACTTTGTACTCAACAATACTCTGTATCATCCTTTTGATATGTATATATATATATATATATATATATATATATATATATATATATATATATATATATATATATATATCAGTTTTATGTTTTGTTTTAATCTATTGGTGCCTTGTTATAAGATTCAGTGAATTTGTTGTCAGGCTAGGGTCATGATCCATTGTGAGATCCTAGCCCAGTAGCACTCCGAGTCCTACGGATTTGGGATGTTACATTTTCAGTACTAACAAATCATATAGATATATTCTAATTTCTTACCATAACACACGTTTTAAGCCGATATAATTCCTATACATAATTTAATTAGTTTTTGGTGCCACATATACTTTGATTTTCTATTTAGCTTGTTTAAGTATTTTTATGAGTTATACAAGTTTGTAATACAAGATTGAAGGGATAATTTGACTACAATTGTACTGGTTGTTTCACGAACTTAGATTGTTTTTTTTTTTTGCGTGTTGATTGTTGTCGAATTTGTTGGATTGCCCTATGTAGGTATAATTGGATTGAAAAATTGCGTTAAATATGTTATACATTGTTTTGTATGATAAGTCAGAAGAAAAAAAAAATGCAGAATCAGGTACATATGGGCTTGCCTGACAATCCGCCTACTAACATACATTATATTATATAAAGTATGGTTAAAAAATATTTTGCATTTATCTTGCTTCTTGTTAGTGTCACGGACCGCTCATCCGTGACGACGCCTAAATTGGCGAAGCATGACGACTTGCCAAGATACACCACCAAAACACCCTTTGACAAGGATAAGAAGTCGTGGCATGAAAGAAGGCCAATGTATATAAGCCTTGTCAAGATGGCACGAAGGAGACAAGGAGTCTTCCAAGAAAATTCAGGACGATCACAAAGGATCCAGAATACCCATGAGGATTTTGGAACGCGACAGAATATTCCAGAAGACGGTGGAACATTCCGGAAGGTGGAGGAACATTCCGGAATGTGGAGGAACATTCCGGAAGGTGGAGGAACATTCCGGAATAACGTGGAATTATGTAGACTTGTGTGGAAACTTCCGGAACATTGTGGACTACTCTAGAGAATGACGGAATTATCTAGGACCGTGTGGAATTCCGTAGGCTTGGCTAGAGCCCTACGGAATAATCTAGAAGTGTAGAGAAACCTAGGTTTAGTTGTAGAGAGGAAGGCTCCGGAATGATCTAGGAGAATTGACTTCCGGAACCTTCTCATAAAGGAGGTGGCCTTGGGCTATAAATAGGGAGTACCACCCCCTCATTTGCATCATCCAAGTTCCAAACTCTCATCCAAGCATTGTAAAGTTGTCTTGTAATACAAAGCTTTCATTCCCACACACAAAGCCTTCAAAGTTCTCTTAGCCATAAATCTTAAGTTCTTTCGTTGGCAACATCGGGGATAGGCTGATCTTAGCACGACAAGGGGTCAAAACAAGCTAAGAGCCGCACGGTTTAGAGTTAGAGAAAACTCAGCCCGTGACAAGTGGTATTAGAGCCAACAACGTTCCAAAGGGAGGTTTCGATGGCTAGCCAAGGAGGCGTGTCGGAAGTCGTTGACGTGAGCAAGAAAGGCAAGAAGGCCGCAAGGGATGCATCAAGGGACGTGGTGTCAAGCACGGAGGCTAGGCTGGAGAAAGTCGAGTTGGCCGTGGACGAGATGCGGGACTCCATCTTCGACACCAACAAGCGGGTTGATGACGTCGAATCCACGATGGAGTCCTCTATTGAGGAACTCAAGGGGGAGTTCCAAGGGGCCATGAACGTGTCCCACAAGACCCTTGCCACAGAACATGAAGTTCTCAAGGCCAAGTTTGAGGCGCTGACCGACAAGCTGGAGACGGTCATAAGGGAGTTGGCGGCATGCAAGACAGCTATGGGGGCTGGCCTTGTCGGAGTTGCCCCACTGCAGAAAGTGGATGCACCCAAACCAACGACGTTCAAGGGAAGTCGTTCCGCCAAAGACGTAGACAACTTTTTGTGGGGAATGGAACAATACTTCCGCGTCACGGGGATCGCGGACGAGGAAAAGAAGGTAAGTACCGCTTCTCTATATCTCGGTGATATAGCTTTATTATGGTGGCGTAGAAGGACCTGCGAGAGGACCGGAGGGACCCCAATCACCACGTGGGCCGATTTCTCGGTAGAGCTCAAGAAACAATTCTACCCCATCTATGCCGACGACACCGCCCGAGAGTACGTAAAGGAGTTCTCGGAAATAATGTTGGAAATCTCAGACATGAACGAGAAGGAAGCCTTTTTTCAATTCATGGATGGGCTTAAGCCTTGGGTAAGACAAGAGCTTCACCGACAAAAGGTTCAGACACTTACCGAGGCCATGACCGAGGTGGATTCTCTCATCGAGTTCCGAAGTCATGAACAAAGTAATCCATGGCGGAGAAAGGGTAATAGTGGGAGTGAGGAGCAGGAATATGAGGCATTAGGGAGTGATGGCGAGCAGAACATGGATCGAAGAAGTTGGTCTCGCACGGGCGAGGAGGGTTTGTCAAAACCAAAAGAAAAGTTAAATAGAGACAAGAGCGAGAAGACGGAACGACGCCGCTTGAGCTGCTTCTTATGTGGAGAGGAACATCTCATAAGGAATTGTCCGACGAAAAACAAGCTTGCCTCTATTGTCTCGGTGGAGCAAAAAGAACCCAGAAGGGAGCCGCTAAGGCTCGGGGCAATTGTAAGGAGTACTCCTAAAGTGAGGCGGTTTAGATGCCTTAAGTGCGATGGTGATCACTTGAATCGGGACTGCCCACAAAAGGCGACAAGGGAAGAGTCGCCACCCGAGGAGGAGCCGGGTGAAAGGGTAGCAAGGCTTGGGGCCGTGAGGACATGCAATGCTCCTAGATTAGAGGAGGAGTCTAGAGCATCTAGGGCATGTGAGGACGGCAAGCCGCCTAGTGACACCAAAGAAGGCAAGGCTAGCCCGTTTCGGGAGGATACGCAACGGGAACCGTCAGGAGAAAAGGTTGGCATGTTGTGGGAGGAAACACAACACTCGCCTTCGGAAAACAATGCCTCTTTGGAGAAAGAGGTTGACACGGTGAAGGAAGACCTTGAGCATGGACTCGCAACGAGGACGTTGCAAAATCAAGTGGCGGAGAGTGTCACGGACCGCTCATCCGTGACGACGCCTAAATTGGCGAAGCATGACGACTTGCCAAGATACACCACCAAAACACCCTTTGACAAGGATAAGAAGTCGTGGCATGAAAGAAGGCCAATGTATATAAGCCTTGTCAAGATGGCACGAAGGAGACAAGGAGTCTTCCGGGAAAATTCAGGACGATCACAAAGGATCCAGAATACCCATGAGGATTTTGGAACGCGACAGAATATTCCAGAAGACGGTGGAACATTCCGGAAGGTGGAGGAACATTCCGGAATGTGGAGGAACATTCCGGAAGGTGGAGGAACATTCCGGAATAACGTGGAATTATGTAGACTTGTGTGGAAACTTCCGGAACATTGTGGACTACTCTAGAGAATGACGGAATTATCTAGGACCGTGTGGAATTCCGTAGGCTTGGCTAGAGCCCTACGGAATAATCTAGAAGTGTAGAGAAACCTAGGTTTAGTTGTAGAGAGGAAGGCTCCGGAATGATCTAGGAGAATTGACTTCCGGAACCTTCTCATAAAGGAGGTGGCCTTGGGCTATAAATAGGGAGTACCACCCCCTCATTTGCATCATCCAAGTTCCAAGCTCTCATCCAAGCATTGTAAAGTTGTCTTGTAATACAATGCTTTCATTCCCACACACAAAGCCTTCAAAGTTCTCTTAGTCATAAATCTTAAGTTCTTTCGTTGGCAACATCGGGGATAGGCTGATCTTAGCACGACAAGGGGTCAAAACAAGCTAAGAGCCGCACGGTTTAGAGTTAGAGAAAACTCAGCCCGTGACATTAGTAGGTTCATATATATATGATTTTTTTCAAGATACTTTATTGGAAATTCACCGCATAGTACCAATCCATTATATGTTCCAGCCCATTAAAACACAAATCTGTCGAAACCTGAACGTTACAACCTAAACAAAGATGATTTAGAATGTATTAGAGATATGTGGATTGTCCCACATCGACTATACTAAATAGTGTGTCTAATATATAAATTAATGGTTTACTCCTCCATACGCCCTTTTTATCGTATGGTTCCAAGACGGATACAAAAAAAAACACCATTTAAGTAGGTTTTCACATTAAATTATCATGGATAGCATAGCTAAATTGTGAGGAAATTTTTACTAAAAAGACAAAATAAATATAAAAATTCATCAAAATAACAATAAAGTAAAAGTAATTACTAATATACCAAATTTTCTAACAGCCATCAAGAACTACTGTACCTCATAGACTTCAATGACAATTATATCTAGCGATAAATATCAGTAAAAACTCTCTATAAATATGTTTAATAGTAATTCGTTTTAAAATTATTGCATAGTAATTTTGTGAACGAATGTACGCAACGATTTATAATTTTTAAAAAAGTGCAAAAATGCGTTTATTTTGACATATTTTAAAGATTGTAACTTAATTATGTTCCAAAATATATAAGATGGACATGCTAAGTAAATATCATAGTACTTAGTACGTCTATCTTTTGTATTTAAAAAAAATAATTATAGTTAAAGCTATAAATAACTATTCATAAGAAGTTGAAATATTATGTTGTAAAATCAATTTTATTAACAAAGTCCTAATTTTGTTGCCGTGAGTTAAAACAAATTCATGTAGAGAATGTCAAGAATATATATATATATATATATATATATATATATATATATATATATATATATATATATATATATATATATATATATATATATATATATATACATATATTATATATATACATATATATATATATATATAATGTTATATATTTTTAAAAATTTTGAAAAATTGTAACTACATTAATACAAATATTATCAATTACAAAATGATATATTAAATATATTTATGGAGAGTTTTGACATATATTTACAATTAGACATAAGTATAATCAGAGTGCATGTGGCATGTTGAATTTTCATGGGTGTTGTTATCAAGAGGTTTAGCTTTTTATACCTCTTATGTTAGAAAATTTGCTACGTTAGTAATTACTTTTACAGTTTTATTAATTAGATAAATTTTTTATATTTACTTTTCATTTCTGTATGAAAATCCAAGTGTGATGGAAAGTAGCCTTTGAAGACAATGGTAGGTTGTTAATATGTGTGGGATATGATGCCCAAAATAATTGAGAAATGATACTTGACCTAGATCTCTATTTACCAAGAGAATCATCAAGTAGAGTAAGAATGCAAAAGCCTACTTATTCACCCCATCATGCATAAATGTTACAAGTGGGCATATGTGGATATGAGTTTCCTGAGAATTTTTATAGGCTAAAAATTCTCTTTGTAAAAATATTTTACTAGTGTAATTCCCGTGCACTGCACGGGCCGTAACTTAATAGTTATTCAAAACATTTTTATGATAAAATAATCTTCTATGTAACTTAATATTAATATTAATTATTCATTACAAATTTAACTATCTTTTATCATACATATAATACGGTAACAAATTCAAGTTATATTTATAACTATAACATATTAATTGTACATACTGTGGTTCTAAACATATAAATCATTTAGTTTAGACCAAAGATCTAGTTTGTTTCCAAAATAAATTTTTAAAATTAATATTAAAAAAGACTAACTAATTGTTTCTTATAATTTGTTGGGGATAAGAAAGTTTATTTACAACGGCAATCCTGTTCATGTGTACAATTTATAATTCTAGTTTAAATATTTTTGACTTGGGATAAATCCGGATTTTAGATTTGATTTATAAAAAAAATTATCCTAAACCATTTTTAGTTAACAATATAGGCATAAGAAAAAAAAACGGTTGAGAAACCAAACGTGATAATACGGGAGATATTCTTGTTACAATAAAATTAACCTAAATTTTTTTTATTAAAAATCAATTTAAGATTTACTTTTTATAATTTTTTTGAGAGCTTCGATAAACGTAACGCGACACGTGACAAGAAAGGGCTCTCCTTTAATACTTATATAAGATATAAGATTGTGAGTAAGTAATGTATTGCTTCTCCATGTCTTCACCGACAAGGTTAATGTTATGTGCACTTGATAAGTTATGTATGTGGAGATATATGAAGCCTCACATTATCAGGACTATATAAACTACTTTATCAATCTATTATAACCTACTAAAATAAAACGCACTTTGTCTACATGTGGCGTGTTAAAACTAGTCACCTCATCTTTTTTAAAAAATTTATTTAACTGCCACAAAATATTTTACAAATTTATTATTTTTATTTTATAGAAAAAATTTTATTAAAAATAATAAACAGTACCACATCAGATTTACAAGCAATATCATCTTTAATTAAACTTAATTAAAACAAAACTTATTTATATCAAAACAATAATTAAAAAAAATGAATATACTAGATAATCAATATCTTAATTGATTTTTTTAACAATTAATTTTAATAATTAATAATTGTTAATAAAATAAATTAGTATTTTAATCGATTTTTTCACAAAAATTAATAACACTTATCCTAATAACTAATAAATTTGAGGCTTGCAAATATAATATTATAATTTTTTTAAAAACACAAAATCCAGGCAATAAACTAGTTGGTGATTAATTTTGGGTAAGAACTCACGTCAAGTTTTATAGGTTCAATTTAGCCTACGTACTTCATGGCCAATCACATTCAGCTGTTGAAAAATATGTTGGTGGATGCAATCAAGGAGAATTCTAATATATATAAATTGAATTGCACAAATATAATATTAGAAGCTTCGGGTTTTTTCGGATTTTGACCCACAACTTTTTTGCAGTTCGGATGGTGTTTTCCGGTTTATGTTCTTTTTCGAATTTTTCCCTTTCCATTTAATATTTATGATGTTAACCAAAACGTTTTGTGCTATCAAAAATAAAAGGAAATTAAAAAAGAAAATATAATAAAAGGAAAAGGGAAACAAAATAAATATTAAAAAATAAAAAAGAAAGTGAAAAAAAAATTTGCGAGAGGAGAAAAAGAACCAAAATATTATAGTTCAGCGGTTTTCTTCTCCATTCAAAGAGATTAATAGTTTAAGGACGAGCATTAGTCCCATTGGGTATCAAAAAGGCTCGTGTGTGCGCAATTATTTGCATTATGAGGTTGGAATTGACAAGTCCCGACTTATTGTTCGCAACTCTGCGGATGAATATGCTAACACCTCGAATAAAGACCCGAACAATGCGGTGTTGTTACGGTTGTTGATGAACGAGCTTACATGGAACTTTTCCTTGCAACAAGATGTGAGTTGCTCGTCCTTAAACTATCGCCAGCTGCTCCATTGGAGGAATCTAGATGCCTCCGACCACCATCAGTTGAGGGGTTGTGTGTTACCGGTGTTGTGGTGAACCAATTGATTTGGTCTTCTATTGTGCGGCTGATATTTATGAATCAAGAGAATATCCTTATCGGGCCCTTTTTCAACCAAATTAACTCAAAGAAGAAGATGAAGATGAAGCATTAGTGCATTACAAAATTTCTGCAAGTGACTCTTTATTAGACCTTTTTTTCAACCGGATTTTTTCGGCGTTGCAACTACAAGAATGAAATAAATTAACATTAGAATCACTACGAAAATTAACCAAATCTACAAGAATAACTGAAAATTAAAAACTGATATAACTTTGTAATCCACCGAGTTGCCGATGATCATTGAGAAACCTCCGATGGAACTCCGGTGACCAACACCTCCACGACTTTTTAGACCCTTTCCGGGAGCCCCTCTCCAGCCTCGGTAGCAGTGGAGCACACAAAGGTTGCATGATGATCAACCGCTACTTGTTAAAACGGAGAAGAGCACCGCCTTAGTCTCTCTTCCCTTCTCACGCAGATTTTTTAAGGCTTTTTTTTTTTTGCTTTTTTATATATTTTTTTTCTCTTTTCTCTTATTTTATTGCTTTAAATTTCCTTTTATTTTTTTCATGAAAAAACATTTTTGTTAACGAAAATTATAGATATTAACGGAATAGGCAAAATCCGGAAAAAGAACAAAACGTGGAGGGCACCATCCGAACTACAAAAAAGTTGTGGTCAAAATTCGAAAAAACCTCAAACCACAGGGGTACCAACCGGAATTTCTCTAATAAAAAAAATTTATATTTATAATTTTTTTTAATTCTACCAAACCCATAATAATTTTCATAATAGGTTTTTTGTATTATAGTAGATTTTTATTTACTACCTATCCAAAAGTTTGGACGTTTAAATATAAAACCATTAAATAATCAAAGATTTGATTTGAATTAATATTGATTGTTTATTGGGTTAAATGGGAGAGTGAGCTTTTTTGTAAAGAAGAGCACTAAGAGGGCCCATTCTATTATCAAGGGACAAATTATGTCCCTTTTATTTATCTATAAAGATAAATTAGAAGGGTAAATTGGTAATTTCAAGGTAAACTCAACCCAAAAGAAAACCCTAAACCAACCAAACCCTAAACCGAATCGGAACCCGAGCCGACCCTGAACCGAACCTGCCGACCCTGAACCGAACCGGAACCCGAGCCGACCTGAACTGAACCGAACCCGAGCCGAACCGGAACCCGAACCGGAACACCAAACCGGAACCCGAACTCCGAATCGGAACCCGAACCCGAACCCGAACCTAGATAAATCCTATTTATAGGGTTTTATTTTAACTTCTTCCTAAAATTCCCTTTATACCCTTGATTTTAAAGTTAAAATTAAAATATAAAATTACTAAGGGCGTAGTTGGTATCAACAATATAAAAAGGGCTTTATTAACTCATTATTCTCTTGTTTATTTGTGGAGTAATGACTATATTTTTTCCATATTTTTATTAACTTTTATTTTCTATTTTAAATTTTATTTATTTTTATTAAATAATCTAATTAACCTTACTAATGTAATTTGTTATGTATTTCACTGGATTAAGGGAGAATAGAAGTATCTTTTTTATCTAGTGCATGAAATTACCTAATAACTTTATTTAAAGTACAAATCTTTTGTCTCGCTCACTTGTCCAATCTATGGCCTACTCTCTTAATTGGTTAAATTTTATTATAAAAAATAATAAAATAATAATTAAAATGATTAATTGATAATTTTAAAATGGAGTTAATCAATAAGGAGAGTGAGATATGAGATTGACACAAGTGAATGGGACTTAAGATTTGTATTGCTTTATTTGAGCAATATAAACCATTTGGCCTATTTATTGTCCTATGTTTATTATTGGGTCATGTGAAATCAATTTTTAATACAAAAATATTTGTCTTTATCCGGTTCGGGTTTAAAAAGGAATTGGTTTAATGTGTTTTATTTTTAACTAGAAAAAGTATTATTTTTTAGAACCAAGTGTTACAATTGATTGAAAAGAGGAAGGAATTACGGATTACAAGGATCAAGCAAGACGAGTACATTTCAAAGAGTACATGGAGGATGAAGAGAGGAAAGACAAAATCAATTGTTTTAGGAAGTCTTGATGCCCAAAGCTACCATTCCAATTGTCGTTGGTTTGCGAGCGGCAGTGTCATCGAGCAAGGGTGTGTTAAGCTTGATCTCGTGGATGATTATGGAGTCCGTGAGGGTGGTGATTGCATAAGACAAAAAAAATTCTTGTTCTCCAAATATGGTAGACGTAATAAGTAATGGTTGAGTTAATTATCCGAGCCTTGAAGAAAGAGGGTTGGGAGGAAGAATTGAGCCAACCAAGCCTGTAAGAGCCTTAGTATTTTGGATCCGTTTTGCCTTAGCCGCCCCGCGGGTTTAGGGAGCCGTCCTGCGGCTCGTGCAGTTTTCCGCCCCTGCGGCTTAGGGAACTACCCCTGCGGTTTCTTGCGGCTGCAAACAGCTTTGTTGACCTTGACTCGTGCTTTACTCTTCCTCCTCCTTATACCATTCCTTTCCTTGCTGAGCAAGGGTTTCTTCTTCACTTCATCCCCAGTCTTCTCACGTCTTTCTTGCCTCCTTCTTGCTCCTTAATCTTGTTCTTGGTTTCCTTGAGTTTGGAAGAGTTTTAGTGTGACTTTGTTGTTGTTGGATGTTGTGTGATGTGTTGCTGAGCTTGGGAGTCAGCAGAGAGTGTGGTGTTGATCTTCCTTGCAGCCTAGGACCACAAGTGTGGTAAGTCATCTTGCTTCTTCTTCCTTTCTTATTCCTTGATTCCATTCCTTAGCTTAGGATTAGATGTATTGGTTGTAGATTGATGTTGGAATGTGTATGTATATGTATGTATTTGAATATGGATGGGAGAAGACGTGATTTGATCATGTGAAGAGTGAAAGAGAAGTCGGGACTCTACGTTTTGCAGAGTCACCGCCCACGCGCGCTGGAAGCCACCGCCCATGCGGGAACCTTGTCACCGCACCCGCGCCCGGAAGCTGCCGCCCCCCGCGGCCATGGTCCCAGCGTCTGCGCTTGCCTGCGGCCCCTGTCACCGCGCCTGCGGCCGAGTGTCGCCACGCCTGCGGTTGGGCCCTTGCTTCGCCCCTGCGTCCCTCTTGTCACGCAAGTGTGTCTGTTCCGGATCTACCTAGAGTAGTGTAGATCCTTTCCTTTTCTTTCCTAGTATGAGAGTTAGTAGCATGCTAGGTATATGTTTGAGGATAGAATGATGATGGTATGTTATAGATATGTTCCGGTTATGGCTTTGAGGTTATAAGTTGGTTATGATCCTTATGGATCCCTTGGGTCTAGGTGTGACCCCTTTGATGGATAGGAGTTTGATATCTTGTATGCCTTGTTATTACGCAATGTTGTTCTCTAGAGTTGGAGTTGATCGGGTTTTGAGACTACTTTTGAGGTTGAGGTAAGTCCATAGGACTTACTTAGCTGCCATCCTTATATTGGGATGTATGTATGAGTGTGTGTGTTATATGCTTGATAGCATGCGTTGTGATGATTACCGACCTATGGTTTAGTGAGCGCCCATTGTAGGGCCGTGACAACCCAACCCCTGTCATCCCACGAGAGAACAGGGAGGTTCTCTGCGGATCGTCCAGATCTAGTTAACGGGACGGGCGCTGTCTCCACTCCTTAGGGTACATGTTTCGCTTTTTTTTCACGCCCCTGTAAAAACTTTATCAAGAATGATAAAAGCTCACAGGTTAGTAAAAACACGGTATGTTTTTAAATTTATAAACTATAAACAAGAAATAAACACCGAATCTGTAGCGAACCCACAGTGTATGGGTCAGTTACAGTTAGGGTAAGTATTCCAAGGTCGAACTCAGGGACTAAATGTTTGGAATGTAGATGTGATCACAGATAGCGTAAATCAAAATAAAAGAACGAGGTTGGAAAAGAAGGGAAGAAAGATCAAAGGAGTTTTGAAGGGTTTTCTGTAAAGTTCGCAATCAAATAACAGATTTGATCGAAAACCAAATAAAACAGACAAACGAAAGTATATCAATAAGGAAAATGTGGATTTCAAGGATTCAAGGTTATCGTTATTACGCACGGACTCAGGAAATTTCTCAAAAGATCTATGGTTACAAACTTAAGGGAAGAACGTTTCTAAATTGATAGTCTATTACCGGGTAAGTCTCAAGACTATCTAGATCCAAACCAACTACCTATTACCGTGTAAGTCTCAAGGTAGAGAGGTAGGAAATTCTAAACAAACCAAATTCCGAACTAAGGGGAAGGTAAACCATTACCGGGTAAGTCTCAGGTAATACCCTACTTACGACAGAATCTAGGCACACTCAACCCAATAGAGGTTTCCACCTCTATTACCTATGGTCGAACACTCAAGTATCCAAATGGAACATTACCGGGTAGGTCTCAGTTCCGGTTTAGGTTACTAGCTAGATGAATTCTGACTAGGTTTAAGAACAGGCCAACCATAGGATTTCAAAGCTACTCGAACCAAGAAATAAGTACAATTCCATCATAATCTGGGTAATAACGAATCCCAATTCACCTTGGACCCACACGAGTTTTAGCCAACAATCGACATTTCAAACGCAATCATCAATCCACTCAATTCAATAGAAGAAACAATCATAATTCCAAGCAATTCAATGGAAGAAGCAATTATCAATCCAATCAATTCAATCAATTCAAGAGAGAATGCATAAACAAGAATCTAAAATAAAGATTAAAGAAGAAACTCAGCTTTATTGATAGAGGATTAGGAAAACGTCAAATTCCCCAATATTCGCGAAGTTTCTCCAAGATCCAACAAGTTCAACAATGGTCAACAATGGCCTAGGGCCAAGGGAGAAGAAAAGGGGAAAATGCTCTCTCCAAAGGAGCTCAAAATTTTATCAAACTGGAACCCCCCGAAATCATTTAGGGCTTTCCTTTTATATCCGCAACGGGCTGCCCTAAAACAGATCCGAAAATAGCGAATTAAAGCGGCGCACTGAAATCTCGGTCGGAAATCTCGGCCGAGATCAGGCCAGTCGGGACCGAGATTTGGCAACAGAAAGTTCAGCGTCGCAGCACATCGGGAATCTCGGCCGAGATGAAGAAATCTCGGCCGAGCTCGGACCATCTCGGCTGAGCCAAGGCTGATCTCGGCCGAGCCATGGAAATCTCGGCCGAGCCAAGGAAATCTTGGCCGAGCCAAGTGTGATCTCGGCCCGAGATGCGGTCTTCTTCGTTCCTTCGCGTCTTTAGCTCGATTCCTCGCGTCCTTAGCTTGATTCCTCGCCTTTCCCGTGCACGTACACTTGCTCCAATGCGTCCACTTCGAGGCTTGATCCTCAACTGTGGTGATCCAGGACATATGAGGCCCGAGTGCACGAGGCCACTAGTAACTTGCTACACCTGTGGTAGGCAGGGTCACAGAGCTGTTTACTGCCGACAGGGCGGAGCTTCATCTCAGCAGGGTTCTTCTCCTGCTAGTGCAGTGGGAGGTGGGCAGAGGCCACCTCAGCAGCAACAGATTCAGGGACAACAGAGGGTCCCAGATCGCCCTACGACTCAGGGATCTGCTCTTGGGCTGAGTAGAGGCAGAGGTTATGATGGGAGCACCACTGACACCCGAGGCCCACAGGGCCGAGTTTTTGAGTTGAGGAGTGTAGAGGAGCCAGCTGCACCGACTGCTACAGGTATCATTCTGATTCATGGTTTACCAGTTAGAGTTTTATTCGATACTAGTGCTACGCATTCTTTTATTTCTGATGCCTGTGTAGAGCGTCTGAGTTTAAATACAGTTGAGGGGATGCCCTTTATTATATGGTTACCCGATGGTGGTAGGGTTAGAGGTACCCGTGAGATTCATAGTTGTCCCATTTCTGTAGGGACTCGTGTGTTACTAGTTGACTTCTTTGTCATGTCATTAGAGCATGAAGAAGTTATTCTAGGTATGGATTGGATGGATAGGCATTCTGCGATCTTAGATGTAGGTAGGAGGACTGTTACCCTCTCTACCGAGTTAGGTCAGATAGAGGTTTTCCGAGGTTGGGACCTTGGAAAGACAGGCACAGTTATCAGTGCTATGCGGGAAGCTAGATTGATTGCACAAGGTTGCGAGGCCTTCTGGTGTTATGCCATGAAGGAGGGAGAGAGTCCAGCATTAGAGGATATCCCAGTGGTTTGTGATTTTACTGATGTTTTTGCTGAGCCGTCCAGTTTGCCGCCTCAAAGGAGTGTGGACTTCAATATTGAGTTAGAGCCTGGTACGAGACCGATCTCGAAGGCCCCATACCGGATGGCGCCTGTCGAGATGCTGGATCTGAAGAAGCAACTTGAGGAGCTGGCTGAGAAGGGATTTATTCTCCCTAGCGTGTCCCCATGGGAGCACCTGTCCTCTTCGTACGGAAGAAGGACGGATCACTGAGGTTATGCATTTATTACAGAGAGTTGAACAAGGTGACCATCAAGAACAAGTATCCATTGTCGCGCATTGATGACTTGTTAGATCAGATTCAGGGAGCGACTGTATTCTCCAGGATTGACCTGTGCTCAGGATATCACTAGCTGAGGGTGAGAGAGCAGGATGTGCATAGGACAGCATTCCGGACCAGATATGGACACTACGAGTTTGTAGTGATGCCATTTGGGCTTACGAATGCCCGAGCAGTCTTCATGGAGTTGATGAACAACATCTTCATTGACTTCCTGGATCAGTTTGTGGTGGTCTTTATAGATGACATTTTGGTATACTCTCGTAGTGGAGAGGAGCATACAGGACATCTGAGGACCGTATTGCAGGTTTTGCGGGATAGAGAACTTTATGCTAAGTTCTCAAAGTGTGAGTTCTGGATGACAGAGGTAGCATTCCTGGGTCATGTTGTATCAGCTGAAGGAATCAAGGTGGATCCAGCGAAGATAGAGGCTGTAGCAGCTTGGACTACACCGACGAACGTCAAGGAAGTACATAGCTTCCTTGGCCTAGCCTGTTATTACAAACGCTTTGTGGAGGGATTTTCTGTGATTGCCCGTCCACTGACGAGTTTGCTGAGGAAGACTACCAGATTTGTGTGGTATGATCAGTGTATGTAGAGTTTTGAGGAGCTGAAGAGACGTCTGACTTCTGCTCTTATTTTGGCACAGCCAGAGGGTACTAAGGATTTTGTGGTATACAGTGATGCATCCAAGCTAGGCTTGGGATGTGTTTTGATGCAGAGAGGTAGAATCATTGCTTATGCGTCTCGACAGCTGAAGACGTATGAGGAGAACTACCCGACTCATGATCTGAAGTTGGCAGCGGTAGTTCATGCACTAAAGATCTGGAGACATTACTTGTATGGTGCTACATGTCAGATCTTTACACACCATAAGAGTCTGAAGTACATTTTCACGCAACGGGAATTGAATAACCGCCAGTGTAGGTGGCTCGAGTTGATCAAGGACTTTGATTTAGAGATTTTGTACCATCCAGGGAAGGCGAACGTTGTCGCCGACGCCCTGAGCAGGAAGACGCCTCGAGAGCAGGCGATTGCGAGGCTGACAGTTCAGCATCAGTTGCAGAGGGATCTTATCTGGTTAGAGTTGGACATCTAGTTTTCTGATGAGGATGCCCAGCTGTGTACTTTAGAGGTTCTTCCTGATCTGTTGAGTGAGATCCAACAGAAGCAGGAGACTTGCCCGACACTGATGAGGATTCGAGAGAGGATGTCTCGGGATGAGGCACCACATTTCCTGCTAGGAGCAGATGGGGTTTTGAGACGCCGTGGTCGCGTCTGTGTACCTTCTGATGCAGAGCTGAGATAGAGGATTTTACAGAAGGCTCACTGTACACCTTACTTTGTACATCCAGGTACAAGTAAGATGTATCAGGACTTGAGACGTTTATATTGGTGGGGAGGGCTGAAGCCCGATATGGCCAGATTTGTGGCACAGTGTGCGAGCTGCCAGCAGGTCAAGATAGAGCATAGCAGACATAGAGGTGAGCTCCATCCACTTCCTGTTCCACAGAAGAAGTGGGAGGACGTCACCATGGATTTTGTGACTGGACTGAGGTTGAGCCGGAGTTTTGATGCCATCTGGGTCATAGTGGAGAGATTGACGAAGACGGCACGTTTCATTCCTATTAGGGAGACGTGGCCGTGAGCAGATTAGCTGAGGAGTACACTAGGCAGATAGTGAGACTTCATGGTGTACCGAGGACGATCGTCTCAGACAGAGATGGGCGATTTACCTCGAGATTCTGGCAGCAGATTTAGACTGCCCTGGGGACGAGTTTGCACTTCACGACTGCGTTCCATCCTCAGACAGATGGTTAGTCAGAGAGGACCATTCAGACCCTAGAGGATATGTTGCGAGCTTGTGTGTTGGATTGGGGACAAGTGTGGACGGATCATCTCCCACTTGTTGAGTTCTTATACAATAACAATTGGCATGCATCTATTGGGATGGCCCCATATGAGGCACTGTATGGACGGAGATTCCGTACCCCGTTATGCTGGAACGAGCAGAGCAGTGTTAGTGGTTTAGCACCTGATCAGATTCAGGATGATGTGGCTCGAGTAGCACTGATTAGAGAGCGGATTCTGACTGCGCAGAGCCGTCAGAAGTCGTATGTTGATAGGAGGCGTAGACCTCTAGAGTTCAGAGTTGGAGCCCATGTGTGGCTGAGAGTATCCCCGACACGAGGTGTTAGGCGTTTTGGCATTAAGGGGAAGTTGAGCCCCTGATATGTCGGACCGTTCGAGATTTTGGATCGGGTTAGGAGCGCAGCTTACTAGGATTAGCCTTGCCTCCGAGATTAGAGGGTGTTCACCCTGTATTTCACGTGTCTCAGCTGAGGGAGCTCATACCAGATCCAAGACACATCGTGAGTTATAAGGATTTGGTGGTCGAGCCGGACCACACTTTTGTTGAGCACCCTATTGCAGTCCTAGAACGAGGTATGAGACGCCTGCGTTCGAAGGACATTCCTATGTTGAGGATACAGTGGTCGAGACGAGGACCTGATGAGGCTAAATGAGAGACTGAGGATAGTATCCAGAGGAACTATCTAGAGTTCTATGCTGAGTTAGATGCACCAATAGGATCACCGAGTAGATCTTAGTACTATCTTGGTGAGTGTTATATGCTTATATGCGTATATGCTTATATGTTATGATGTGTTTATTTTCATACTAGCTTGATGTGATATATAATCTTATTAGATCTTGTTGTGCTAGTATGATTATTGTTTATAGCTGGAGATGGCTCTTTCCTCCATGCTATTGTGATACGTGTAGGATTCAGCTGGAGATGTTATTCCTCCATGCTATTTTGATGGACATAGTGTTGCTGGAGATGTTTTTCCTCCATGCCTTTCTGTTATGAGTATGATACGGCTAGAGATGTGATTCCTCTATGCCTTGTGATATGTTTATGGTTTGGCTAGAGATGGTTTTCCTCTATTCCTTGGATAGTGTTTTGTTGCTAGAGTTGATGGTTTCCTCCATGCTTATGTTTGAGGTTATAGAGAGAGTTGTACCTCGGCTTGTAAGTCCGAGTGGTTTGAGGATTTTACAAGTTTCGGGACGAAACTTGTTTTTAGGGGGGTGAGGTGTAAGAGCCTTAGTCTTTTTGGACCTAGCTTACCTTAGCCGCCCCCGCGGGCATGTGTGCCGCCCCGGCGGGTTTACGCTCCCGCGGCCCAGGGAACCGCCCCTACGGGTTCCTGCGGCTGCAGCCGGTTTTGTTGACCGGTTAAATCGTGCTTTACTCTTTTCCTTACTTCTTTCTTTTCCTTGCTGAGCAAGGGTCCCCTTCTTCACTTCATTCCCAATCCAGCCCTTTCACGTCCTCCTTGCTTCTCCTTCCTCCATCTTGATCTTGTTCTTGGTTTGCCTTAGAGTTTAGAAGAGAGTAGTGGTGTGGCTTTGCTGAGGTTGCTTTTGTGCATGTTTGTTGAGGTTGTGATGCCAGCTGAGAGTGTGTTTGTTCTTCCCTTGGGTGATCATAACAGTAGAGGTGAGCATCTTGCTTCTCCTTTCTTTCTTTCTTGTTCTTCCTTCCTTAGCTTAGGATTAGATGTTTTGGATATGATTAATGTTGGAATGTGTATGATTATGTATGTGTGTGAATCTGGAATGAAGAAGACGTGATTTGATCACGGGAAGAACTGAAGAAGAGTCGCGGGATCACGTTCTGCACCGTCGCCGCCCCAACGCCTAGAAGTCGCCGCCCCTGCGGACTCCGTGCCACAACGCCTGCGCCGTGCCTGCGCCTTGTCTGCGTTGCCTGCGGCCATTTTCACCGCGCCTGCAGCTGATCCTTGCCGCGCCTGCGGGTTGCTTGTTCCGCCCCTGCGTCTCTCGTGTCACACAGGTGCGTCTTATCCTTGGTCTACCTAGAGTTAGGTAGATCCTTTCCTTTCCTAGTATGAGCGGATTAGAGGCATGCTAGGTATATGTATGAGGTTAGAACGATGATGAGTACGTTATCGTTTATGCCGGTTATGGCTTTGAGGTTTATGAATTAGGATACGATCCTTATGGATCCCTTGGGTCTAGGTGTGATCCTTTGATAGATATGAGTCTGATGTATGTTATATGCCTTGATATTAGGCAGTGTTGTCCTCCGGATTGGAGTGGACGTATCTGAGAGTTGATCGTGGTTGAGTTTACTCCTGAGGTTGAGGTAAGTCCATAGGACTTACTTAGCTACTATCCTTATATTGGATGTATGCTTGAGTGGTGTTTGTTTATGCTTTGTAGCATGCGATATGGTTCATTACCGACCTATGTTATATTGACCGCCCATTGTAGTGGCTGTGACAACTTACCTTTCATCCCGTAGTGGAGTCTGGGAAGTTCTCTGTAAGCTAGTTAGATTTGGTATACGGGAAGGGCACCTACCACTCCATATGGTATACGGGAAAGTGTGCTGATACCAATCCAGCTAGCTATTGCACGCAGAGCCGAGGGTTATATACATTCCTCGTGTCACATATATTCATATGCAGATATATTATTTGAATGAGTAACGCTATAAAGATAATAACCGGGAATGTGTGAAAGCATGATGATGTGTTAAGATTCCTGATGTGTGTTTGTGCTCTAGCATCTTCTTATATATGTGTATGGTTAGCTAACGGTTTTATACCGTGTTGTAGATCCTTTGCAGGTTAGGAGAATTGTAGAGTGATCCAGAGGGGTGATCTGCTGAGGGCTCCGTACACTAGGGCAATATCGTGGGATATGGGTTATTTATGTTGTACGGATTTATGTTTTGATTGTACTCAGCAGTACTCTATATAACCTTTTGATATTTATATATATCAGTTTCATGTTTTGTTTTAATCTATTTGTGCCTTGTTGTAAGATCAGTGAAATTGTTGTCAGGCTAGGGTCAGGATCCATTGTGAGATCCTAGCCTAGTAGCACTCCGAGTCCTACGGATTTGGGGTATTACACCCGATCTCGTTAGAGTTTGCAGTTTCTTGATGAGGATTCCCGGCTGAATACTTTAGATGTTCTTCCTGATCTGTTGAGTGAGATCCAACAAAAGCAGGAGACCTGCCCGACACTGATGAGGATTTGAGAGAAGATGTCTCGGGATGAGGCACCACAGTTCCTTTTGGAAGCAGATGGAGTGTTGAGGCGTTGCGGTCGCGTCTGTGTACCCACTGATGTGGATCTACACCAGAGGATATTACAGGAGGCTCACTGTACGCCTTATTCAGTGCAACCAGGTACGAGTAAGATGTGTCAGGATTTGAGACGTTCATATTGGTGGGAAGGACGTCACCATGAATTTTGTGACTGAACTGAGACCGAGTAGGAGCTTTGCGGCCATCTGGGTTATAGCGGACAGACTGACGAAGACGGCACGTTTCATCCCTATCCGGGAAACGTGGTTGTTCGCTGTTTTTACACCCCTATAAACCTTTAGCAATAATGATAAAGACCTGTAAGTTAGTAAAACAAGGAAGGGATAGTTTTATATTTATAACCTGTAATAATTCCCTAAATAGAAACGAACCCACAGTGTATGGGTCAATCACAGTAAAGGTAAGTATTCCAGGGTCGATCTCAGGGACTAGGAGGGTTAATTTGCAATAATGATTATAAATAGAATAGATCTCAATCAAAGACAGGGGTTTGGAAAAGATAAGGGAAAGAAATCAAAAGGGTTTTTTAAACGGTTTTAAGGACTCACAATCAATTGTCACTATTGATTGAAAGTCAAAACAAACAAACAAAAAGGAAAACAAAGATAATCAAATTAAAGGAAAGAAAATGGATTCCAAGGATTCAAGATCATTGTTTATACATATAGATTCAGGAAGACTCATAAAGATATATGGTAGAAAAGCCACAGGGATGAACGTTTCTAGGCTGACAGTCGATTACCGGGTAAGTCTCAAGACTATCTAGTTCCAAACGAACAACCTGTTACCGGGTAAGTCTCAAGGTAGAGAGGTAGGAAATTCTAAACAAACCAGGCTACAAACTAAGGAAAAGGTAAACCATTACCGGGTAAGTCTCAGGTATTACCCTACTTAGCAAGGAATCTAAGCACATTCAACCAATAAAGGATAAACCTTTATTACCTATGATCAGTCTCTCATGTATCTATGAAGGAATATCACCGGGTAAGTCTCAATTCCAACTTAGGTTCCTAGTTTAGAAGGATTCTAACTAGATTCAAGTTCAAGCCAACCATTAGGATTTCTAGCAAGTCAAAGCCAAAACAAAGCACAATCTAAACCATCATAATCCAATGCATACACAAATCCCTGTAAACCTTGGAACCACAAAGTTCTAGCCAATAACAATCATATCAAAGAAAGACAAATAAATAAATAACAAAGGGAATAAAAAGAACTTAACTTTAATAAATGGAAACCTTCAATCTTGACAAATCTCGAATCAACAATCTCTCTACAATCTCTTTCAAACAAAACTGAATAATAAAGTCTGAATCTTTAAGCTAAACTAATGAAGAACAATGGAGAAGAAGAAGAAGGGAAGGGAAGGAGACGGCTCCCCCCTTCTAGGGCAAACTCTGGGCGACTTCCAACACACCTTGAAATAAATCCAAGGCTTCCTTTTATAATAAAAATCTAGCTAAAAAATATATTGGGCCTAAAAGGAAAAAGCCCGCAAATAAAATATAATGGGAAAAAGCCCACAAATAAAATATAATGCGCCAAAAAGAAAAAGGCTTGCAAATAAAATATAATGCTCAGGGAATAAATCTCGAGCTGGATCTCGACCAAGATGTTCTTTGGTCGTTCCCTCCATGCCTTTAGCTTGATTCCTAGCACTTTCCCGTGCACGTACGCTCTCTCCAATGCATCCACTTTGAGGCTTGATCCTCAAATACGTTGTTTTAGCTCCAAAATGTGCCAAATCACCTACATAGCCACAAATAGTGTGTAGACATCTATTCTTGCAAAGTAGAACTAAACAAGCATAAATGGCACAAACTAAGGCCAAAACATGAATGCAAAAAGGGGAAATCTAACTAAATGCATGAGCGTAACAGGTCGATAAATCATGTTATCAGTGGCTAGTGAGCAGATTAGCTGAGGAGTACACTAGACAGATAGTGAGACTCCATGGTGTACCGAGGACGATCGTCTCAGACAGAGATGGACCATTTAACTCGAGGTTCTGGCAGCAAATTCAGACTGTCCTGGGGACGAGTTTGCACTTCACGACTGTGTTCCATCCTCAGACAGATGGTCAGTCAGAGAGGACCATTCAGACATTGGAGGATATGCTGCGAGCTTATGTGTTGGATTGGGGACAAGTGTGGACAGATCATCTCCCACTAGTTGAGTTCTCGTACAACAACAGCTGGCATGCATTTATTGCGATGGCCCCATATGAGGCACTGTATGGACAAAGATGTCGTACTCCGTTATGTTGGGATGAGCAGAGCAGTGTTAGTGATTTGACACCTGATCAGATTCAGGATGATGTTGCTCATGTAGCACTGATCAGAGAGAGGATGTTGACTGCATAGAGTTGTCAAAAGTCTTATGAAAATAAGAGGCGTAGACTAGACCTCTAGAGTTTAGAGTAGGAGCCCATGCGAGGCTAAGAGTGTCTCCGACACGAGATGTTAGACGTTTTGGCATTAAGGAAAAGATGAGCCCCGATATGTAGGACCGTTTGAGATTTTGGACCGAGTTGGGAGTGCAGCATACAGATTAGCTTTGCCTCCGAGATTAGAGGGTGTTCATCCTGTGTTTCATGTGTCTCAGCTGAGGGAGTACATACCAGATCCGAGACATATTGTGAGTTATGATGATTTGGTGGTTGAGCCGGACCACCCCTTTGTTGAGCACCCGATTGCACTCCTAGAACGAGGTATGAGACGCATGCGTTCAAAGGACATTCCAATGCTGAGGATCCAATGGTCGAGACGAGGACCCGATGAGGCTACATGGGAGACTGAGGATAGTATTCAGAGGAACTATCCAGAGTTTTATGCCGAGATAGATGTACCAGTAGGACCGACGAGTAGATCTTAGTACTATCTTGGTGAGTGTTATGCTTATGTGCTTATATGCCATGCTGTGTTTATTTCCGTACTAGTTGTGATGTGATGTGTGATCTTATTAGATCTTGTTATGCTAGTGCGACTGTTTTATAGCTGGAGATGGTTCTTTCCTCCATGCTATTGTGATGAGTTGGCTAGAGATGTTTTTCCTCTATGCCCTGGATAGTATAGTGATCTTATGGCTAGAGATGATGAGTTCCTCCATACATGTGCTTGAGGTTATAGAGTGATATAGGTTGATACCATATGTGCGGAGATGTGATACCACCGATAGAGAGAGTTGTACCTCGGCTTTTGAGTCCGAGTGGTTTCAGGACCTTACAAGTTTCGGGACGAAACTTGTTCTTAGGGGGGGTGAGGTGTAAGAGCCTTAGTCTTTTGGATCCGTTTTGGCCTTAGCCGCCCCCGCGAGTTTAGGGAGCCGCCCCTGTGGCTCGTGCTGTTTTCTGCCCCTGCGGCTCAGGGAACCTCCCCTGCGGTTTCTTGCGGCTGCAGCCGGCTTTGTTGACCTTGACTCGTGCTTTACTCTTCCTCCTCCTTATACCATTCCTTTCCTTGCTGAGCAAGGGTTTCTTCTTCACTTCATCCCCAGTCTTCTCATGTCTTTCTTGCCTCCTTCTTGCTTCTTGATCTTGTTCTTGGTTTCCTTGAGTTTGGAAGAGTTTTGGTGTGGCTTTGTTGTTGTTGGATGTTGTGTGATTTGTTGCTGAGCTTGGGAGCCAGCAGAGAGTGTGGTGTTGATCTTCCTTGCAGCCTAGGACCACAAGTGTGGTAAGTCATCATGCGTCTTCTTTCTTTCTTCTTCCTTGATTCCATTCTTTAGCTTAGGATTAGATGTATTGGTTGTATATTGATGTTGGAATGTGTATGTATATGTATGTGTTTGAATATGGATGGGAGAAGACGTGATTTGATCACGTGAAGAGTGAAAGAGAAGTCGGGACTCTACGTTCTGCAAAGTCGCCGCCCCCGCGCCTGGAAGCCACCGCCCCTACGGGAACCTTGTCACCGCACCCGCGCTCGGAAGTTGCCACCCCGCGGCCACGGTCCCAACGCCTGCGCTTGCATGCGGCCCTTGTCACCGCGCCTGCGGCCGAGTGTCGCCGCGCTTGCGGTTTGCCTTGCTTCGCCCCTGCGTCCCTCTTGTCACGCAGGTGCGCCTTGTTTCGGATCTACCTAGAGTAGTGTAGATCATTTCCTTTCCTAGTATGAGAGTTAGTAGCATGCTAGGTATATGTTTGAGGATAGAATGATGATGGGTATGTTATAGATATGTGCCGGTTATGACTTTGAGGTTATAAGTTGGTTATGATCCTTATGGATCCATTGGGTCTAGGTGTGACCCCTTTGATGGATAAGAGTTTGATATCTTGTTATTCCTTGTTATTAGGTAGTGTTGTTCTCCAGTGTTGGAGCTGATCGGGTTTGAGACTACTTTTGAGGTTGAGGTAAGTCCATAGGACTTACTTAGCTGTCATCCTTATATTGGATGTATGTATGAGTGGTGTGTGATATATGCTTGATAGCATGCATTGTGATGATTACCGACCTATGGTTTAGTGAGCGCCCATTGTAGGGCCGTGACAACCCAGCCCTGTCATCCCACGAGGAGACAGGGAGGTTTTCTGCGGATCATCCAGATCTAGTAAACGGGACGGGCGTTGTCTCCACTCCCTTAGGGTACACGGAGGAGTAGTCCCAGATCACCACTCCAGCTGGCATTATCACCGAGAGGTGAGGGTTATATTCCTCGTGTCAAATATATTCATATTCAGATATATATATATATATATATATATATATATATATATATATATATATATATATATATATATATATATATATATATATATATATATATATATATATATACGATTGAGTGATTAGACTTTATAAAGATAATAAACCGGGTAAATGTGTGAAAGCATGATGATGTGTTATTATCCCTTGATATGTGATTGTGCTTATGCATCTTCTATATATATGTGTATTGTTACATAACGGTTTTATACCGTGTTGTAGATCCTTTGCAGGTTAGGAGAGCTGCAGAGTGATCCAGAGTGGGTGATCCACTGAGGGCTCCGTACACTGGGTTATTATCGTGGGATATAGGATCTTTTGTTATGTACAGTTATGTTTTATTTGTACTCAGCGGTACTTTTGTATTACCTTTGATACTTATATATATCAGTTTCATGTTTTGTATTTAATCTATTTGTGTCTTGTTGTAAGATCCAGTGAACTTGTTGTCAGGCTAGGGTCAGGATCCATTGTGAGATCCTAGCCTAGTAGCGTCTCGAGTCCTACGGATTCGGGGTGTTACAAATCCATTTTTGGAGTGAGTGTAACCTTTGGGAAATGCGGAGATACTTGAGGATGATGTGGAGTGTGTGAGTTGTGTCCTTATTGAAAGAGATTCTGGTCAACAACTTCTTCGGTGAGGAGGCAAATAGGACAATGGTTGGAGATTGAGGAGTCCTAGATTGCTATCTTAGAGGTGGTTTGGAGATTGTCATGAGCAATAATCCAAGTGGTAAAACTAAATATAGGAAGGTTGAGCTTATCCCGGATTTTATCACACTAGTCAACGTGGATACCAAGAGGGCAAACGGTCAGGTAAATATTGGTGGTAGTGGATTTATTGCAAGATTTGTACATAAAAAGATTGAGAGATTGTAATGAGATGCTTGCAGTTAGGTCGTCACGAGTGCATAATGGTGCGCCCAGTCCATCTGTGGTTATGAGGGCACTGGTGCTCCAGATGGTGTCATGGTTGAGAAGGTTGGTACTAACCTTCCAAGTCGAAACTTAGCCGGCACCTATCGAAATCAATCCTTATGTATTGTAGGTCATGCCCGAAACTAAGCCAACACCTATCGAAATCAGTCCGAATATGCTAGATCCGAGGATGCCCAAGTCAAGCCAACTTTCACTCTCTCCGGTTAAGTTGTCAGGTTTGCGCACTCTCAGTAAAACAACTATAACTGAAGCAATACTTAAATTTAAAATACCCATGAATACTACTTTGAAAAAGGTATTTTCCATATCTATAACTTTATAGTTTACTCAAAATCAAGATTCCAAGATGAAGAAGGTGAAAATGATCCAACAATGCAACAACTACGATACTTGTATAGACATTTGACCACAATCATGTATGGAGTCTTGCAAGGTGGTTATGCAAAACATATGCACGTCCAATCTATGCATATTTCATGCAACATACATGTTCATAATATTCATATATTATGCATGAATATATGTATTAATCAAGTGAATGTCAACAAGTCAACATTCAACCAAACATTGAAGGCATCTCCACACACCTACACTGAATGAAGTCCAAGTTATTTAAATGGTTTTCTTCTCCTTTATGATGGACGTTCAAGCCATTATTGTCTCCTTCTTGAAGTGTTATCCAAGTAAAGAGAATAAGCTTCAAGAGTCATCATTGAATAAAGGCCAAATGTGGCCATATATGTGTTTAAATTTACTAGGAAAACTCTTATATTTCTTGCATTTTCTTTTGATAAATCTTTGATATTTCTAGCACTTAATTAGGGATGTTTCAAGGCTGATTTTGTATGCTATATAAAGCCTTGTACATGCTCATTGTAAGACAAGTTAAGTTTAATGAAGTGAGTAGCCTTTGTGCTTTCAAAGTTGTTGTTTGCTTAAATGCAAAACCCGAATTCTAGGTGAGATGCTTAGTTTTCAAACATCTAGGTGAGATGCTTAGGTGGTTCTAAGGTGAGAGGCCGAAGAACGAAGGTTCGAACACCAAAGTGAGATTCCGAGGGTAGTTCGTTCGAGTTGAGGGATTTCCAAAGTGAGAGGCCGAGGGAATTTGCTCTTCATATCCAAAAACACAAAATTCAAAAAAAAAAAAGAGTTCATTTCCCCGTTCTAATCCAAGTGTGAACTTGTGCCGGTGAATCCTCATGTTCGAATTGACTTCGATCACATCAATCATCATGTCTTGGTGGAGAAGGTTGGTCTAACCCATTTGGTCCACATTCTCAAGTAGTGGTTGGACTGAAGTTCGAAGATGAGTCTCGTGATGCTAGTCTTGCTCCAACAAAAGATATCTTTGAGACTAATTTCTTTTTCGTTCTTGTGACGACAAACAATATCCAAGATTATCAAACTATGATGCTTGTCGGCACGGCTCGTCCAAAGAAAGGATTTCATAATGCTTCGGATTTTACCTACAATACAAGTTGGAAAGAGAAAAATGTTATTCTAGAAGTTAAGAACATTGTACATGACAACTTTATGGAGGAGATCGAGCGTTGTAGTTTTGAGGTTTGGTGTTGATTGAACCAAGGGGAAGAACAAGGTAAGTGGTAGGAAGGGTGCCAATGGACAAGTTTCAAGTTGTGGCTATGAGGTGTTGGTTGTGTTTATTGACACCACCAAACAAGATAGAGGACTTATGCAACTTATTATGGAAGTCAGTGGTGTTGCCAATTTCATCAAGGGTGTTTTTGAGAATGTTAACCTATTCAAGATCACCTCTATATAAGAGGAGAAGGTCATCAACATACATAATGTGGGTTCAAGATCACTTCTATATAAGAGGAGAAGGTCATCAACATACATAATGTGGGAGTTGGAGTCTCGGGAGCATTTTGGGTGGAATTTGAAGTCGAGATTTGTAGTTTTGGCAAGGATGTCACGAGAGATATACCATGACAATGAAGAAGAGGTAAGGGGAGAGAGGGAAACCTTGTCTAAGCCCTTTTTCTCCTTTAAGATAGATCTTCATGGTACACCAGGGGGAGATAGTACATCTGGTGTATAAGTGGAGGAGCTCACTATTGAGGCGAACATTGTGCTTTAGAGATCTTTCAACGATAAAAGCGCCTTGTTGGGGCCAATGATGTTGAGGAGGATGTTTTTCAGTCTTGTAGCAAGAATATTGGCAATGGTTTTATAGATGGTCATTGGCGGTTGAAGTGCTATAGATCTTGGGGATGAGGGATATGAATGTATGTATTGTTTACCAAAGAAGTTTTCCGATTTTAAAGAAGTCGTTAATGGAACGGGTAAAGTATTTTTCGGTGATGTCCCATGTGCTTTCATAGAAGAACACGTTAGAACTATTCGGTTCCGGGGCCTTGTTGTTTCCAATGGAAAAGATGGCATGCTTGATTTCCATCTCAATGATGGAACAATAAAGGTTATAGGAGTTAGTGCTCGAGATTAGGGGGTCAAGGTGGTAGGAGGGGTTGGTAGGTGGGTGTTGTGTTTAGAGCCAAGGGTTTCGTAAAGTAGTTGATAAATGCCATGGAGATGTTGGTATGGGAGGTGTGAGTATTGCCATGAAGGTCTTTAATGAAGGAGATGGTGGTTCGGCCTCTTCTTTGTTTGGTGTGCCGGAAGAAGTAAGCGTTGCACTGCTTAATGAACTTGAGCAAGTGAAGTTTGACAAGCTGAAAAGTTGTGAGGTGAAGGATATGAAGGAGGGAGCTAAGAGAGAGGATAATGGTGGTTTCCTCACTCTGGAGCTAGGTATCCGTAGGGCTCATGCAAAATCTAGATTGGATATCATCAAGGGTCTTCTTAAGATCAGCAATATAGCCAGTTGTGGTTCCAAAAGAGACACCTTTAAACTTCTTATGCTTCACTTTGAGCGTTTTGAGTTTGGAGATGGTTTTCAACATTTTATGACCCTAGGTTTGGGTGTTCTAGATTTTTGCAACAATGTTGTGAAAATTCTCATGCACAAACCATGCATTATTAAAGCAAAAAGGTATTCCGAGGGTTTTTTTAGGGTAGATTGTCTGAAGAATAAAAGGAGAATGGTAAGAGATACCTGGGTTAGTGATGAAGGTGATGAAGTGGGGGAAGTTAAGTTCCTAGTTGGAATTGGTAAGAATACGATCAAGTTTACAACAAGTACGAGTTCCCTTAGTTATTTTATTGTTCCAGTTGAAGAGGGAGCCTAAGAAGATATAGTCTAAGATGGAAGCATGAGTAAGAAAGCCATCTAGCTCACTTCCGATGCTACTAGGAAAACCATGGAAGTCGTTGAAGTTATCCCTAGAGGAGAGAACGACAAAGTCTCCCAAGATGGCCCATGGTTTAGTGTTAGCAAGAGAAATTGAGAGGAAATGAGTCTAGCAAGAAAGGAGGTGTTTTGATGGTTGATGGTGATATGAGTGTGGGTTAATCGGCTAGAAGTAGGGGTGGGCACAAATTCCACCAATTCCGGTCTCGGCTCGATCCCGATGGGAATTCATTCAAAATTAGAAATCCCGTACCGAACCCATCCCGCCAAAAACTATTCGAGATGGGATATGGGCCTTAAATGCTTCATTCTGCTAAGCCTGACCCGTCTTGTGTATAATAAAGTTTAATCTAAAATAAAAAATATAAATCAAATCCCTAAGAATTAGTGATATACTTATATACTTATTATATAATCATGCTTATATATTAAAAAAATAAACCATGTTGGTCAAATCGTCAATATTGACAAATTGCCCAAAATCATTAGATGTGTTTTTTTTTATTATGGGCATTTGGAAATTTTAATGAAAAATGTAATATATTATTATAGAAATTTATAAACTTTAATTTTTTGCGTTTTAAGTATGATATATATGGATATTTTTGTGTACAAAGCGTAAAATCTAAACACAATAAATAAATTAATTGGCAAGGGGATTGGACCCGTCCCGTCCCGATCCTCTTATTTCTAGATAAAGAACATGACGAGGAGAAATATCCGGTGAGATTCAATCTAAAATACTCAAGGCTCATCCCGATCCCGTCCCATGTGAAATAGCCGGGATAAGTCAGGGATGACCTCAATCTCTTCTCATGCCCAGTCCTAGTTGGAAGAGAAGATGTGGATATTAGAGGGACTCCACCAATGACAAATGTTGCAGTTGGTGTGGTGGTCAAAGTTAGGGATGTGCCATTAGTGGTGAAGAAGGTGTTTGTTAGTGCTTGGAAGATTGTGAGATCGAAGACGCGTTTCAAGGATTGCAAGGGAGTAAAGGTTGTGTTTATTTATAAGGTCACATATGGAGGCTTGTTTGGCAAAAGAGCCAAGACCCTTGATATTCTATAATTCAATGGTTGTGTTAATAATCGGAAACAATGGGGTTTTTTTTGAGAGAGAGATTGAAGGGGTTATAGGAGTTGTAGAAGGAGGGGAGGCAATAGAAGTGAGATTTGTGTCAGAGTCCGATACATACGGACCGGGTAGAGCGGGGGTCTTGTGCATCCGAGTGCACATGCGCGTTAGGCCCAAGCCCAACACATAAATTCCGATGAGGTTCCATCCTAAAACCAATTGGCAATATGAGGAGTAGCCCACCGACCTTATATACTATGCTTGGAAACCCACAACTTTCGATGTGGGAACTTATTATCTTCAACACGCCCCCGCAAGTGCAACTAGAGGATATAGACCGAGTTCCACTTGCCCACAGGTTAGGATCATGAGCCACAAAGAGGTTAACCGCTCTAATACTATGTCAGAGTCCGATACATACGGACCGGGTAGAGCGGGGGTCGTGTGCATCCGGGCGCACATGCGCATCATGTCCAAGCCCGGCACATAAACCCGATGAGGTTCCATCCTAAAACCAATTGGCAATAGGAGGAGTAGTCCATTGACCTTATATACTAGGCTCGGAAGCCCATAACTTTCGATTTGAGAACTTATTATCTCCAAAAATTTGGATGTGGGGGTTGAGATTTTGAGGAGAGGTAGACGAGGAAGCCGTGTTAGGACGTAAATGAGTGAGAATGGTGACAAAATAGAAGGAGGCTTTGTTGGGAATGTTTGATTGTATAGTGGGTGGAGAGACGATATCAAGTTGTATAGAAGAGGGGTGATTAGGTTTTGTAGAATGTTGTTTTTTATGAATAAGAGGGTAGATTTTCGACGGGGAGAATCAAGACTTTTTGGTGTAATGTGGTGGCTGAAGAGGTTTGAGGGGGCTTTTTCTTTAAGAAAATATTATATTTTTATATATTTATAACTGTATTTAAATTATTATTTTTTTAAGAATTTGAATCCAAATAACGTCATCCTCCCATTTTTTAGATACGTAATTTAAACGAATATTTTGTCAATGGCTTCAAAAAACAAAGTAAACACAATTGATAACATTGATAACATGTATTATTTATTTTTTAAAATTATTTTAAGTTTAATAATTATGTTTCTTAAGATAAAATATGTTTTCTTAACATAATAAATTACTTAACAAACTAACGCCCTTTATAACTGGAAAATTTTAAAAAATCAATATAACTATTTATACTAACAATAAATTATTATAATCGGATATATATATATATATATATATATATATATATATATATATATATATATATATATATATATATATATATATATATAGGGTCAGGATCCGGTAGAAACATCAATTTTTTACGTTCATGATGGAATATGCATAATAAGCTTCCCAATGTGAGAATCACATGATTGTTCACTTTTCATAATTCATTCATTAAATAAGATACAAATTAGGAAACAAATTTCTTATTTTTGGGCTATTCCAAAAATAAACGTTGAAGCAATTGATCGTTAATAAATTTTATAAGAAATTTCATCGTTAAATTTGTTATGATTGGTCGTTAAAATTTGTTTGGGTAGTTAAAATATGATAAAAAAAACATTTTAAGGACCAAATTTTCTCTATAAAATTTTAACGACCCGCAAAATATTGAACGTCCAAGATTTAATGACCCACAAAATTTTAATGATGACTATATTAATTATATTAAAAATATTTTAACGACCAAATTTTATCTATAAAATATAATAACGACCCAATATGAAAATAATTTAACGATCAAATTTCTTATAAAATATTTAACGACCAAATTTAACCAGCATTCTTTTCATATTACAAATTTTAACGACCAAATTTAACGAACAATTTAAAATAATTTATTTTCATATTGAGTCGTTATTATATTTTATAGATAAAATTTGGTCGTTAAAATGTTTTTATCATAATTCTATTAGAGGTAATATAATATTTTCATTAATTATTACCATAAACAATGTTAAATCTTGGACGTTCATCTGTATTAATCCAACGGCTATTATAAGTCCATATTCCCTACTATAAGAGAGGTTCCTATATGATCCTAACTCTCTCTCTCTCTCTATATATATATATACACCGAAATTAAATTTATTTATAAGATGAAGTGTTTACATACGTAAAAAAATATACTTTTTAATTATATGATAAATATATAAACTTCATCAATAAAAAATAAAATTAATGTTAACTATTGATACTAAAAATATATTCATTAAAAAAAGTCCTACATGTATACCTGTACAAAATTTATCAAAAAAAGAATCTTATGCTATATAACTTTTAACTTTATTTCATTGTATTTTTAGTTAGAAACAAAGATAATACAAAATAGGTGACGAAAAAATAAGAATTATGTAAAAAAATCATCATTTAAAAACGCCACATCAGTAAAATAATCGGGATATCTTATCGGAATTAGACTTGTCCTATAAAATCCAACAACCTAAAATTGGTGCTATTTTTCACCATTTTGCATTTTAAATTGATGTCACATGTGATAGATTATGGTAAATATATTCAGGGTCAATCTGGGGGTGTGCGAGTTGAGCCACTGCTCAGGACCTTCAAATCGAATGGATCTCGCTAGAAGAAGGAATAAAAAAAAACTTATATAGAAAATCAGCTTGTTTCAATGGCTTTGAATTGGAAGCTTTTTTATTTTGTCCCCGCAGGTCTCGTGTTCAAGTATTTGGGCAACAATTTTTTCATTTTAATGATTCACGTACTTTGTACGTGCAATGCATATGACTATATGAGGGTTTGCTATTTTCTTCTTCTTCTTTTTTTGGAAAAAGTGCAAAATCCTGCCGTCAACTTATTATATTTTTTTTAGAAAATTAATTTAAAATAAATATAAACATTATGATTTATATCAATTTCTTTTTATCAATTAAATATTGCATCAATAATAATGTTTGTAATTAAGACCAAAATAAATATTATTATTTGTAATGATTCATTAGTATAATCTCAGAAAAATATAGACATAAATAAATTGTTTATTTATATATATATAAAGTAAGGAGTTTATTAATTCTACCAAATAAAAAAAGTAAAGAGTTTATAAACGTAATGTATGAATTTATCAATTTAGTTTATAGAAACATATTATCTTATTTATTTTAGCATTTCAGTGAAACAATTTAGAATTTTAATGTATTTAAAAATTTATTATGTTATATTATTTTAATTTTATATTTTAACTTTAAAATTATTAATATTAATATTTAAATACAAATCAAAGAATCCGATATTTTAGACAGGACATCCGTAATTCATTGACCGGCTCTGAATATATTGATGTTACTATGATCCTAATAAGAATAGAATAATAAAAATTACAAGAATGTAATCAATTTTTTATTTTTTTTATTTTTTTGGATAACAAAAGCTTCAGCTATTCATATCATCATTAGTAAGCGCATTACATAATCCATCAACAGAATTCAAATTTACATAATTAAAAAACACACTTCCAGAAGGATGGCTTCTAGCAAGACAATTGGCAGCAGTATTCCCCTGGTGTCGCACAAAAGATCATCGACAAATATCAAACCGTCGTGCAAACAACTTAAGCCTCTCGAGAATTCCAGCTAGCTCTCCTCGCGCCCTAAAGTCACAGTTCAACTTCGAGGTCAACCCAGCAGCATCAGACTCACACACCACCTTCCTCCAACCCTTCCTCCACGCAATGTACAACGCCCAAATTATTGCCTCACCCTCCCCCTCTTCACTGAAACATCAGCAAAGATCTGTTTAGTCGCAGCCGTGAGCACCACCCTAAGGTTATTCCGGTGGCTGGATGGATGGAATCAATTATAAACTAGTCTAATATAATAAGATAATATTATTATTTATTTAATATAAAGATATTATGATATGTATTTTTTCAATAGAAAACATGGGACAAGTGGCTAATGGATTGCGGAAATCTGTTAAATTATTTTGGTAGGTACCGTATTATCCTAGAAATCATCTTGCTTAAATGCAAGACGTATGTTATTGTATTGAAAGGTTTCATAGTGTTTTTCCGAGACAGACGATGAATCATGCGAACCTAGTCCTAGTTTATAGTCAATATTCAATAATGACAAAGATGTCTAAAGTTGTCAATGAATTTATGAATTTACAAAGATTATAAAAGCTATAATGAAAAAACGTGCATAATACCGACATAACTCATGAACCCATAGTATCTTATAGAATTTGGAGTCCTTAATTACGTTAAGATCACAAAGGCATCATATAATATGTTAAAACTAATCGACAATAGGAGGAGTAGTCCACCAACCTTATATACCAGGTTGCTATTCTAATATTGCGATGGACCGTCGATGTGAGGGTCCATCGCACGTCTGAGCGCAGATGCGCGTTGGGCCTAAGTCCAGCACACAATTCCAGTAGGGTTCCATCCTAAAACCAATTGGCAATTGGAGGAGTAGCCCACCGACCTTATATACTAGGCTAGGAAGTTCCAATCTTTCGATATGAGAACTAATTATCTCCAACATAATATATACATAAGCATGCGGTATCGAGAAGGCGCGAACGTAACACGTTAGTCTATATTCTTATGTATCCATGCACCGACGTCCGAACGTAAGATGCAATGAATTGGGGCAGAATCTATATTGTTCCTGATCATATTGTCATTCAAAGAATGATATGTTGTGTGTATATGGATAAACTCTAAAATGGCTACACATCAGCATGCAGGGCCGTGTATGGTATATGTCTAGTCTCTAAATTAAAGCATAGAGATGCCCATGCCCAATGCTACATAAAAATAAAAAAAAGATCAATACTTTCACATCTCTTCTATATTAGATTAGGGAATATATACTTTGTCTAACTGTAAAAACTAACACAAGCTGCAAAATAGCATCTCTATTATCTTTCTTTCTTTTTTTTGGTTAAAATCTCTATTATATATCTTCTTTAGTGTAAGGAACAAGACATCTTTCTAGCTATAGGCCCTTTGGAGATATATATTTTAAATTGTAAACCATGATCAAGAAACGGACCTTAAAATCAAATGATTAATCATTTAATAAGATTATATATGCAAATTATAAATTACTCTAAAGTAGGGTCATTTTCAAGGAATCATGCAATATCAAAATCTCAAAGCCATCTTCTTTCTTATCTTATTTGCTTATTTTGGATACTACATGCAATCTAATCCATTTGAAGCTTCACCATCCTCTATAAATTGGCTTTTTAGGATATCAATGACTTCACACTACCAACAACAAAACAATTGTCTAAGCTAGCTAGCTACATTTACTAAACCTATATCCATAATACATACTTGTTGTCGGAAATGGAGAAGATTAATGAGCTTGCGAAGATGAAGGCGGCCGTGATCTTTACTAAGAGTTCATGTTGTATGTGTTACACCATCACAACACTCTTCCATGAAATGGGTGCAAGCCCTGCAATTTACGAGCTTGATAAGGATATGTGTGGTAAGGAGATGGAACGAGCCCTTCAAAGGGTCGGTTGTAGCCCAACGGTCCCTGCGGTGTTCATAGGAGGAAAGTATATCGGGTCTACTAGAGAAGTTCTCGCTGCACACCTTGATGGTTCCCTAAAAGACAAACTCATAGAAGCGAAGGCTATATGGTTTTAAATATCTACATGCAATTACTAACCAATTAAATGAAGGCCTATACTACTTTAGCAAGTGAAAGGAAACTTGTTTGGTAAATAATGTTGTAATTTCAGAAGCTTTTCTTTTTCTAGGCTTTTGAAAACCGAATCACCTGATTGATCTAAGTGAAGATCCACAAATGATTGGTCCAAGACCAACTGAATCACCTGTCAACAATTGTCTTTCAAGTGAAATTTTCCTCTCTTTGATATAAATAAATGTTCAGAGATTCTCGATTGATCTAAGTGAAGATCCACAAATTCTAATTACCAGTGACTCCCAGTGAGCTAGTGATCTAGCCAACAGCACAACACAACTAAGTCAAATCAATATGCCAACTACCAAAGAGAGAGTTACGATGCCAAGGAGCCAAAGCACTGACGTTTAATCAACAAAGAAAAAGAAGACTCATTTTTTCAGCTTACTGAGGTCTGTATTTTGTAGAGAGTAACTGCTACAAATTCGGACGTGTAATTTGCGTGTGAAAGCAACCTAGCTTGAAAGGAAATTCTATTGAGTGAGATAGTATGAGAGCAATAATTTATGCGTCAATAGAACGGTAAGTATCCCCAGTTGATCCGTCAATTCTGAAAATCCCTTAAAAAAGCATTAGAGCGACATGGGAGAATAGAATCAAAGCCCATTTGGCTATGGCACCGAATGCTCCCCACAACTTGCAGTGCAGCTTCTAATTCCTAGAATGTCCTTGGACAAAAAATATTATCAAACCCCTAATTTAATAAATATAAATTAATGTTAAAAAAAAGGGTATACTATTAATAAATTAAAGTTGATCTCTTTCCACCTAAATAATTTTATTGCTACAAATATATTATTTTCTTACAATTATATAACTATTTAGTTTACATCAATTAATAAATTGATTTTTTATTGGTTCAAATTAATTACATTTATAAGTATACTAAATCTAAAAATATATATTCAAATTGGATGCTATCCATGGCTGAATTTTCATTCTGGCGTATCCAAAGTGGTCCTTCATATAAAGAATCTTGCAAAATGAACCGTCCTTTGAGAATCCAATTCCATCCCTACTTTCAAACAGTCCAAATTCACAACTCACTACATAAAATAATGGTTATTAAGCTTCATACAAATCTCGAATCATGACTTCATCTTCCTCTCCATACTGTCTAGAGATACCATGTTTATCCAGATAACAACCATTCCAAAACATGTTTATTTGGCTGCTCCTCATACTATTATGTCATAGTCAAGCTTTCTCCATAGGATCATACCCATCTCACTTCTTACTAAAGCACAATCCCTTTTACACACTCTACTAGCTTCCCTAAACTCAGGACTACTGCTTCCAATTCATTCATCCCTATAAGTAGGGAAACCCTAGACCTCATATTTTCTCCCAAACAAACCTTTTAAACTACTTGTATCACATTTCACTAAAGAGGTCTTGTGGCATAATCTTTTGTGTCACAAGACCTATCATGGAGAAGATAACAAGGATTGCGACGGAGAATCAGGTTGTGATCTTCAGCAAAAGCTCGTGTTGCCTATCGTATGCGGTGAGCATACTCTTCCAAGGGTTAGGAGTCATACCGGTGGAGTACTATACAGACCGAGACCCAGATGGGAGGCAGATGGAGGAGGCAATAGCTAGGATGGGTTGCAAACCACCTGTTCCTGCTGTCTTCATCGCTGGGAAGCTCGTTGGATCGACTAACGAGATCATGTCACTTCACCTCAATGGATCCCTAGTCCATATGCTCAGAGCCTCACAAGGTTCCAAGTACTGAACTACTGATCAAGATTAATCAAGGCATGGATGGTTTATTGTGTTGTCTGTAAGAAGAATAAAAGACTAAGCCAAAACATTGGTTTAGTTGGGCATATTAGGGAAAGGGTCTTCAACTATTATATTCATGTAACTTGGTTTATATATATCTACAGACTATATATATATATATTAATTCATATTATAGTATTAATTACAATTAGAGCTGGTTGCCCATTTTAAGTATTAATTATGTTGGATACAGTCTTGAGAATTTTACCTAGATGACTACAACTGCATCAAAGAAATGAGCTTATTATATTTCAACTAGCTTGAGCAAATCTGAGATGAAGTTCATGTCTATCAACTGGCTGCACTTTAGAAATGATCTTATATATTATATTTATATTTTTTAAATTTTTATTCTTTGCAAACTAACACATAAACGAAGTATAAAGCTGAACAAGGAAAAGGAACAAGTTTTCCAAAGCTAGATTCACATATTTGACAGGAGTCAGGACGAACAAGAACGATAATTAAGACTTTTGTCAGAAATATGCTTTCTTTCTTTTGGAATGATCAATTGCATTTACAAAGTAAAGAAACGAGATTCCACGCGTTTGAGTTATGTGGTTGCTTCATATTCAGAATCTAAGCAAGAAATATATCCTCCACAACCTTTCGAGGTCAATGAAGCAAGAATTTGAACAAGATTCGATGAAGAAACTAAGCCACCGTCTGAATTTACATGCAAAAATGAATAATTAAGAGTATACTTAGCTAGACACACTAGAAAATCCAGTTGGACACCACTTATGCATTTCCGGCAATGAAACCATAATGTTATTCACTTACAATCTGGATTAGGTCATTTGAGTAAAGGATCTAAGTAACATCCGTAGGATCTAGATTTATCTGAAGGGAAACGTTTAGATAATTAAAATTCGTACGTGCCGTAAACGAGTTTCGAGAATTTCGAACAAAAGGAATAGAGAAGGGTTGATTGATGGCAATCAAAGTTCCAAGATGAATGTCACTAGTTGCTTAACCACAATTGGGACACGACTCGGATCTGTGAGTGGTATAGCGGAGCTCGTTTGAAATTACTAAGAATCATTACATGTAAAGCAATAATTTCAAATCAATCAAAAGTTATGTTTTTTGAAGTTCTTTTAATTTTAACTCATGAAAGTAATCTAATCATTTATATTTCATTTCTCTCCTTAACCGATTTATTTCGTTTTCATTCAACCACTCCAACCAAACGGACACTTAGTATATATATATGCAATATCATATACCTAGCCTTGGATATCCTGGACCCGGGCCACGTTCAAGCCAAAATTTTGTCCGCTTATCCGGGTTGAACTCGGGTTGGGCCCGGAATCCAAGCCACCCAATGCAACATGTACAGATCCGCCGGGTTCACAGACCCGGGCAGTCTGCGGGTCCCTTTTTTCTTCAGATTTAGATGGGAGAACTCGTAAAGTAGGACCTCGCAGCCTCGTCGGAGTAGATCTAGTTTTTCACAAGTATTTGACAGGATTTGGGACCAGAATAGAGAAGAAAAGAAGGGTCCTCGCCCTCACCGAAATTAAGAAGGAAAGAAGGGTCCTCGCCCTCGCCGGAATATAGAAGGTTGGAGTTGCGGATGGGAGAAGAATGTATGGGGAGGGAAAGAGGGAGGTTGCGGGGTTGGGTAGATCTAGGTTTAGTTTAGTTTTTTTATAAAAAAAATGGGCCGGACCTAGCTGTCCGGACGGGCCACTGAGTATGTCGTATCCGCCCGGTGAACCGGGCTTAGCGGTCTGAATGGGCCTAGCTACTTTGTCATACCCGTCCGTTTACGCGGGATGGTCGTCCCGCGTTTGCCCTGGTCTACATATATCATTTGTTGCCCATGTGGGACAATTTATGTCCCACAACAGATGAGGCGTCACCTAGGGGGTTGAGATTCAAAAAAAAAAAAAGAATGACTTCGGTCCCTCTTGACTAATGGTCGGCTTATGGTCGACGGATTGATTCTTACGAAGCAAATAACATTTCTTATTGATTTTTCCCTTAGACTGGACTTATTAATTTGATGCTTGATTATTCGTCGTTACGTTGTTCAATTCCCAAGGACTAGCAGAATCGAAATAGCGAAATTCTTGGGTCATCGGGGCCCAACCTCTTATTTTATGGTCGGCGTGGTGATAGGCTTCGCTTCTACGACTGCCTTCCCAGCCGTTGCAAACACTGAGCGAGAACGGTAAAGAGCGGCACCGCACAAAGAATGTCGTTGCACGGGGATGCGATGTGGATATTATACAACCAACTTTGGACCGTAATTTCTCATTCATACGGAAATCATTTAATGCATATGAGTATACTGCGTTGAAGTACTCGAATGCACGAAGCCAACACACCCTTTATCCGGTGTTTATCATGGTTGGAGCCCAACAATCTCCCACGCGAATAGAAATTAGTTTAACACATATGGTTTTGAAAACGGAATAAACATTAAAGAGTACAATCGAAGAATCACTACATATGGGATGGTAACGTTTTTCAATCTTGAACTACATATAATGAGTAGTTATTGGATTTACGCGACTAAGTAGTAAAAATGATGTCTTGAACTACCCAAACTTTGATATAAACCGAGACAACATCTATCACACATTTTCATCCTCACCACAAATGATGTCCTCTTTTTGTGTTCATTTTGGGCTTGAACATATATGGTTATTCATGAGTGAACTTGAAAAAGTTCAACCTTCCATTATTCTCTTAGACACTACCTCATGTCATGATCATAAGGTGATTTACCATCAAGAGTATATTTCATACCTTGCCTTTATTTTATGGATATGGAACCATTAAAAGCAAAGATTAACCTCATACCTTATCAAATAGCACTAGTATCATCCTAGGAACTAGGTAGAGACGTGTGTCTCCCAGTGCGTATTTCAATTCTACTTGATTTGGTTTTCTATTAATGTGAAGTTGCATCATGAGATCTCTAGTCATGTAGATGGGGTTTTCCATTAAGCATGCATCATATATGGTCATTAGTTTTAAACTCATTCCTTTTGACGATTTAGCAATATGATCTTGTGGCAAACCCTTGGTAAATGGATCCAATAACTTGTCAATTGATTTGATATAATTTGTTGAGATTACACCAGTCGAGAGTAGTTGTCTAATAGACTTGCATCATCGTATGATGTGACGTGACTTTCCATTGTACATACAACACTATATATGTTCCCAAGCTATAGTCGATTGGCTATCATATTGTATACATATTGCTTGCACAAGTTTATCCTACATTAAAATATCTCCTAAAAAGTTTTGAAGTCACTCAGCTTAATCAACTACTTTATCTAAAGCGAATGATGAACTCAAACTCCATTGTATCTGACCAATAAGATTTGTTTGGAAGATTTCCAAGATATTGTTACACCACCTACTGTGAAGAAATAACCACCAGTGGATTTTAAGTTTCTAGAATTAGATATCCAGTTGACATCATTGTATCATTCGAATACAATTGGGTATTTTTTATAATGCAATCCATAAGTTTGAGTATAACGTAGTAGTTCAATACTCTAGTTACTAATTTTCAATGTTTATGTCATGGATTATTTGTGTAGCGATTGAGTACGTTAACTGAGTGCGCCAAGTACATCATGCTACCAATCACTCGGGCATGTTTTAGTTGTGACATTACATCTACGGAGTTCTTTGTCAAGTGAAGATGATGATCCATGCATGGGACTCTTTGCATTGCGATCCCACTGGATTAGTTCTCAAATCATCCAAGTATTGTTTCAACATTATATAATGCGTTGGGACAAGATAACTCTTTCATAATGTCTTGTGATTTTGATCTCTAGTGTGACATACGTCAATCATAAGCCCTTCCTGTAAAATTGTCTACTAAGCAAGTTCTTAGTTTTGTTGATCATGTATATATAGTTTCCAATAATTAACATATCATCTACATACAAGCACAACATAATGTACCCATTAAGAGTGTTCTTAAAATAAATGCATATATAGCATTCATTTATGTTGAATCAATTTGATATCATGAGATTGTCAAACTTTTCATGCCACTATTTAGGAGCTTTCTTGATGTCGTAAAGGGACATCATGAGATTGTCAAACTTTTCATGCCACTATTTGGGAGATTGTGTTCCTGTCCAAGAAAAAAATGCCCGTCGCGTTATTTTATGTAAATCTCCTCTTCCAGCTTTCCGTTTAGAAAGACAATTTTTACATCCATCTTATGGATATCTATGTTTCTTAATGTTGTCATTGTTACAAGCATTCTAATTGAAGTTATTATATTCACTAGAGAATAAGTGTCAAAGAAATGAAAGCCTGTTTTTTTCAAGAATCCTTGCACCACAAGCCTAGACGTATGCTTATTTATTAAGCCATCGGTTTTCAACTTTGTTTTGAAAATCCATCTACATCCAAGTATTTTACACCCTTGCAATAAGTCAACCAACTCTCATGTATGATCTTGCATAGTAGAGTATATCTCGCTTTTGACCTCTTCCTTCCATGTAGGTACATCGGGTGTAGACATGGCTTTTTTAAAAGTGATTGCTCCTTTCTCTAAAAGAAATGCCAGTATTGAACTCATGCCCAAATGATTTTTCCTTTCGAGCTCTTTTGCTCTGTCAATGTTCTTCCTCTTCTTATTATCTCTTACACAAATGTGATATTGTCTCTTTGTTCACGAGCGTATATTTTGGATACTCTTGATGTGAACCAGGGTACAACCCTTAAAATTGTTGTGTTTGTCTGATCTTTCGAATGAGATCTTTGATGTCATCTCCATAACACCTAAGCCTCATCAATACTCATCTTTTATAGACAACTATATCATAACCCGACACGAAACAGGGGTAATGTAGGTTCCTCAACTCAAGTAACTATCTAATCATCATCAATATACTTAGGAACTAAGAGTCAAAATTATAATAGAAGAGAGGAAAATTTTAAATAAGAGAGAGGATGAAGGTGATGAATTAATTGATGCTTGAAAACTACTGAAAGCAACCATGCAGAACGAAACTGAATTGACTAATAAAAAAATGAATAGGATTGCCGACTCAATTCGATCTTTGTAGATCGACCAACTAGAAATTCCAGTCTTGAGGCATTAGGGTTTTCAATGGCACACTTGATTATAGGGAGATAAAGACTTCTTCCAACCACTCTCTCTTTTTGTCCTATTCCTCTAGTATTGGTCCATGTAAGTCTTTCCAACCGTCAGAGCCTTGCCCTTCCTCATTTTCACCACCACTAGAGACGAACTTCCGACATTCATTTCGATGGAGATTTCTAGCAGAGTTTTTTTTTCTTGCGATTTCGGAGGATTAAACACGAGTTTCTCCCTCCCGTCAATATGACTTCATTCAACAAATTTTTATGATCTTCGGTGACTTTAACAATCTTGCTAATTTACTCTTTTTTCTTATTTCATGCTTTGGAGGCGAGCAAACGCAATACCGTCGGATTTAACCTATGAGTCGTCGGTTAGGGTTTCACTTTGGATTTACTCTTCATCGGTCGTTCTTAATCATTTTATCGTTTGTAATGGATGTAGGGAGAAGAATCGATGTGCAAGAGGAAATTGAAGCAGAGATGTGAAAGAAGAGGTAGAATCGTATTTATGTCTTCGATCAGTTAAACAAGGGGTTTGTTAGACGTTCCGGCAAAAATTGCTATTTGTCACCATAACTACGCACTTCGTGTGCGTATAGTTGAGTGGATTCTAACATACGCATATGGGGTGCGTAGTTTGAGTCCATGAAAAATAAAATAAAATTGAAAAAATTGAACTACGCACTTGGGGTCTGTAGTTGATTGAGTTCTCAACTATGCACGCGAAATTGCGTAGTTACGGTGACAAATAACAATTATCGCCGGTACGTATAGAAACCACATTAAATAAACTGTGATATTCTCTTTAAATTACAAATCCTAGTAATTTGCTCTTTTAACTTTATGTTGGACCCATCGACAAAATAGATAACATAGAACAAGTATGATTGTGTTCTTTAAAGGACATAGTTCAGTGTCCGTACCTTGTGCGGGTTTTGTCTAAATAAAAATATTATATTTTTAATTTTATGTATGTATAGGATATTTATTTATAAAATATTATATTAACTAATATTACTAACATATGTGAGGATTAAATTATATATTTTTTTATAAATAAGATCATAATTAAAAATCTATTAAAAATAATATTGTAAGAGTATCATATCTATACCTCAATGTCATTGGATATTTAAAGTAGAGAAACAAAGTTTGATTCAATTTTAAATTTTGTAAAAATGTGTAAAATCTAGTTAGAAGATCTTCTTGAGATTTTCTCAACAAAATCGAATTATAATATATAAATTTTTTAATTGTGATTGGTTAGGAGTATATTTGTTTTTTTATTCTTTTTTGCAATAAAATTTTTACTATATAATAATCCATGACAAATCTGTAAATATGTTACGACAAATATGTAAATAAATCAAAAAAATGTTGATGTGGATGACCTTAGAGGTTGACACACGGGCAAAATGAGAGTTGTTTTAATAATATATATAGATATAGGGTCCGTTTGGCTCGTCCGAGCTTATTGGAGTTGAAGCTGAAGTTGAAGTTGAAGCTAATTGTAGCTGAAGCTGAAGCTGATATAAGTAGTTGATTGAACTAGCTGATTTATTTTGATAACCTTGTTGAGCATTTGAAAAGTCCGAGCTTATTGAAGCGGGTAGAAACGTAAAATTACCATTAAGGGTTTCATTAATAAATTAATTTATATATTTTTTTTGGTAAATATTTAATAGAGATTAAAGCTACAAATACATTATTAGTGCTAATATATAGTTAAAAATTATATTATAATGTTAAATGTGTATAATAAAAAATATAAAAGCGATCACTTTCACAAAATTTGTTAGCTTAATATATATATATATATATATATATATATATATATATATATATATATATATATATATATATATATATATATATATATATATATATATATATATGAAAACACGTGTAACTTATTAATAAATTATGAATTTTTCAGTAATAAAATAATTATTATAACTTTAGTTTTTTTTATTAATTGAAACACATAAAGCGTATTTTAAGAATAAAATTTTTTATAAGCTACTTCATCTACCAAAAGCTTGTCATGAAGAGCTTATGAAAATCACTTTTCATCAGCTATTGTAAGCTCTCATAATCTTCATCAGCTTTCATAAGTTGAAGCTCTCAAACACTGAGTAAATTCATATAGTGATCCTATCAGTTTTCATAAGTTGCATAAGCTAGCATAATCGGCTTGCCAAATGATACCGCGGATTAAAATAGGAGATGGTTGGTTGAAAAAGTTTTTATAAAAGGTGATTAAGTGAAAATAGATGTTATTAAAGATTTTTGTACCATTTATTTTTTTTAAAACTAAAAAATATGTTTAAAAACAAAATTTCGTTATTTTATTTTCCAACGTGTCATTCTTTTTTTACATTTGTGTCTGTTGATTCTCTTTCTTTCGGTAGGTATCTAGTTTTCGTGTCTAAGCTGCCACGACCGCTCTCTGCAGGCAGCCCTCGGAAAATTTGGGGACTTTTTCAAATCGTCTTCGTCACATCCTTTGGATCCTGTTTCTTCTTCGTCACCAATCCATCTCTTTCTTGGCGCTCCAATCAATGGAGGAAAACAAATCGATGGACGAATTCGAAAAAAATGACGACGCACAGCGCGAACATTTTGGAAAACTACAATACGGGTACGGTTGCTCCTTTCTTTTCCTCCTCGTCAGATTTTCGTCCTGTCGATTGCGAAATTGATTCAGTTTTCACTTTGATTTTACTTTTCCAGATGCGAACATTATAGGAGACGGTGTAAAATTCGAGCTCCTTGTTGCAATCAGGTTTTCACATGTCGCCACTGTCACAACGAATCCACGGTTCTCGCTCTGTCTTTCCCTTGCACTGCATACACAATTTCAATTGTTTTTTTTGTTGTTGTATTTTTTTTATCTGAATTTTGTTTTGTGACTTTCTTCAACAGAGTTCCTTGAGCAATCCTAAAGAGCGCCACGAACTTGTTCGCCACGACGTTAAACAAGTGTGTTTCCCTTTTATATCATCTTGTTTTGTACGATTAAATGATCAAATGGCTAAATTTGATTTCCTTTCTGCAGGTTATTTGTGCAGTTTGCGAGCATGAGCAGCCAGTGAGCATTATCTCTGTCACATTATATTGCCCTTTTTACATGTAACTGGGTCTAAATAGGCTTTTAATCCTGTTGCAATTGCAATTGCACTTCAATTCTATTTCTTTCCATATAATCTGATACACTAACTGATCCTGGTACATCTGCTAAGCTACTCGATGCCTCAGATTCTCTTTAAATGTATTTGTTGACAGGCTGCTAAAGCTTGTGCTAAATGTGGGGTCAACATGGGTGAATATTTTTGTGATGTGTGCAAATTCTATGATGACGAGGTAGCAATCTTCTAGTTGCATTAATTTGGGAAGTGTTTATTCAAGCAATTTATCTTCTTGATCCCTGTTTTGGTGATAAAGTGCAATATTGCATCATGTTCAGATTTATTCAAGTAATGTTCTTGTTGCAGATCGAGAAACAGCAATTCCATTGCGATGAGTGTGGGATTTGTAGGTAATCAGGGTTTATTAGATCCTATGTTTCATCCTAAATGAGTGATTTCCACCAGATGTATTGCCATGAGATGTTTAAGTGTTATTTGATCTCTACTTCAGGGTTGGTGGTCAAGAAAACTTCTTCCACTGCCCAAAATGTGGTATGCATTCTTTTAACATTCGGTGGCCACATAATTTCAGAAAATCAGTAAATTGAGTATCAGTAGTCTATTTTGTTGTTTAAATATATTTATCTTGTAACACGTGTTTGGTTAGTTGTTCACCTGGTACTCCTCTCTTCCTTTCATTTAGTCTGGGACAGTTAAGTCATGTTTGTACTTGGTAGTGGAATCTATCAGTCAAATTCCTTAGTTCAAACTCGGAGCTCCCACTGGACATGACCTTCTTATCTATTGTGAAAATCCTAGGATCTTGCTACTCAACAAGTCTGCGTGACAACCACTCATGCGTGGAGAACTCTATGAAGAATTGCTGCCCTATCTGCTATGAGGTTTAATGAATTTTACACTTTATTCTTCTTCCAAGAATGAACTCCCTATGTCTAATGTAATCATGTGATCCTGTATTGTATTACAGTATCTTTTTGACTCAATCAAAGGCACGGCAGTCATGAAGTGCGGGCACACTATCCATATGGATTGCTTGTCTGAGATGTTAAGCCAAAATCAGTAATTTCATGCCCCTATTCTATTACTTATACCGTTATTTGCTGCGAGCAAAACAACTACCTTTGTACTACTGGAAATTGTGATAGAGAGTAAAATACTTGACATGTCTGTCAACCATTTGAAATGTTCTAATACTTTTCAGTGTGGTTACTCTGACAGCTGTCTTTTGTATGGATAGGTTCCTTCTTGTCTACCTTCTTATATCATATTAAGTCAAACAAACAGTTTATCAAACACTTTCGTTAGTTTTCAATTACCCACGGATCAGTTTGATTCTTGTATTTCATTCAAGTCCCTTCAAGTTTACTGCCACCTCCATTGTATATAAATATAGTCAATATAAAATTCACTATTTAGCTATTAAGTTCGTAATTTTCCTTCAATTTGGTGAAATATCTTGTTTGTGTTTTATCATGCCATTTATTTCTGTGAGTATGAAATAATAGTAATTCCATATAGACAAAAAAGATCATTCTACTTCAAGAAATACGTTATGCAACTTGAGAGCTTGCAAACAGCGTTGCATTGTAAGACCTATAAAACCAGTTTATAAGACTTCACTTAGTATGTTACCTTGAACTGACGAGCTGGTATACCTATAAACTAGCTTTATTGCTGCACTGTTGTCGATGTTGAAACGAAAAAGCATACCCAATGCTTAAATAGAAGTGAGAACAAGTGAGATTCTGCCATGTCGATATAGAAGAATCTTTGTTTCCATGTGTAAATTTTAGCTCAATACATGCATCTTCTCTTCTCATTTAGATATATATATTATCACTTCTTGATTTTTGATAGGATAGCTATATTTTCATGATTGGAGCTTGATATCCCTTTGCCTTTTCATATTCATATATAGAATGAGATGATCTATGTTACTAAAAGAATATTCATTTCTTTAATAACTTAGGTATCGCTGCCCCATCTGCTCTAAGTCAACCCATAACATGAGAAGAACCTGGGAGAGATTAGATGAGGAGGTACTTTATTTATATATATATATGTCTGTTGCAGTCCTTTCGTATGCAGTGTCAATTCTCTCTCTCCCACCTTTTTCTTTGACAATATTCATCTCAATTACTCTAAACCATGACTTCCATTTATGGTCCGTCGTTTGGAATTGAAAAGCCTTCATTGCTGCACACATATCGAACACTGGCCCTGTAATCTAGGTAGGTTCTAGGTGGTGGATATAGGTCCAATGTTCAATTTCTGTGCCTTCTAATTCTGATAGGGGAAACAGCTGCCGACCTAAGTGATGCACACTCATGGTGTCATTGCCCCTCTTTTTTTTAAGATAAGAGACAGCGTATTATTCCTTATATGACAATAGTAGAATAGAAACATGCCTGGGATCCTACATTAGGAGCACATGATTCATATTAGTGGCAAGTTGTTGCATGGGAAGTCTAGACCATCTATAATTAACCAAGAAACTGGGATGAGAGGTGAAGAAATTAAATATATAGTGCTCAAGGATTGAATGTAGCCAATATAGTCTATTGATACAAGCCCAATAATCTTTAAGAGCAAATCTAGGGAAGATGTGTCTAGGGCCTAGGCTGTAACATTGTGACTAGAGAAAATTGTCTCAGTTTTGGTTGTCGCTCGTCCTCTATTAATGTAAAGTGAGAGCACTACTGACACAGATTTAGTGCTCAATTACTAGTAGAATCTTCTACGTTATTAGTTCATCAAATTTATCATGCCTTTGAAATGTTCATTGGTGGACAGCAGATTCTTTTTAAGACAAGACTTATATCTGCTGATTGACATTGGCTATGGTTTACAACACCTCAACTATACACTAATTTAACATCAATTATGTTGATAGATTGAAGCTACTGCCATGCCCGAGGAATATCATTACAAGGTATGTTCTTCAACCTTTCAACCTTTTTGGCAGTTGATCACTTCTGTTTTTCTGATGAAATTGAAATTTGAAATTAATTAAATCTGTGAGGAAACTTGATTGACCTGAACATTAATAAATCCCTCACATCTTACCTTTCATAAAGAGAGAAGCAAAGGCTTGAATGCGAGTGGAATAAATTAGAAAAATGAAATCTTCGGAAGAAAAAGAAAGCAGGAAAACTTTCATTCTGATTTGTAAGAAAATAAACCACTGGGTCATGGATTCTGTTACATCATATACAACTGAGATGAACATTAAATTCCTTACATCTAACCTACTATAAAAATGAGCAAAAAATTTAACCAAGTGAAATAAAGAAGAAAGATGAAACTGAGAATAGAAAAAGAAGAAATCATTCATTCTCAATTTTTGTAAGGTGGTGAAATAGTGAACTTGGAATTGTATTTGTGATGGACTAAGAAGAGAGGGAAGAAATTGTTGATTGTTTGAATGATGCTATTTAAGGGGCATTCTAATAACGAAAATGATTGGATAGGTGAGTGTCCTGTGCAACGATTGCAATAGCATGAGCGAGGTGTTGTATCACATATTCGGGCACAAGTGCAGCGAGTGCAGTTCATACAACACCCGGATAGTTTCAAGAATAGACGGGGAGCAGGTAGACGCACCAGTAAACTAGATGTGGTATGTTTACTGCATATGTTCACCTTATCATACAGTCAATTTTATTTGACTCGTTAACTGCTGCATTTTGAAGGCACCAAAAATGTGGAAAATGATTCTGCTATTCTTCAAGTATATCATAACATTCCTTGTTGTTTTAAGTGCAAATAATTGGAGCAATTTTAGTTGACAGCGAAGGTTTTTTTTTAATTTATTTATTGTTTTTGTACCTACTTTTGTTTTTTCTTGTTTGATTGGTGAAGTGATGTAGTATGTTATGTTAAGTAATGAAGGGATGCAATGAGGGAACTGATAACAGAAATATAATAATGATTTAAGCAGTGGTGTTCCTTTCTTGGGCTGGCAACATCTAGAGAATGTTATCTAGACCCGTCCACTCTCCCACAAAATCAACCAACAATGGAATCGACAAAATTGGTAGGAACACTGGAAAAGTTAGCATCAAGTGATAAGATTTCAAATCTCTCATGCACTCTAGAGTTCAACATTGAAATATGGATTATATTCTTTAGTACCTCCATCTTATTAATCATATCCCTTCAAAGTTTGATGCTCGTGGAGTTCTTCTTATGATGAAAATTGTATTGAGTTTTTTGTGAACTTAATGTGCTTAAATGGATTTGTGGACCAACCTACCATATTATATTTGTAGTTCGGGCTTTATATTAACCTATTAGAGGCGATGGGGTTTAGTGCAGTGAATTTGTAAGGTGTGTCTAAGTTTATTAATGTTGTATTTAATATGCTTACAAAAATTTGTGTTGGAAAAAGTATGCGTAAATAATTTCAATATGTATCGTCTAAGTTTACTAATTTTGAATTCAATATGCTTACAAATTTGTGTTGGAGAAAATATGTCTTTCATTAATTTCAATACTACTCGTTATTAGCTCATACACTAATGTCTTTAGTCTTTACACAAGTAAATATTTTCCTACCTAACGTAACGTATAAATATAGGGCGTTGATAGACGTACCGGCAAGAATTGCTATTGGTAACCAAAACTATGCACTTCACGTGCGTAGTTTTGCTTTTTTCCTCGGGATTCCTACTACTCGTTTGGCGTGCAAAGTTGGAGCCGGGGTGAAGCCGGCACAAGCCGTAAACTACGCCTTTGGCTAGCATAATCGTAATTCATGTAAAAAAAACTACTACGCATACCAAATGCGTAGTAATAGTTGATTTTTGTAAAAAAAATAATATAAAAACTACTGTGCATACCATATGCGTAGAAGTAGTTGATCTAAAAAAAATAGGGATGCAAAAATGGTGTCTCCCTTCAATAATGGCGTCTTCTTGCAGACTGTCTTTCTTGCACCTTGCTCAAAACGAACGAAATGGAGACTGTTCAGAACGAACAAAATGAGCGAAATTAGGGCTGCAACACGAACGAAACATAACGAAACAGATTAGGGCTATTAGATTAAGCCATAAGAAGACTAAGCCATCTGAAGAAGATCGAAATTAGGGCTGCTCAGAAGGAACGAAATTAGGGCTTGCTCAAAATGAACGAACCCCTCGAAGACTAAGCCATCTGAAGAAGAGGCCAAATGAAATTAGGGCTGGAATAAATTAGGGCGGTTAGATTTCTCACCGAATTTTGAATGAAGAACACCACCTGAAGAAGAGGCCGAACGAAGAACGAGGAACGAGAGTAGAGAATGTCTCGACGAAGAAGACGAAGTGGTACGCTGTTGGTGCTCAACTGCGTAGTCTTCTTTTAACAACCTAACTAACGGGTAAATGGTATATTCATAGATGAAAAATATAGGGTTTAACTGGACCAGAAAAGTCATAGTTAAACCTGCATAACAAAAGAGTACATCAAAAATAACAAAAAGGCCCAAAACACCAAGCTCAAGTACTCCAGGTAAGTATTCAAACCTCCTGAACGTACAATCTACCTCAAACTGAATAAAAACATGATATATCTTGTGACGCCGTTCATAAGGTCCTTCCACCTTCGGCAAATTCATCAACATATATGGACACTCATAAACTAGATGTGTGCCTAACCATCGGATCAAGATACCATTCACCTTCGGCAAAATCATCAGCAAATGGGTCCCAAGTCCGCTACAAACTGTCTACCAAGGGTAAAAAGTACCATGAGTAGAATACATCTCAAGTGTCAAAAACACGTGAGTAAACTAAATCTCAAATCTACCACCAACCCTAGAAGGGAAGGCCTCCGTAGTAAGTTTTAGACGTGAGATCAAATCATCCGGACCAAGACATTAATGGGAATCATGTTCCGGTCAAACACCATGGCATTCCTGGAATGCCATAAGTAATATACCGTCGCGGAGAATACATAGATGCGCGCTCTACTCGTCCAACCCTTTCCAGGGGTAGTGTTGAGTAGATAGGTCAGGACACCGTCTCTCGTGGAAGTATCTGCGGACATCTGGAATCCCTGGCAAACTTGTCTCCAGACCTCCCTCGCATATGTACAACCAAAGATCAAGTGATCGTGGGACTCACTCTCTCGGGCCTCGGCCGCTCCAATGGCAAGTGGAATCTATGTGAAGAAAGTGTAGTTTGTCTCTGGTGGAGAGGCGTCCAAGAATCGCCATCCAGAGTATAAAACAGTGCTTGGGCTTATTGTCCAAACTATCCAGTACCAATCCACTGTCTTGTCATGCTCTCTGATCATATATATCGTAAGTCTCTATGACTTTGAACTCGCCTCCATGACAACAAATAGAGATATATAGAGATGGAGAGGATTGAAATAAATTTGTTATATAAGTTATACAAGTTATAATTACAATGGAAATAAAATCAAATTTAAATAGAGTTATTTTAATTTTATTTAATTTTTGAAAAAGGAATTGACTGACCCTTAAACATTATTACTTTTGCTATAGGTATAATATATAGAATTAAGGGGTATTGTTAAGGTTTGTGTTTTGGATCGAATAAGTATTTTCCTTGATAATAAATAGGAATAAGAATCAGCAAAGTATAATAATATATGCAAGAAAGTGCAAATGGTTTGTGATATGTCTTAGAAAAAGAATAAATAAAAATAGAAGCATAAATAAAAAATAAAAAAAATTGAATGGGTGGGAAGGAGAGGTGAGTGAAGGGAGGCCAATGAAGAGGGAGGTTCACTTGGGGTTATATCTTATGGTTCCATCCACATGCAAAGCTCAATCTCTTGTTTCTTACAATTCTTTCATCACGCCTCTACGTATATGACTAAATGACTCATTCCTCTACTGGTTAGGCCTTGTTTGTTTCTTGCTTTTTTATTCTTAAAGTAGATTCCTCTAATCTCCACCTACATATATACTCTACACGCTTCAATACTACCTACGGTCCTCCTTAAACTATGTACCCTTTAACCCTTTTTTTTTTTTTTTTTTTTTTTTTTTTTTTTTTTTTTTCCTTTCCCTTAATAACGAGCTCATACAAAATTCGTCCTATCACTTGTTAAGATGTATTGTAACACATACTCCACGTGAGGAAAGATATATGTTGAGGCCGGCGGACGTCTTAGTGTTTGGATGGATGGGTGGGAAGTATGCTTGTATTGATGTGGCAGAGATTTTTCCACTGGTTAGTCTAGACAATGTCCTATTTGTGGTTGGTAAGACGGCGTTTAATGCAACTTCTGCTAAGGGTGGCTAAACATGATAGGGTTTGTGTCGAAAACCAACTCGTGTTTCTTCCGTTTGCTTTTGACACTTTTGGTTTTCTTGCGCTCGATGTTGTTGAGGTTCTTAAGAAGTGCAACGGGTCTTACACGATAATGTTATGTCTCTTAGCTCATCAATGTTGTTTTTAGGAAAATCGGTTTTGCAATTTAGAAAGGTTGACGGCGCAGCTTATTGCCCGTATCCCTTCTAACTCGATGTAATTAATTTTTAAAATAATGAGATTAAGGGTGGTATTACATCTTCCCAAAAAAAATTTTCGATATTCAAGTTGAGGGTCATAATTTGACCACCATCAACTCGGTCAATAAAAAATGTCTACTTTTTTTCGGATTATATATATTTTCTAAACAAGTTAAATGTGTATTTTACCACAGTTTTTCAGGTCTAGTTTGATTAATGTTCTACAACTTTTCATTTTGTTCCATCAAAATGCATTAATCTGACCCACAAATACGACTCATTTACAATTTGTTTTATAAAAAAATTTAATTCTAAAAAATTACATTTTTGTTTTCGTTTTTGTGGTACAAGGCATATTTTAAAAAAATAATTTTGTAGCTAGTTCATTACTTTTAATCATAAAGTGAAAGAAATATGTAGCTACGATTTAGCATATGTTGACGGAATATGGAATCGCAGCTGTGTTATTCCTTACACGAATAGTAAAATTAATAAATTTAATATAAAATGGGATTATCTCCGATCCCTTTTCATAGACTAAAAGTCTAAATTGCGTTGCCCCTTGGCCATCCCTATGTATCTATTGTTAAATTTACAACTATCATATTATTATTTATTTTACGATTAAAGGGTACACATTGGTGCTTCCTTCTTCCTTCCCTGAGTGGGGATGAAGCTGGCCAACAGCCTTTCGACACTGTTTTGTCTTCTTTTTAAACCATTTTCACTCCTCTAAAACGACACCTATTTCCAAATTTACACCTTAGTAACACAAATACCCATTCTATAACCTTTCTCATTTCATTTCAGACATATAATTTCTCTTTTTACAAATATCGTTATTTTAGAATTATTGAAAAATGGGTCTCTTGGTTCGATATTTGTAGACTAAAATTTTCACAATAATATTCTATATATATAAAAATAAATCAATGAATTTTTCTTCTTGGTATCTTCATGGTTTAATTTGTTTTTTCTTTATACCCATTCTTAATATATTACATTTAAAATATATTATAAAATAATTCAAATATCATAAAAATAAATTTAAAACTAATAAATGTTATAATAGAAGTATTTTTTATATATATTTCTAATTAAAAATATAAAAATTAAATTTAAAGCTAAAGTTTTATTTTTGAATTACAATAAATAAATAAATAATTTATAATATCAATTTAAAATAAAATATAGAAAATTAAATAAAAATTGAAAATATACATAATTAAATAAAATGTACTATATTTTAAAATTTCTAGACTCTTAAAAAATTTAAAAATAATTATTATTTTAAAAAAAGATTTAATTAAAAAATAAATTTTTAGTTTAAAATTACTTCTTTTTTTTAATATTATTTGATAACAAAATTTTAATATAATATATTAAGAATGGATATAAATGGAAAAATTTTATACAAGAGCATATTTGAAACTTAGTGAATATTAATTAAAAATTTTCAAATATATTGAGGTATTAAGAGAAAAATCGTAAATAAATAAAGTTGATTTGTTTGTTAGAAAAATATCCTTAATATCTTATCTATCTTAGGTGAAATAATTATGTCAGAATGAGTAATTTAAATCCTAAATGTCAACCAATCATTAATTCTATCCAATCTCATTTTAAAGCTATTTCTAATTTAAATTGAATATCAAATAATTTTCATAATTATTATTGTCACAAAATCTTCGTTTAAAGTAAAATACTATCAATGTCACAAAATCGGTTTTGAACAAGAGGTGAAAGATCGATTTTTTGATATAATTTCTACCGTAAGTTATTATGACATAGTTTTTATACTAAATATAAAAATAATTTTAAGAAAAATCATGCATAACCTATATAGGTTAAACTGGTGAATATTAGTGTCAACATCAACATTACATAATATTTTGAGTTATTCATTTGAATTAATTTTTACTTAAAACAATTAAGGGATTGTAAATAAAAGACTTTGAGTTTTTGATGCTAAAATAAAGTTAATTATTTTATTTTAGAAATTAAAAAATAACTTTATTTATATTTTAATTCTGAGTGACCCGTGACAACATTTCAATGGCATAAAAAAAATTCATGAGACCCTTAAATACCAAATCAATTTAAAAAAATCTTAGAAACATCAGCGCCTCGGATACACCGAATTGTTTTTATAAAAAAAAATAATAATTTGTACGGTTGTACTGCACTCTATTTCCTCATGGCAGAGGAGCCGAACTCTGCCGCTTCATTTATTTTTTAAGCGAAAGTAATATATTTATAATTTGATGTATAGTTACTAATCGTTAAATTAGTATAAATAAACTAAAAAAATAACTGAAAAAAACCTAACATAATGTAGGGTCTATGAGTTCAAATTAAACGAAAACGGACTTCGACTTATTATTGTCCGTTTATCTTCTAACTTGACGTAGAGAAATAAATTATTTGAATAAATTACTTATTGTTCTTTTAATTTTTTTATTCCTTACATTTCTAGCATTTTATTGCATAATATATATAAGTTTTGAATTTTATATATTTTATATTATTATACAATTTGGTATCTTATTTTTCCATACATACTTTTATACTAACTTTTTGGCTTATATTTTATACTAACTTTTATATTTTTATGAGTTCTATGATTTGGTCGCATATTTTTTAAAATAAATCATTAGTATTCATAAGCAACTAATTTAAATAGTAATAGTGTTTTACAACCTGACTTTCTGAATCATAAATAAAATATTTCTGCAATCTGTAGATTATATATAACCTTAATTAAATTATAAACTAAATAATAGTAGGAGATTAATATAACCTAATCATTATGAGGTATAAACTTTTAAGTTAAAAATTAATGGTTCAATAATAGATAACCGTTAGTTTACATAATAAAATATAAATCGTTATTAATTAAAACAAAACATATTAAACTTTTAAATCTACCTTTTAATAGTTTAAATTTTGCGTACTGACATTTGGTACGGAGACCTTAAACTAATAGTAAGATCAATAATATCACAGTATAGTATAAACCTATAAACTTAGTAAGACAACTAGCTTACTATCCGTGTATTACGGGATGACACAAAATATATCATAAATATTCATATATAGATAACAATACATCATATATATTTCTTTTAAAAATAAATATAAACCTTATATATATATATATATATATATATATATATATATATATATATATATATATATATATATATATATATTTTATCTATATTCAAAACATCCAATTATTTAAAATAGAAAAAGTAAATGATCAAGATATATAATCATATATCTTGGTTTAAAAATAACTTAAATTATAAAAAATCTATATAATTTAATCTTCTAACACACAAATAATATAATATTTGTTAAATATAGAAAGCTATTTTTATTTATGTCATGATCTTTTTTTTTTATATTTTTTATATTTATGTTATTGTCTTAACTAAGAAATTAAATAAAATAAAAATAAAAATAGTTGACTAAATATAAATAAGATATATGCAAAATCCGACCTGACTTAATGTGGTGATAACATGTAGTAATATTTAGGTGTCTTAATGTGGTGATGACATGTGACAAAATAGTATGTGGCTTAATATGGTGATAATATGTGGTAAAATTTACTTCTACTTTAGTATTATATAGTAGACCAGAAGCTATTCATATAAAGTAAATTAATTAAAATACGTATTAAACAAAATAAAAATTATTTTCTTAATTTTTTCGTTTCATGTAAGAGCTGAGGATGTAGAATCTAAATTGAAAGCAGTTTCGTTAAACAAAAAGTAATGATTAGGTGAAACTAAAATAATATAAAAATGGAAATTTGAAAAAACGTCATTGATTGCACAGAGGTAATAGAAAAGCAGAGAAGGGTGGAAAATGGAGGGAGTGTATTGAGCCGAAAATAAGCACCCCGAACACCGCACAAAAATGAATCGATCTTGGTGAACACAAAAAGGAAAAGAAACATAAAAACACCTGCCAATAAAATGATTAAAAATAAATAAATGGAAGATGCACTATGCAGTGAGGTAGAGCATAAATAAGCAACTATTATGTCTGCTGACCCGAATTAATACTAATATCATAGTTTTTGTTAAAGGTTAGTGAGGGTACCACGCTGTGCCTATATATACAGCCACTCTCAGCCTCCATTTTTCATCAGCCAACTTACAACTAACAATCTCTCTACCATTCTTCCTCTCTTCTTTTACTTGTTGTGTGGGTTGAAGGCTAGGGAGATCAACATGACTACTGCCTTCTTCACCCATCAACACTTCGCCGTCTTCTTCGGCTTACTCGGTAATTCCTTCTCTTTCTTTAAATAATACTCTTTCTAGTTCTCAAAAAATTTTAACATTATAAGTGTTATTAATACTTATTTTTTTTACAAAATATTTTAGTTATATTTTATGTTTAATATAGATTATTGAGAATCGAATGGAATATTAATGTATTATTTATGTGTTTTTAAGTAACATAGTCTTCTTCTTTTTCCCTTTTGACAGGCAATGTAGTGTCGTTCATGGTGTATCTCTCGCCAACGTAACAACATCTCTTTATGCTCGTTTATTATATACAGATATATAGCTAGCTTGCTCGGAGCATATTAATAAAATATATGTATGGTTCTATGTACAGTCCAACGTTCTACAAAATATACAAGGCAAAGGCAACGCAAGGGTTCGATCCCCTCCCTTACGCAGTGGCACTATTCAGTTCTATGCTGACACTCTACTACGGCCTTATCAAGCAAGCCAACGGCACACTCCTCATAACCATTAACTCCGTCGGTATCGTTATCGAGTCGGTTTACCTGACGCTGTTCATGGTCTATGCCACTAAACCCACCAAGGTATACTACCCTCGATCATCCAAAGAGCGCTCGAGTTTCATAACACTTATTAATATATGTATTATGTGTACAGTGGAAGACGAGTAAATTGCTGGTGTCCTTCAATGTGGGGTTGCTTGGCCTCATCATACTACTTTCATCTCTTCTCACTCATGGAGCTCAACGAGAGGCTGTCATCGGATGGGTCTGTGCTATCTGCTCCGTTTGCTTCTTCGCCTCTCCTCTCTGCGTCATCGTACGTCATTCCATACTCAACCTTATTTTCTAATATATATATATATATATATATATATATATATATATATATATATATATATATATATATATATATATATATATACATGTACATATTCATGTATACATACACACGTATGTATGTACACATGTACATGGATATGTATACATATATACATAATGCATACATATATATAATAACAAAGCTGCACGTGTACTTAATACTTATGCATGGGGTGGAATGAACAGAAATCAGTCATAAAGACGAAGAGCGTGGAGTTCATGCCGTTCTGGTTATCCTTCTCCCTCACCATATGCGCGGTCATGTGGTTTTTCTATGGATTCTTCATCAAGGACTTCTATGTGGCCGTAAGCATATATATATATATATATATGCAATATCATTGAGGACGTACGTACGTGAATAAAAATAATCATAACTAATTTAAGCGCACATGCATGCATGCAGCTTCCGAATGTATTAGGATTGGCTTTCGGTATCACACAAATGACACTCTACTTGATCTACAAAGACTCCACCAAGAAGATCATAAAGGCTAGGATGGAAGCAACGCTACCCACCACCGCAGACATCGTCAACATCATCAAGGTCGAACTGGAGCAAGTCAAGGTTACCGAACAGCTCGTAGCCATACAAGTGAAGCCCGAAGATGACCCTAACTGCAAGAAACTCCTTCTCGACAACAAACCGGGCGATAACCAGTTCATTAAAGTGTCGGAGCTCGTTTCCGTTCAGCTTATTAGTACGGAAGTTGCATCAGCTCCAATCATCAACAACAACAACATGATTGAGTGCCCTGTGTGAAGAAATTATCCTTAGGACATTTGATTACATTAGGGTAAAGGTAGTACGTTTCATGCAAATTATGTTGTAATAATTGATTAAGTAGTTGTTAATTTGTGAAATGGCCGAATCTACAGGATTAGTGGTCTACTCTCAAGATAAAGTTGCTTCAATTCAGCAGTAATTAGTTAGGGGTAGGACGGTTGATGAGTAATTATAAGGGACAACTACCTCATCATTAACTACTGCGTCTATTTCACTATTACGTGCCTTGTACTAGCTTCTTTCCGTTAATTAACTTATTGAATTTCGTCAATGACTCAATTTGTTCTTCATATATATATATATATATATATATATATATATATATATATATATATATATATATATATATATATATATATATATATTTAAATGGAAAGCGGTTAGGTTGATACCTTGAGGTAGTCCACCCTAAAACATTTTTGCGGATGAGAATACGGAGTTCGGAATCTTTAAAAAAAAAATGGTGTTAGGGTCGAGATTTCCAAGTGGATCAATCGATCGACAATACAGTTTTAATTATCTGAAAACATGTATAATTTGTTTTTCATATCATTGATTAGCCTTCATGTTTACTTCTGATTTCTATTTTTATTTTGACTTTGGGCTAATTAGTGGGCCATACTAATAAAGTACTCTCAAACAAGTAAAGGTTCTGAATTTTGTTTAGAGGAGACTTCTCTCCTTCCTTTGGATCCAAATTCAAAATTGAGATGATTTTTTATTTTTGTTTCTAAACTTCTCTGATGTTCTATTGGTGATATTTCATTTTGTTTATGTATCTTCTGATTTTTAACCTGTTAATTTCAGATTTAGGGAATTCCACTTGCATTTCTACTCTTTGGTTTGTTATTTTTATCATGTTTAGATAAACTCGTTTTATCTAAGGATCAATTGAATCCGATAATAAATTTATTAAATTGTGATGTATGTGAATACATGAATTGAAATCATCAATGATTGTTTCACCCTAGTGTTCTTAATCGATCTTGACCTAATACATTGAGAAGCGGAGTTGTCTTTGAGAATATAAATATATATGCTCAGTTTTCTATGAGAAAGTGATGAGTTATTTGAGTAACTTGGATTGAGCTTGGTAAGGGGGTGATGACTACATTTATCCGAACTTACAAAATTACTGGTTTTACGCCTTTTTAACTTTTCTGCGAAAACGTGGTTATTTTTGGTTCATTGCTTACTTTCTATGTTCATAGGAGTTTTGACTCATATCTTCTGTGATTCAATTAACTTCACAATTCCACATCTCCCAATTTAATAACTTTATAGGCCAATCAATTCACGACTTCATTTGCAAAATGATCCGCATGCATCCTGTCTGCAAAATTGTCCTTAGCCCTAATTACGTAGTTCGCGTGCATAGTGTGGGATGTCAAAGTCCAATACAACCGAACCGGTTAGAACGGGTCATGTGCATCAGGTCCAATGCTAACACATAAATCCGATGAGGTTTCATTCTAAAACCATTTGACAATAGGAGTTCCAATCTTCATTTGCAAAATAATAATTAATTATTTTATAAACTATAAAGAATATCATTTAAAAGTAGTTTATACTTCATTTAAATACAATTTTTCATTTTTTTTAATTTTTTTAATATTTTCTATATATTTTTTTTGTTAGACAAGAAAACCACAGCTTTATTAACCACTAAGAATATCACCTCTCTCAAGGGATCACAGTCCATTCATGTTGAGAGAATCATTAAAAGAAGGCACTAAAAAGTCGGCTCAAGACAACAAAGTCTCCTATTGTTTTAGACCCAAAAACAAATGTCCTTGACTTGAGCTTTAGGAGATTCACAAAGCACATGAATGATGAACGACATGGAAGGAAATCCCTACAAGTCCTCTATTAAAAAATGACCGGATTCGAGGTTGTATTGGAAAAATTACACTTTTTTTAATTCATCGAGTATGTATAACGGGTAATTTGTTGTACACTCATACACTCTAACAACATTGCTTACAAGTTTTCTTTAATTCATCGAGTATCGAGAGATACAAATGTGGGGTGACCTCTCCTATTTATAGTTATTGTTAGCTCCTTCACAAAAAGGTGTCGAAATTCATTCTCACTCAATCCTATATAAGTCTATAAATCTCCCTACATTTCTAGTCTAATCTACAAGGTTCCGTCATATTTTAGAAGTCTCCGTCATCTTTTAGGAAGATCCGCCTCCTTTCGGAAAGTTCCTTCACCTTTGGAAGAGACCAAGGCTCCTCCACCTTTCGGAGTTGTCCATGAAACCGTCTGAAAGTATGAATTAGTCCAACAGTTTTTGCATCGAAATCCCGCTAAACAGAGAAACACCAAATGTAACACTTTACTCAAACATATTTCGATAACAAAATTGTTGTATACTCCCTTGGTTGTAGCGGGCTTCTATTTGTACCAGACGAAAAGGGTGAACGTCATATTTTGATAAATAATGGTGATAAACTTGGTTCGCAGCTTTAAAAAAAGGTTGGTACGTATTTTCCCATTTTGTTGGATGCTAATGGTTAATGCTTTCAAAGTTGTTTACAAAATAATATATCTACGGCTTATAAACAGATTTTGACGATATAAAGGTAAGGTAATTAGTAGATTTTAGAATATTTGCGGCCCACCCACCTCCATCCCATAAGACTTTGATTTTATGATCACAATCAAAGTATGCCATTTGACTCTAAAGAGAGGGGCCCTTCAATTCTCAGGTGACCAAAGTATTTGCAGTACACTAAGGGAAAAGGGTGTTGTGTATCGAGAAAATGAGAATGAATGGCAGGCAGAGTGAGCAGTGTCATCAGGGATTCAGGCCAAAACTAATCTCCTGGGCTGCCCATCTCTATTGTGCCTCTGCAGAGATAACTTTTATTTACCTTTTCTTTTCTTAACAACTGTTCACTAAATAAGACTATTACCATAAGATTTTATTGCAATAATTCACATACAAGCTACCTAGGATGTTAATCTTACCCGCAATTAGTGGTTACCCGAAAATTCGAACTACTCGAATGGTCGAAAACCCGATAAAATGCGTTTGAAATGCGGATGATGGTTAATCGGTTGATTGTCCGGTTACGGTTTAGGGTGAGAATATTAAAAACCATCACTCAAACCATCACCCGCCTCGACATTCACCCGTTGCTCATCCGATATTCACCCGAACTTTAATTAAAATTAAGATAAGATAAAATACAATAAAGTATAATAAATCTTTAATTTTTACAAACCCTAAGAGTCTAACTTCCTAAGTCTTTAGTTTACTCAAGTTACACAAGAACGCTCCCACTCCCCATCCTTCCACACTTTCACGCCTCCGGTCCACACTTCCAAAGTGTAAACCCTAAGTCGAAAATTCGCAGGTTACACAACCAACTCTTCCACGCCTCCACACTCTTGAGCCCTTTATGTTACGAGTTGTTATATGTTGAGTTGATGAGTTGATGCTTTGTTGCGTTGTTGAGTTGTTGCGAGTTACTGAGAGTTGTTGATCGTTGCTGCGAGCTAGTGAGAAAGTTAAATTGTTGAGTTATTGAGTTGTTGAGAGTTGTTGAGTTTTTGCATGATTTGCTGAATGTTGTTTGCTAAATGTTGAATTGTTATTTGCTGATGCTGTTTTTTTTTAATTCATGACTAACATTCGTACGAGTTGTTGATTTGTTATATACGACTCGTTTAATAATCATAGCTGTTTTTTTATTTATTCATGACTACCATAGCTGCGTTTTTAAAAAAAAATCAAAAATAAATAATTACAATTTACAAGTTTAATTTGCCGGTTGAACCCGAAAAAACCCGACCCACCAGATCAACCGCGGTTATGGTTTTTTTGAATGGGGAGTTTGGGTGAGTGATGGTCCGAGTGAACGGTTTTGTAGTACGGTTCGGTTGATGGAAGTGATACAACCACCCACCACTCGAACCATTGACATCCCTAAATCTACCTATTTATTATTCCAATCGTACACAAATAATTGTGTTTTAGTTATTGTGACCTTTAATTTATATATTTATCCTTTTAATCATTATTGTAATTTTGAACAAAATATAAAAAAAATAAAATTAAGAGTATAATGATATATTTATAGATTTCTTAATAAGTGTATAAAAAAATAAATTAATAATTATTTGTGAAAAAAAAAGAAAAGAGTATTATTGTTTAAACTTCAAAATATATATAGCTACTCGTATCGTCTTTATTAGCGTCATTACCACCATCATTAAATTTATCACAAAACTTTAATCAAAGTTGTCACTAACTTTTAATTAATATTATCATCAAATGTTTGTCACATAATATTTTAATATTGGTCATGGTGATTTAGTGAAAATGACATTTTTGTATGAGTGTAACATTTTGGTGATAACAATAAAATTTTGTTAGACTTGACCGAGAGTTAGGAGTTAAAAAACAAAATCACGATGTTTTGGCTTTCGAAATATCCCACTCCTACTATGATAACAAAACTTTATTATATACATTTTATTATAGAATTTATCACAAAACTTTATTATAGAATTAGTTTCGAAATAACCCACTCCTACTATGATAACAAAATCTTTAGAATAAGTGGTTCCAAAACTTTGTCACGTTAAATCAAATTTTTTTTTATACAATTAATAAGGACACCACCCCAAATGTTTTGTCTTTCTTTAACAATATTTCATTAACTTTTACAAAAATGGTTTAGTACCTTTTAATTGGTGCAATACCTTCCTATCTAACACAAACGCACGCATCACGCACATCTTATGCTACTTCAATGCTAAAATTCAAATAAATAAATAAAAAACCTGAGTTATATACATTTTCACATTTTTTCTTAAATATCTCCCTTTTTAGATAATATTACCCTTATTTTCAATATTAACTTATTTTAGTTTTGTCTTTATATTTTCCAATATCTTTCCACTTCAAATTATGTGAATCTTTGCTTAGTTTAAGTTATTTATTTCTCTTTATTCAATTAGTTTTTAAAGTTGTGTACTAGCAATAGGTATCCCAACAATAATTTCTATCTAATTAATTTTATTTTATTACATATTGATTGAATCCTATTAAATAAAAAATTATTAGAGATTTTATACTCCGTACCATTTAGTGTATGATTTAGATTAAAGATTAAGGGCCCGTTTGGTTTAAACTCCGGAAACAGAAACGGAATGGAAGCGAATCTAGTGCATACGTACATCATTGTTCACGAAGTTGTTGGGAATCATTCCTTGTGGTTTGAACTAATTGTAGTAGAATTTGATTAGTTTTAATACCCTATAGGGTAACAAAGTTGGGGGAATCAAGTGCATTTTGCATTAAACCAACCGGAATGATTTCATGAACAAAGTACATATTTGGATTAGATTCGTTTCCATTCTGTTTCCGTTTCCGAAATTACAACCAAACGGAGGGTAAAATTCTATCTAATTGCTTCAATTAATTCTATAATAATCTATAATAAAATAAATAAACCCGTTATACTATTTAAGCATAAGATTTAGATTGAAATTATTTTAAATAATAGTATTCAATTAATTCTATCTAATTGCTATAATAAAATAAATATTTATAGTACTAGTTTAGGTTATAACTTCAAATAAATTTTATCTACTAGCCTAATTAGGATTTAAAGTTAAAAAAAAATCTACAAGTTTGTCTAATGTCCCTCTACAAGCGGATAGTTGATGACTTATTTAAGGAATCTAAAATGAATTTATCACCGGAGAATCCGAGTGCATGGTAATCGGGTCATTCGGGTGCATTGCATGTTGAATGGGATCGGGGACCAATGAAACACAGGCAAATTGCATGGCATGTGGTAAGAGAAGCTATTTTTAAAGCAAAAAGGCAAACGCAGCAATAATTTGTTATGGACCGAATCAATTGTTTCATGGTACGACGAATCGTTAATTTTGAGTATTTAATATTAGAGCATCACAAAACGGCTGAATTTCAACCTATAATCAACACAAACAAAGAAAGTTAGTTGTGGACTAAATAACGGTGGAGAGTTAGAGATGAAAAAAGACATCTTTTAAGGAACAGATTCCATTTCATTCAACCAAGTATCTAACTTATGAAGGACATGCTTGGTTGGACAAAGTTGATAGTGAAAAAAAATAACATTTTAACCCTTTCATATTCATAATCTATGAGGAGAGACCCAAGAAAACCTATAATTCTTTATAAACTTGTAATTCTCAACTTCTTCCCCCTTAATTTGTCCTAATCGAACGAACCTGAATATCACATTTCTTACTTCTTTTCTCTAGATACTTACCCCCGTTTGTTTGAAATTTTAAAAACGGAAATGAAATGAAAATGAATATAGTTCATTTGTGTACCTTGTTTATGGAATTATTTTATGCGGTTTTATGCAAAATGCACTTGGTTTCCCCCATTTTGTTATCCTATAGGGTATCAAAATAAATCAAATTCTACTACAAATACTTCAAACCATAAAAAATGATTCCCAAAAACCTCATGAACAAGGGTATATGTATGAAATAGATTCGTTTCAATTTCGTTTCCGTTTCGGAGTTAAAACCAAACGGACCCTTAATCTAATCTTTTTTCTCTTTTCATATTGGTCACTATGTTTGCATATCTTCTAGAGGATTCTATTGTTTATAATCTTTACAATTAAAGACTTCCTTTCCACCACATTAGCAATTAAGCAAGTTAACCTTTTTATTTATTTATTTTTGTATTTCTAATTTATTACAAAGGATATAACTTTTCAAGAAGCTTTACCATATTATTCATCACTTGTTCACGTTGTATCATATATATGATTGACACTTGAAATGTACGATATATTACAAGGTGCACGATCGTGCACTAAAAAATATAATACAAATTAACAATTAGAGTATATGAACACAATTAAAGTGTATAATCGTGCGTTATAAGGCACACGATCATATACAGTTTTTATATATGTCATGGGCAATTAGGGTACACGATCGTTCACACACAATATACGTGCACAATGGTCCATCTCTTTATAAGTTCAAAGCACATAATTATTTGCCTATTAATCACGCACGGACTTCTATTAACCATGCATGTACGGACATGTGTCTAAATAAAGAGTGTTGATTATTTTAGATCGGACGTCTACTCTGACTTACGAGTGTTTCGCTCTTTATCGTAGAAAATTTTCGCCTAATATTTTTTTTTCTGTATATATATATAATATAATCATTAGAAAAAGATAATATTAATTTTAAATTTAAGAAAGATAAACTCTCCCTAAAGGACAATTTAATAAATGAACAGTGCCCAAAAGTAAATTAAATTCACTCTCATTTCTGCAGTTATAAGCGAATAACCCATAAAGTTGAAAATTATTTTAACGTAACCCACGCAAAATACAATGATTGTATTTTACAGAAGAGGGCAACATTTATTTTTTGAATTGAAATTTAGTTATTTTTTTAATAATTATAGATTATCAAGAAAAAAAATTAAAAAATTATCTTTATTCCATTTCACCGAACACGCAGATTATCAAACAAACCTAAACTATGCTAACGTCGTGCATAGTGTAGGACTGTAGGTTTAGTTGGTCGTGAGGAGTCGGGAGGTAGCGAATCAAGTCAATCAATTTAAACAAAAGTTACATGATCGATCATTTATGCAACATCTATGAGAATCTCACTTTTTCATATATATAATATGATGTTCTAACTTTTGGGATGAAAAGGAAATTAAGTGATACATTATTCAATGGGTGTCAGCAGATGAAATCGGAGGGGTTTTACTTTAAATTGATACTCCAAATTATATATATATATATATAGGGTTAGGATCCGATGGGAACATCTGTAACACCCGAATTTAGAGAATTCTGAGCGTTACCGGCTAGGACCTTACAGTGGGTCCCAGCCTTAGGTTGACGTCAATAACGTCGGATCTTGCAACAAGACACAAAAATTTTAAATCAAATTCTTTCACAAATAAATCAGACAGACTCCGACCCGTACATTAGCCAACTGATAATTAATTAACTCTATTGTAATAAATGAATAAACATAGTATAAAACAACCCAACACCCAAACTCCTAGTACGGAAACCCGGCTGACCACTCCACTCCCGATTTCTCGGTAGAGATCTATTTGCAAAAACCTAAAAACACGGTAAAACCGTTAGTTACGATATAAATACTAAGGTCACTAAATCACACACACATATAAAGAAGCACTGTAAATCAATCAACATGCACACTCAATGTCCCGGTTTATTATTTCTTTTCATTAGGTGAATTTGGTCATTCTATTTTCCAACTTTCGCTTGTAACACAAGAGTCTCCCGACTCTTGCCCCCATCCCCGTTTATCAGTAGGATTGGTGTTGATGCATCTCCCCCGTATACACTACTGGACTGGTCGCGGGACAATCCTCCGGCACCATCGGCCCGGATCGACGGTTACGACACGTTTATCATACACTTGTGCCTCTCTTAACATTAAAGTACAATGATCTAGTTCGTTCATTTTATTTCACAAGAATAACACACACTACCCTAGTGCACACTCGGTATTAAAAAGTAGCTAAGTGAGTCCTACGAACTCACCTTACCCGTACTGGTCGCAATGTCTCGCGATCTTGCCAATCAGAGATCCGATTATCCTGTTCCACATTTATCATCCTTTAGAACGAGTTCAACCCTTAATACTATTCAGCTTATCATTCTAAATAGTCAAGATATGATATCTATCAACAATACCTGAACACTCTTTAACAACTTTGGTTTCGGGACCAACACGTCCATTCACGTTTTCTTATCGTCAGCATAGTTGTTTCACTAAAATCTTACTATCTTGGGAATCCATACTTAATCACACGTCATCAATCCACTTAACTATGCAACAGTTCTCCTTCCAATTTCAATAATAATATGTCTCTCAATTTGTTCCAATTCTATGTCTCTCAATTTGTTCCAATTCCATATTCCCGTCATTTCATACAATTCCGCAAATATACTTCATCTCATACTCACTCTTAATTAAAATCATCTACTAGTTTAATTTCTTAATTTATCACAATATTATAATTAAATAAATTATATTTTGTACTTAATTATTATCGAGATTTAAATTGATGGGCAAAAAGAAAATGAGTTCGAGTCTAACCGGAGCGGAGTAGTAGCAAGGTCATGGTGTCAGCTGGCACCGGGTGGCAGCTTGCAGATCCGGGGTTCAATTTCATCGGTCAGCGGTTCGAGTCCTATGAAACATCTTGAAATTTTAGAGCTCATAGGGTACATCTTGAATTATTTTTGTATCAACTTAAATTGAGGTATCAAATCCAAACGAATAGCAAAGTAATCCTACCCTCTTCATACTAGGCTCATTCAAGATCGCATCCACCTTAATAGTGCACTCCATCCCGGCAACACACCGCATCGGGAACAATACAAGATCAAATTGCGTAGAAACGCAAAATCAACACTCCATCAGAGGAGGGTAAGCTGCACAAGTCTGTACGGCTAACAAACCCCGGAAATTCAACGCGATCGACACTAGTGGCATTCTCACGCCCTCCTTTGCACGGTCATGACTTCCTGACCCGTACCAGCGACAGCAGCAGAAACCTGTAGGAGCTATACATCCCGAGATGGTGGAGAGAAGGGAGGAAAATGTGGAAGGCATGGAGTTGCAGAGGAAGTGCAGCGAAGCGGAGAGGTGGTTCGACGGGCGGTAGAAAGGAAGCGACTCCAGTACTGACTTGTGACAGTGGTAGGGAGGAAGGAGGTAAGGTGGTGAGGAAAGCAGCAGAGGGTCGAGATCGAGACGCAGATTCCGAGAGATGCAGGGCATGAGGGAGGTGATGGCGGGGTGTGGCAGTAGGTTTCGATGACGGCGGGAGATGCAGAGGACGAGAAAGATGGTCGGACAGAGAATGAGCCGAACGGGGAGATCCGGCTGCGAGTTCCAGTAGGGAAGAGGCGTGAGTGAAACTTTCGACGGTTTCGGGAGACTCTAAGGCCGTTCTTCAACGCTCGTCGAACGCTCGTGCCGACGTTACAGTGAATCTTCGGTTGACGACGGGTTGAAGATGACGACGTGGAGTGGTGATCTGACGTGCCCCATTTTGCAAGGGAGTGGGCCGGTTGAGTGATAAGAGACCTTGGGCCGAGATAGTAAGAAGGGAGGTGGGCTGAGAAGAGTTAGTGGGAGAGATGGGCCAATGCTGCAAGTGGATAAGAGAATATGGGCCGGTTCACTTAAAACTCTCAAGGTTTTGGTTTGGTTTAAAACTCAAGCTGGTCCGGTTTACTTTCGTATTAATCAATCGGTTTTGGATCCGTTTGAATTAATTCTTCGTATTATTTTCGGTTCTCTAGGTTAAAATATATTAAATAAATAAAATAAAATAAAAAAATAAATAAAAATAAAAAGGAAAATTCTTAAAATTTTCCGGTTATTACAACAACCCTTAGGTAGGGAGTAGGGAGTATGAAGTATTTACATCCGTTAGATTATACAATGAACGTTTATGATTGAAGGACCACAATAAGCTATTAAAGGAGTGTTCTATTGGATTGTTCATAGATTATTAATAAGACTATAATAGATTTGTCTTTATGGAAATATTATATGTTATTTTTGGGCTAAATAATCTTTACATCGGAATAAATTAAGGGTCGATGATTATGTTCACAAGTTTAAAAATTATAGGTCGTTAAATTGTATAGGTTATAAATATAGGTGGTTAATTTACCATGTTAAAATTATAGGTCGTCAAAATACGTATTTTAAACTTATAGGTCGTTAAAATACCTAGTTTAAAATTATAGGTCATTAAATTGTATAGGTTATGATTATAGGTGGTTAATTTACTATGTTAAAATTATAGGTCGTTAAAATACGTATTTTAAATTTATATGTCTAGTTTATAATTATAGGTGGTTAATGTTAAAATTATAGGTCGTTAAAATACCTAGTTTAAAATTATACGTCGTTAAATTGTATAGGTTATGATTATAGGTGGTTAATATACTATGTTAAAATTATAGGTCGTTAAAATACGCATTTTAAATTTATAGGTCGTTAAACTACCTAGTTTAAAATTATATGTCCTTAAATGTCTAGGTTATAATTATAGGTGGTTAAATTACTATGTTAAAATTATATGTCGTTAAAATACATAGTTTAAAACTATAGGTCGTTAAATGTCTATGTTATAATTATAGGTGGTTAAATTACTCTGTTAAAATTATATTTCGTTAAAATACATAGTTTAAAATTATAGGTCATTAAATGATGCGCCCTTGACAACCATGACCGCGAATGAGGAGGACGATGCTTTGCGGGTTTGCTCCGATGGACCGCTCACTCGCTCCCAAGCTAAAGCCATCGTCCAAGCTACCGGCTCAATCATCCGAGGTATCATTGCATCACTTGGACCCGTTAATGGCATGCCATGTCTCCACTCCACCATGACATAGACTTTCGGCGCCACGTCATCAAGCTAGCAAATATTATTATTATTTTATTATATTTTGCATTTTAAATAATACACTTTAATTTTCGGAACCGTAACTCCGGAACTTAATTCCTGGAGTTACTTTCCGACATTGATAGTCTAGGCCTTTCAATTCGGGAGTTAGCCCCGACTTTATTTTCCGCCTTTAATTCCGTCATTTAATTTCCGAATAATGGTTTGGCCCTCATCCACTATATAAGGGATGTTTGACCTCACTAGTAAATCATGTTCAATATTAATCAAATTATTTGAAGGAAAATCCTCTCTCTTGATTTGGACATCACTTCCTCTTCAATCCCCTCAAAGTTCTTCCTTGGATCAAGTCTTAGATCCAAGAACTCACATTCGAGGATTCTTCTAAAGAATCGACCCTCCAATCCACTACAACGTTTGCTCGATCTCACTAGATCAAATCAAACCTTCGCTTCCGTATCCATTCTCAAATCGCTTCCGCCTTACCAAAGTTCTATCCAAGTCACTTTGCACATCAACAAGGAGTAGTTGAAGCTCTAGCTTGGTCTAGATCCGGCGTTCGTTCTTCAACAATTTCAAGGACGCATCAAATTGGTATCAGAGCAAAGGGATCGAAGCTAAGTTATCTTTACTCTTGTTTTTGTGCGTTAACTTTATTATCTTTTTTTGCCATTGTTGTTCATCCCCTCTTCAAGATCCTCATCTTGTTCTTCGTGTTCATCGAAGTTTTCTTGAAATTTTTTTTTCTCTCGTTCTTTTTGCCAAGCAAATTTAGGAGATATTTGGTTTGCCATCAAACCATCTATCAAACATAATTTGTTCTTCAATCGACCCAATCCGACAAGTTTGTTAATTGATTTTACCAAATTTCTTGGGATTTATTTGTTAACAAAATCGGATATCTCGCATTTTGATATTCAAAAAAAACAAAAAGCAAAACTCTTCAACAAAACGGATTTGTTTCCAAAGTGTTTCATCTCTTGCATCAAAAAGTTGCAAAGTTCAAAAAAAGAAGAAGAACAAAGTGAAAAGACGTCCGGCAAACCGGTCTATCCGAAAAATCGGATTATTGCAAAAGGTTAAAGACCAAAAGCAAGTAAAACTTGCCGATAAACAATCCGTCCATTTCTTACCTCTCCATTTTCTTATACACGTTGCAATTTATCACTTGTTATTTTTGTGAATTGGTTCAAATTTTGTTGGATTTGCCTACCTTGCTTAACGGCCAAACGACCTTCCCAAAAGTAGAACCTTAACGCACTTGAACTTGGGTAACGTTGACTTAACTCCTCACCTTGATCATTTGATTGCTTGAAATTGTGTGTATCCATTTGGAATCATGACTAACGTTGATATGGAAAACTCTCAGGATGCTAGTGTACGTGAAAATGCCTCCTTATCCGAGGAAGTTGTCAATCTTAAGCAACAATTGGAGGAGATGAGGGCACAACTTTTGGCCCTTACGACCGCTCAACGTCCCGCTTCAAATCCAAATGACACCATGGTCGAGACTTCCACGTCCGATGCCCGTCGGAAATGCAAAGGTCTTTTGGGAACCGATCCATCTCTAGGTCTTAGGCTTGCCTCAGTCATCGAAAGTCAAAATCAACATGACGGCAGGGACCACCTCAATGAGACCGAGAACAATGATGGCCCGACTCCGAATGATTTACTTTATGTAGATACGGCGGATCGGAACAAGCGTTTCGAGCGCAACCGTAGACGGTACGGATCGCCCCCACCCCTACCAAATGCACAACATACTAGCCGTCCCGTCCAGGAAGAATCCCGGCACACAAATCAACAAGATAATCATTCCCGACGTTCCGGTAATGATCGGTATGGACAACGCCGCCAATGACCTAGTCGGCGATCATCATACCGCGACTATGAGGAGAATGACGAGAGGGATGATTTTGATGAGTTCTCCGACGATGAGCCCAACTTGGAACGGGTGACTCATGTCTGTCCATGGCACCCACCTGTCCGAGACCCATATGAGAACCAGGACCGATGAGAAGAATGGTTGCCTCCTCCTAACCCACCAAGGCATGCAAATCAACGAGCTCATCATGATAATATGCCACCGCCCCGCCCGAATCCCTACAAAAATCGTAGGGAAGGTAAATTTAACTTTCCAATATTTTATGGTGATTATGATCCATGTGCATTTCTTGATTGGGCACAGGACATGAAAAGGGCTTTGAAGCATTGCCACTATGAAGAAGATGAGAAGATCAAAGCGACAACCTTGTATTTTGAAGGCAATGCAATATCTTGGTGGAACCGGTACGAAACCGTCCGTGAGAATCGAGGTTGGCCACCAGTTATGACGTTTGATCAATTGATCTACGGCATGACAAAGAAGTATGTCCCCGAAGACTTCAAAAATGACATGCGGTTGCAAATTGCCGAGCTCCAACAAGGTAATCTCACTCCGGTGGCTTATTTGGCGAAGTTCGAGGACATGCATATGAAGGGTGGAATCTCGGCTTCCCCCTCCACAATCCGTACCAAGTTCATGAGTGGGCTTAATCCGTCAATCCGGCGCCCTCTCGAGATCATTACATACAAAGACTTGGGTGCATTGTGTCATGCGGCCATGAAGCTTCACAAACAACAACAAGAGACGCCAAGATATTCAAGGTATAACTCTTTTACTGGTCAATACTCTTATACTACTAACAACCGTGCTCGAGACACGTCTAGTTCTC